>OU963923.1:11102939-11184702 GCA_902850365.2 Chilo suppressalis
TAAAGCTTTCAGTGACGGTCAAGTAGTTTAATATTTATGAATTTGTACCTAATGTTCCACCAGGTTATAGAATAATTGAAATACCTAAAAACCTAATATATTTTCCCGTCAATCAAAGTTCAATAAGTTCTATAAATATAAAACTATTAGACTCAGAAAATAAAGAAATCAATTTACGTGGTGAAGAAGTACAGTTATACTTACATTTCAAAAAATGTTGAATTTCAATAAAAGCCTGTCTACGTCGACTGTTAAAGTTAGTTCTAAAAGAACCCCGCATAGAGAAGCATCGCTTCAATTAAAAAAGAAATTAACTAAAAGCAACAAGGATTTTTTGAGGCTAGTAGGTTTATTAAAATGAATATTCTAAATATATCTCAACCGGCGTCACACGACAATATTATTGAAAGTTTTGAATATCATTCTTACAAACCATATGTGACAAGTTTCAACAAGAATGATGAAATACGGATACCAATTAATCAGCAAGACTTGTACGTGTTACCCGCACTCAGCAGTTTATATATTGAGGGCAAAGTCGACGTGTATAAATATGATAATACAACCAAAGAAAAAGAAAGAATGTCAAGTGTACATTTTGTAAATAATCCAGAACTTTTTTTATTTCAAGACATTCGATATGAACTAAACGGAGTAGAAATAGATAGGGTTAAAAATGCAGGAATTACTACTACCATGAAATCCTATCTTTCATTGAATGAAAATGAATCTAAATGTGCAAAAGTTTGGGGTTGGTCTCCTACGGGTACTACTACTGTTAGTAATGGAGTATTTTCAGCTTCTATACCACTAAATAAAGTTTTGGGTTTTGCAGAAGACTATGAAAAAATCTTAATTAATTGTAAACACGAATTAGTACTTTTGAGAACACTAATATTAGTGCTTTAAAGTTAAATGTTGGGGAAGTTGTGGAGGATATAATAATAAATAAAATTGTATGGCGAGTTCCTCATGTTAAAGTGTCAGACAGAGAAAGAATAAATTTATTAAAACATTTAGAAAAAGATCGTGCTATTACAGTTGCATTTCGCAATTGGGATTTGTATGAGTATCCCTTATTACCAAAAACGCGTAAGCATACCTGGTCTATTAAAACTTCATCGCAGATAGAAAAACCACGATTTGTTGTTATTGCTTCACAAAATAACCGTAAGCACAACGCACAGTTGTCAATGGCAGAGTTCGATCATTGCTATGTACGTGACGTTAGAGTTTTTCTTAACTCATCCTACTAGCCTTATGAAAGCCTTAACATAGATTTTTCTAATAACATGTTTTCATTAATATACGAGCAATACGCGAGGTTTCAGCAGTCTTATCATGGTCGTCGAGCAGAGCCGTTGATGAGTATCAAAGAATTCAAAGAGATTGCTCCTTTGTTTGTCATTGATTGTTCGCGCCAACACGAAATGCTAAAAGGATCCATTGATGTTCGAGTTGAAATCGAAACAGATCAAGAGATACCTGATCAAACCGCTGCATATTGTTTTCTACTAAACGATTGTATTTTTGAATACAAGCCTTTAAGTAATATTGTTAAAAAAATATCATGAATAACAATACAATAATTGTGGATCTGCAGGGATTTAAAGATTTACAAAATAAATTTATTATTAAAGAATTTGCAATAGCTTATGAAAATCACACACAGATTTGCCTTATCAAACCACCTTATAGTTTTATGACTCTATCAAACAAAGAAAAGAAGCAGGTGCGATGGTTGGAAAAACATCGCGGACTTTATTGGAGTGAAGGATTTATTGATTATCGTGAATTTAGACGTATAGTGGATATGCATCTTAAAGACAAAACAATATTAACAAAAGGATTGGAAAAAATTCAGTGGATAAGAGAGCTATGTCAAAATTGTGAAATATTAGACTTAAGCGACAAAGGTTGTCCAAATTTTTTGAAACTATATGATGAGCATAGTGACGAAAAAAAAACTCGAATTAAATTGTGTTTATCATAAAGAAATATGCGCATTAAGAAATGTTATCTGTCTTAGAATGTGGTACTGCAAACAATTTGCAACTAAAGTGTAAAAATGTCTATAGTAATTTTGTATTGTTTTGAATGTTTGTAATTTTTATTGTTTCATTAGTTCAAACTGTAAGAATCATTAATAAATATTAATTATGTACTTAATTGGTCTTTTTTTTCTAGATTATCTCAAAATGTTTAAATAAAAATCATTGTTCATAAAATTAAAATAATTTAATAAAAAGAAGTTATTTACAACAACAAAAATACTACAAATTGTCACTACACAGTTTTTTCGAAATTTTCCTAACAATACATTCCGTCAAGTCCATAATTTCATCAACCTGGTCATGGACTACGTATTGAGCACTTAGCACCACCCTCTCGTTACTTCCGTTGTCGGTAAACGTTGCTGAAGAAGATCCCTCCATTCTACGAGTGTTAGATTCACTGGTCAACTCCAGCACTCGTATCTGAATTAATTTATTTCCCTGCCTCTGTTCACTTATCACGAACGATTTTGTAGAAATCTTCTTCTTTTTCAGTGACAGCGAGATTTTCTTTTTTTTCCTTATAACTTCGGGTTTTTTAGATTCCTGTTCTTCTTTCGGTTGGTAACCAAATAATTCTTCACATTGCTGAGTGAAGTTCTCCAAAGGATCTTGAGCATATTGAGAAAACATAATATCAGTGCAGTCCGTCATTATCTGTAAGGATTATTTATTATAATTATTGAGTTATTATATAATAAAATTGCAATTATAATCAGGGCACTCCTAAAATTACATGAAATAAAAAACTTACACAATAAAGCTGGTAAGCCGGTGACTTAGGTTATGTGTAACTTTCACCTATGCCGTTTGAAATATGACTAAAATACTTAGGAATGTTTTTGCCTTCAGTTGTGCCTATATTGCAAAAAAAATATTTTTGTGGCATCATCATATTACATGACCTAAATTGAACACGTGTAAGTAAAAGGGGTTTGGGTAAAAGTGGCTTGATTTTCAAAGTCTGCGGCCACGAATGCTTTATTTTTCAATGAATAGAACTAAAAAAATTAAGAATAAAATATTAAGGCCATATATCTGTAAAGTACATCGAAGCCAAGAGTCTTTGGATATTCCACTTAGGTCTCGTGTATGTGAAGATCATGTCAACCCTATATATATGCCAGTGTAGCAGTCCGGCACGGCGCAATGCACCGTGCCGGACAGCTAGGGATCCCCACGGGCAGGGTCATGGGACGGGCGCAGCCAGGGCGCACACTCGTCCTCTCCTGCCCACTCTTCTTCGGCGGGAGGGAGCGGCCAGGGGATCATCCTCCCGCTCCCTCTCCTCATTCTACGAGAAGAAGTTCTTGCTGAAGGAGGCAGCCGCCTTCTATGCCGTCTCGCTACTGAGCATGGCCTCTATCATGCTCCTCAGCGAGAGGGTTCCGCCTCCCAGCGCCGTGATTAGGTCGCAGCGCTGCTGTAGCCAGGCCGGGCACTCCAAAAAGGTGTGCTTGGTCGTTTCGTCCGGGGCGCCGCGGCACTGCGGCGGGCGATACGGTACAGGTAGTAACCGAAGCATCCGTGTCCGGTCAGTATCTGCACTATGCGGAAAAGAGGCCGCCACACTGGCTTAGGGCAGTGCCGACCGACGCCAGGCGAACCGCCTCCTCTACCGACTTTGCCTTCGCCGCCACCAACGTGACGTCGGCGAAGCAGACAACCTCCGTGCTGGGAAGAAGGCTGCCTCGCAACACCCAGTCGTACCCCAGGTTCCAGAGCAGTGGACACAGCACTGACCCCTGGGGTAGCCCATGGCCCGAGAGCATACGCTTCCATCGGCCCCCTCGTAGAAGACTGACCTCCCCTGCAGGTAGTCCTCCACGATGGCTCGCAGGTATGGAGGCACGCAGTTAAAATGTAGTGCCTCCATAATACATTCGTGGAAGAGACTGTTCTCTTCTTCTTCTTTCAACGGGCGTTTCCGCAATCCGCAATGGAATCACTCCAGCCAGCCCAGCTGCATCAGGAACGCCCCCAGGGCCTTTACATTTGTGACTGCCTCTTGGAGGTTTCCCGGTGAGCCGAGATATTTCACCCGGTATTCGGCCACTCTGTTCCAGCAGAACGTGAGTAGCTGTTTTTTCTGCCTCCATGCATCCTCTGCATAGAGGGTTGTCCGTGACACCTAAGTTAAAAAGATGTCTGTTAAAATGTGCATGTCCGGTAATAGCACCTGTTACCATGCGCAATGTAGGTTTGCTTAGCTGTAGAAGAGTTTTGGAGAGGACAGCGTTCACCCGTGGCAAAGCCAGCTTGGTCTGCCTGCACGTCTCCAGATCGAGCCAGTGTTGCTGGTGTAATGCGGCTGTGTGCTCGCAGATTTTATTCACGAGACAGCTTACTGGTATTTGGTATTTGGTATTGGTTCGGGACCTGTTTGGGTCGAATCGGACCCCTTCCGGGCCAGCTCATCCGCAGCGTCGTTTCTGCGTGATCCACTGTGTCCCTTTATCCATTGGATAGTAATAGAATTGCTTAACCCTACCGTATTTAGGGTTTGGTGGCATTCTTGCAGGAGGCTCGATTTGACTAAACAGGCATCTAAAGCTTGTAGGACTGTATTCGTATTTCCTGTCCTGTTAACTTTCTTGAATGGATCGCTCTGGCCGCCAGTATGATGCCCATACATTCAGCTTAAAAAACTGTGATGTACGGGCTTAAGGGGAAAGCGATATGTTTATTGAGGTCCTCAGAGAAAACACCCGCGCCCGTGCCCGATGAGGTTTTAGAGCTGTTGGTGTAGATCATGAGAGCCTTGTATGATACCTTGGGATCGTTGTCATCCAGTAGATGTATACTGTACTTTTTGTCAAATATGAAGGCAGGTATTATTTTGGGGGGAAGACTGTTAAAGGCGTTGCGGATGTCTAGCTACACCGCAATAGCAGTCTCTCCCCGACGAATGGCCGCCTCGGTCCACCCCTTCAAAAGGGCCACCACCTCCACCGTGGACCAGTTTCGCCGGAACCCGAACTGGTGCTCTGCCAGATTTGGGTCCGGCTCCCTCAGGTGCTCGATGATACGCCCCGCCAGAATTCTTTCAAAGAACTTCCCAGCGTCATCGAGCACCAATGCTACTGCGGCCCAAGTAGGGACTCTAGGTACTCTAGATTAAGTTTTTGATCTGTTTCTTTTTTTTTCATTAATGTTAGCTTTTAGAAAGCGTTACCACAATACTAAACATGTATAATAATCTCAGGAGATAATTTAATGAGCTTTTATATCATATAACTTTTGTTAGAATTCAAGATCGAATATCTTGGTTCCGATATTAGTTATGGAACTACTACTTTGCTAAGAACCATTCACATATAGTACTATCAAACAGTCATAATTAGTTCAGTGGCCGCTGAAAAAAAAAATCAAGCCAACCTTCATACAAAATTACCCAATCCCCTTTATAATTCGAATACCATGAGTTTTTACAAGTTTTTCTGACTGCAGTAGACAATATTTTAAATGATTAACTATCCAATAAGTTGGAAAATTTTTCTTAGTAGGCGTGAGCAAGTTTCAAAACCTTTGATCCAAATGCGTGGTATTGAAACATAATGATATTTCAATAAACTTGTTCATTAAGAACAGAGATTAATTAATGAAACAACTAAACTATAACATTATATTTTTCATACGTAAACCTGCTATTTCATACGTAACCGAATGGGGAAGCATTCAGTTTCCTCATGCAGCTTAAGCCGGGAAATTCGACAGTAGAAATAAAAAAAAAAGTCTCTGTTTCTTTGCATTTTATGTTAGCTCCAAAGATAATAATAATATAAGCTTGCATAGTTAAGTAAATACACGACGATGTGGAGTGGGAGATTGCAAATGACGCAAATCAGTGGTTTTGTAAAACATTAGCACAGCCGATAGATAGATTTATTTGCGGAACGATTAATTAAAAAGGGTGAACAACCAAACTGACCTGATGGCCACAGTACTATCAGAATAGCGTTCCTAAGAAAAGGTTCTTCTCTGGACGTCGCGGATATTATGTTAACATCTTATAACAATACAATACTCGTTTGAAGCAATAGCACTTCTTTTGTGGACACAATGATGTACTATTTTTCGAACCATCAGTTAACATTTCTTGATTCGATTCTCTGATTTCACATTTCAAAAAAAAAAAATTTTTGCACAAACGCGGCTATGTCATTATTAAAATAAATTCAGAAATTATAAACAATATTCTTATCAAATGATTAATGCGAAGAAATTTATAAATTTCCTACCCTGTCACCAAATTATAGTGTCACGGGTACTACACTACTATGTGTACTACTTGAGTCCCAAGTAGGGTGCACAATTATTTAAAGAAGAAGCTTGGACCCAAGTGATAGCATTTTATACAGCTATTTTTTAAATAATAATCACAAAAGTTATTACATAAATTATATTAATAACTCTTTAGTCTATTTATTGCTCATAGCATATTTATTTTATTTAAAAATCAAGTCAAATATTAATTTTATTACTAATGAAAGTTTCGAAATTAAAGATCATTGATCAGATTAAGTCTTCAACTATAAATCGAGCTCACCATTTACTGACTTTATTATAACGATAAAACTTCAATATGCCCAGCCATAAACTTTGGAATATTATTTAAAGTTTCTGCAATGAAGAGGCAATGGGAATGTGTTTTTATTTTTATTATTAATATAATTATTTAGTTCATAGACTTCGAGTCGCTGTATCTTTGCAACGCTATCAGACAGCGGAATAGATACTATCACGTTCTTACAGCTGCTGCTACATGCTGCTACTTTAGCTGCTAACAAGCCAGAAATTAGTATAGAGCTTATGAAGAAAACTGCTGATTGGACAAGTGCGAGATTATACAATAGAGAAGTATCCAAAAATAACTCGAACTTTTCTCGCTCTCTTTACAAACTAATTTCGATCTTGTCATATTTAAATAGATTTTTCAATTAGCCACCTAGAGCTATATTAATTTACATTAATCTCTAATAGTCGGCTATTTCGTGTAGCTTTAAATATCTACAAGTGAATTAAATGTAATCTCGAAGGGCGAATCACAGAAGTATAATTGAAAGTCAAACGAACTTACCTGTAAGTGACGTTCGACTGATATTATACGATGTGATTCGCCCGAGAGATTACACACCCTCCCTGTCCCTGATCAGCTATTCTATGAAGATATCTAGATCCTACCCATGATCACACGAAAAGCAAGACCCAATGGACCGCTTTAGTCCAAACGTGTATGAATATATTGAGTTACCCCCAGCGAGCGAGCGCATATTTTATTTTTTTTTATTATATTTTTTAGGCAAAGGTTAATGTTGCTCTAAAATTGTGTACGATGGCAGCACATAATGCGTGCTACTACAAGTGAATTAAATGTAATCTCGAAGGGCAAATCACAGAAGTATAATATCAGTCGAACGTCACTTACAGGTAAGTTCGTTTGACTTTCAATTTAATGTGTACCTTTATTTTTTAAATGAAGCCAATGAATTCAATAGAGACCCTGATGGTTATTGTAATAAAGTTCAGGGCCGTGTTACAAAAGCTACAGGAATTTTACGGCGAACTTTGAGTAATATCTTGAACGAAAAAAAAGCACAATCAATCAATGAAATTTTCTACACAAAAAAAGGAAAACCTAAAAGTAGGTTTCGGCTGGTAATTGATGATTTCGATTATTGAGTTATTCGAAATATGACATACAATTTTCAGTTGACGCTCAAAGAACTCTCAACTCTAAATAATTTAAGAAAAAAATTATTAGAAGCTATTAATTTCAAAAGCTGTGCAGAGACTTTAAGGCTCATCTTGAAAGAAATGGGGTTTAGGTTTCAGAAAACTGATACAAACAAACGGTTACTTATGGATAAGCATGATATACGTTTAAAAAGGATCAAATATCTCAGAGAAAAAAAAACAGCTGAGGGATGCTGGTGGAAACACAGTTTTTATGGAAGAATCATACGTGCATACGTCGCATACTAAAGGTAAAACATGGCAAGATAGCAGCAAAAAAGGTATTAAACAACCCATTACTAAAGGAGAGCGAATAATTATTGTACATGCAGGCAATGAATGGCTGTAATGTAACATAAATATATTTACTCATAAGGTGACTATCATAAAGAAATAAACGCGGAACGTTATCAAACTTCGCTACGCAATCAATTGATTCCCAACTTGCCTGCTAATATTGTGTTGGTACAGTAAAAGCTCCTTATTCGTGCTTCCTTCATTCGCATTTTCACTATTCGCGGATTAAAAAATGCGACCCAATTTCTATATTCGCGGCTAAAGATTTCTTTATTCGTAGATCTAAAGGATTCCAATGGGTATCCAACCCAATATCTTTTGTAAACCCGTCAAATGGACTAATAAAAAAGTAAAATATACCTTATTACAACTTTGCCTAAAGTACGTTGTTAAAAGATATCGCCGCTGTATTAGTTTGGACTTTGACATAAGCCGCCTTCGGCGCGATCCGCGGTTATTACTCAATGAATAAAGTATACTTTAAAACTGCTGTCACATATTAGACGTTCCGTCATTTGGTAAGAGTCGCTTTGCGTGTTTTATTGTTTCGTCTTTCCATTCGTTACAAAAATTGTGATCGAGTAACACGTCCCTACCACTGTCTTCCTAATTTATAAAGTCAACTAAACAAAATAAGAAACGAGTTTCGACACAAAAAAAATCTGTGTTACCGCTTAAAGAGAAAATAGAAATGCTTGATGGTTTGCGCCTTGGAGAGTCGTTTGCATGCATATCACGCTTATTCAATGTCAACGAATCAACTGTACGATCGATAAAAAAATCCGTAGATAAAATAAGGTCGTCTGTAGTTTCAACTTCACTGTCAGCTAAAATTGTTCGTGATCCAGCAACAGAAAAAATGGAAGTGGCGTCATCGCAACCAAAAAAGGGTGCCCCTGAGTGGTCCAATGGTCCGGGAGAAGGCAAAGCGTCTTCATGTTCATTTTAAAGAATGAATGAATGGTGAATGAATAGATGGAGGATTTCAAGCATCATGGAGGAAACAAACAAACCTGAGCAAGTATTAATGCAGACGAAACTGCACTGTTTTGGAAAAGAATGCCAAACAAAACATTCATTTCGAGTTGGGTTTCGAAATAAGCTTCCTCATTATGGGAAAGCTGACGCCGTTTACTGAGACTCCTGACATCGATTTTAGTTGCCGGGGAGGTACCTTAGTATTTTTTTTTCATTTTTGAGTGAAACGAAACGCATGTAGTGAGAAGAAAAGTAAAACGACACGCAAAAAGTAATCGGAACAACGTGAAACGAAACGTTTCGGTTTCCGAGAATGTTCTTAGCTTCCTTTTGTATGATTTTGACCCTTTTTGCTGACCTTGGCGCCTCCCCCGGACTGATTGGATTGCATTACGACTCACTGTGGCTACGAATTTGGACACTGAACGTTTTTGATATGGCTTCGACGTCTAGAATCCTGGACCCACAACCTGGGCCGTCACAACCCAGAGCATCGACAAGCGACTCCCATGCCCATGAAGATATTTTCATGGAAGACAAGCCCTATGTCGATCGATATTTAAATGTCGATGAAATGGCAATGTGGAGTTTGGCTAAAGCTCGCTGTACACATGGGGCCAAGGTGTTGGGCCAAAGTGTTGGGCCAACGTGTAGAGAGCTACCTGGCGGTATGTTGGCTTAATTGGTCTAGTTGGCGCCAACATTGGCAGGCCATCCGAATAGTGTCGGTTTTTTGTGCACACATCAAAGGATCTTGGCGCACTCCGCAAACAGCGTTCACACGTTGGTGTCTTGTTCAGTTCGTTGTTACTTGTCAGCGGAGACAGTATCGTTGCGCGTGAGTGAAATTTACGTTCCCATGTTCCGATAGCGATGGCGGCGCCGGTGTGGACAAGCAATGAGGTTTTACAATTCATAGAATTGTATCGACATGAAGGAATAATTTGGAATCCACGGCATGAACTACATAAAAATAAAAACAAAGTAAGTTATTAAACACATTTTTAATTAAAACATTTCCATTAACAGATACCTACTATTTGTTTGACATTATATTGTGTACAATGTAATCTGCTTGTTGTGGTGTTTCCAAAAATGTTTTATACTTATTCTATAATGTAGGTATACAATGTGTAACTGAATTAATGCACATTATGAAAATAGTTTGTTCAGAATCATTTACTGAATCGATTTTTGTAATTTTTAATATAGGTAATATTTTATCCCAAACATAATTAAAACTACGTAAACTACTGTCACACTTCCGCTGTACAGTCAAAACAAACTAAAATGGATGAAATACCTACTACGCTAGACCCTTATGCAAGTGCGACTGTGTGCATGCGTAGATTTGTAATGTGACTATAATTTTCTCCCACAATCTGTACAACTAATTTATAAAAAAACAGTGTTTTAAACATAATAATAAAAATTCAGTGTATGTATTATGATTATAACATAATATTCTAATTGGGGTGTCTGGTGGTGTGCGTTTATTCCGGGACATGTTGTATATATATATATATGTAAAAGTTGTGTGGTTAACTTGCAACTTGTCAATAGAGGCTGAATTATTTCTAAATGATTTTACTTATTGCGAACTGAAGGCTCTTCCAGAGGATACAATTTTAAAGCCTGTTTTTTTTGTAGGCAATTTCTTGTATTTGTATATCGACTCTCTTCTGGGAGGGCCCCAGGGGCAGGTTATTTAAACAATTCCTATTATTCATAATGAACTATTATATATTTTAGGTTAATACAGAGCTAATGTTTTCGTGACAGCAGCAGCGCCATCTCCCCCAAGCGGCGTTGTAGAGGGTCTCCTTCTTATTATCTCTAACGAATCGCAGTTTTATATCTTTTTCACTAGTGCATGCGTTTGTTATTTCAGTGTTCTGGTGTTTTATAATATCTAGTAACTCCTCTTTTGGAGTGTCTTTGGATATTCCTTTGACGATAAACATGGGAAGTAGTCTCTTTGATGGTTCAGCTATTAACTCAGAGGACTTTTCTAGTCTCTTCAGCGTCTCATCTCTCTGTATGGTACTGTCGAACTCCACCCGTAGCTTATTATTAGAAACAGGAAGTACCCTCGCAGGTGCGTAAGTTACTGATTTAAAATTAATACTGCGCTTCCAGGTTTGAATTGCTTCCTGTTTGTCTTTGACTTTATTGCAGGTTTGGTCGCTGGTATACTAGGAGGCAATCGTTGTGTTGGAGTTTTTTTTTTTTCTTTGTTATAATGTTTTTTCAAATCTGTTTTGTTTTCAATGTATGTATGCTGTGCAACCAATAAATGTTTTTCTTTCTTTCTTTCTTTATCTTAATTTTTTGCGATCGTGTTATTTCTGCGAAGCTGATTTTTGGCTCCGGTGAAGCTAAGAGTCGCGGTGTGATTTCCTCTTTAAACTTACTTAATTCGCTCCGGAAGCTATCTATTATGTCTGCCTTGAGGGCGGCAGAAGATTCTCCGATTTCAGTCGTTGAGCCTGACGTCTTCAGAATTGTTGTGAGAATATTGGTACACTTTTTAATTTCATTTGTGGCCATTTTAATCAGTTTTTTTTATGTTATAGGTGGCATACGAGCAGACGGCTCACCTGATGGTAAGTGATCACCGTCGCCCATGGACACTTGCAACACCAGGAGTATCACAAATGCGATGCCGGCCTTTAAGGAAGGAGTACGCTCTTTCTTTGAAGGTTTTTGGGTCGTACTGGTCCGGAAACACTGCTGGCGACAATATATTCCACAGTTTTGTCGTACGTGGTAAAAAATTTCGACAAAAACGCACGGTTGTGGATACCCACGCACCAAGATGATGGGGACGAAATTTTTGTCGCGATGTACGATGGCGAAATACAGCAGCTGGAATTAATCCGAATAATTCCTCAGAACACCCTCCGTGATAAATGTGATAAAAGATGCAGAGCGATGCTACATCCCTACGCAAAGCCAAAGGATCAAGCTGATCGAAAAGGTCCTGGTCGTCGACGATTCGAGCCGCTCGGCGTTGGATGCGATCTAAAGGGAGAAGCTGGTACTGGGGTGCCCCCGCCCAAAGATGAGAGCAGTACTCCATGTGAGGCCGAACCTGTGCCTTATAAAGTTGCAGTTGGTGGGCCGGTGTGAAGTACTTTCTCGATCTATTGAGCACACCAAGCTTCTTAGAGGCCAATTTGGCCTTGCCCTCTAAATGATCCCGAAACTGCACGTCGCTCGATATGTCAACGCCAAGAATTCCAATACTAGCTGAGGCAGTTACAGGAGTGTTCTCAAAGGGAGGAGATACGACAAATGGTATTTTTTTTTGCGGTGAACGCGCATACTTGTGTCTTTGTAGGGTTAAATTGGACTAGATTAGCCCCAATTCGTTACTTGGTTTAACAAAGTTTCGATTTCAGACACAAGTTTGTTCCGACTCTCGATGACGTTTTCCCGTGAAATGTTGACGCGGCCGGTATATAGGGCATCACCCGTGCTGTCGTCTGCATAACAATGAATGCCATCAATTTGAAGCATATCATTGATATGAAGAAGAAACAGCGTAGGCGATAGCACACTGCCTTGCGGAACACCAGCGTTTACGGATTTGGAGTCCGAGCATGCACCGTCGATTGCGACCTTGATGCTCCTGTCCGCAAGAAAGCTAGTGATCCAAACGCACAGTTTTTCAGGAAGCCCATAAGAAGGAAGCTTCGAAAGAAGCGCTTTGTGCCAAACCCGATCGTAGGCCTTCGCGATATCCAGACCGACCGCCAATGCTTCCCCCTTGGTCTCGATTGCCTTTGTGCGGTCAGTGTGCGGTGTTCGGTATATAAATTATTTTTGCTGGTGTCCAGGGCTCTTTCGATAGTGTCAGCTATTGCTGTGATTGTACGCTGATACGAGTCATAATCTTTGACATCACTAGCTTTTGCAGTAAGGGTAACAATATCCTTGTCTTTCTTTTTTGTGTAACTTGGCATTCTGCCTGTTGGAGGAAGGCTCATACTCTCGTTTTGTTGTATTCGGTTGTCCGTTGTTGATGCCAAGGGTCGTTGTGTATTGGGGGTTACAATTTTAAATTGTTCATCTCCATGCTAATCCCACGAGTAGGGTCGATAAACTGTACTCCTCCGGGTGACGCCCATTCCGGAGGAGAGGCTACATACTGTAGAGGTCGCCAGGTGTCTTCAGGGTTTTACGAGTAGTGTTCTCTCGGGTTTTACAGACTTTTCCTTGTCGCGGCCGGCCGGTTAAGGCAAGCCTCTTGCCTGTCCATGACCAATGACGTACCACCATAAGCGCTGGGATGGGGTCGTTGTCAATGGTAGGACAGGTTGCGGACCGAGGGACTGGCGCTAAGTCCTTCTGCAAGGGAACTCTTTCGAATTCCAGGTCGTGGAGCTGTTGGTAAGGGAAGGGTATACCTGATGTTGTAGGCAGCCAGGTGTTATCGGCGTACTATGTTTGGTCCTTCCCCGCAAACCCCCCCACCGCGACAAGGTCGCCCCGCCAAGGGGGGCGGCTGGACCATCCAAGCAAGATCGTAGTCAGATAGCCGAGCATCTATCGCTACAAAGAACCAACTTCAGAGCTTTTTACCGACTAGTGATTAGCTTACAAGTTGACAACATGCGTGATAAGTGGGAGCTAGAAGATGAGCTACGTAACCTGCAAACACGATGGAATGTAATCGACGCTAATTACGTAGGTCACAACCGGAGGATCCAAAAAAAACCGAAATTTATTCAAAGTATTTTATTAATATAAGAATTACAATTATAATATTATGTGCGAAACCGATCGATGTAAGAATCAGAATGACAAAATATAATTAGAATAAAAATTGAATTTCCGTCGATGGCGTAAACTCGTGGAACGTGGATGCAATGTCAGCAGAAACGGTCACGTAGGCACCATCGAAGTCACGTTGCAATGCACGCCACTGCATGTACAGCGGTTTTCTATGTGCCCGATATTATAACACCTCCCCCCTAAGAGCAGCAATTATTTCTGAATTTTTAAATGAGGAAATATTGCTGTATTGGGATTTTGGGTTCCCGAACGTCCTGGTTCCTCATAAGTCTTATCTTTCTGGAGAGATGCTGCGGATGGTTGGTTCCTCTTGTGTCGTCGCCAGATGATGAAGATGCTGACTGCAATCGTACTTAATAGTATTAAGTACAGGGGTATCGTAGTGTGGTACAGATATTCAGTTGATGCGTTATTCAGATGAACGGGAGGCTGCATCTCCAATTTATGTTGAACGTCATAAAACCTTCTGAGATCTATGGTGTTAAGATTAAGATGTATAGTCTTCTCTGATGGTGTGTCATCTCCGATGGGTAGGCTTGTTATTTTAAGTGGCCGTCCTTCAACGCGATCGTTATTGTTGCTTATAGTGAATTCAGGTGTAGAGATGAGACATCCAACCGGGATGATGGCCAGATAGCTGCCGTTGAGGGTGGTATAATCTTCCTTGCTACAGATAGTGTGGATCCGTGTAGCGTTGGGGAACGAGATGATGTAATGCTTCTCGTCTAATTCTTCCATAGCTGTCTTCGTTAGGGAAACCGTTACGGTCTCGCAGGACTGTCCACGATGTTGGTCCATGATGAGATTCTGCACGCAGTCAGATCCTTATTGGAGTTGATGGTCCATCTTTTCGAGGCAAAGATACCAGTTGTTATACTTCGGGCATTCTGCCTCTATGTACACATAACCTTTTCTGTTGGTTGCTATAAAGGGATAAGGAGGGATGAGGGCCTGCTTATATTTATTAGGATCCATAGACAATTTATAGAAATCGTAACTATTTGGTGAAAATACAGGGAGCTTAAATACGATTACAACTAGATTACTTGAGTAGTAATAACCTGGCTTTATAAGGTCGTAATATTCTCTAAGTTCTAAATTTAAGATTTGATCTTTACTATAAATTTTAATTAACCTATAAATCATGTGTTTTAAAACCTCTGTGCTTAACATAGAATGGTGGGGGCTGGATGAGTGTATAAAGGCTAACATATTATTTATTCTAATTAGTTCCTGTAGTACATCATCTATACTTTCTGTTAAAATTACAAGTTGCTGAGCGAATTTTGCATATTTTATAAGATTTGAATCCTTGTAGGCTCCGCGATCTGATATTAGCTGCAGTGTGTCATTTATCCTATCTTGGTTCTGAATTAATTTGGAGATTATACTAGTGTGCTGGACCATCCACTCTTTGCTAAGGCTAACGTAGTTATTGAATTCCTGTGTAATAAGTTCACTATTTTCTTTTAGAGTTTTAATTATCATATTTTACAGCATCTGAATGGTCCAGGTTACCCGTAACACTTTTGATTAGCGAGCTTAGACCATCTATGAGACCTCTCCTTATACGACCTGGTTTTAATGTATATATTCTAACACCGTTACTAACTTATTATTAAGGTAATCTATCTGTAATTCATATAGCTTATAAGTATCATTACGTAATCGCTTTTGATAATCTAATATTTGATTTTGCAATAGCCCAATTTTATCACTAATCTCATTAAGATCAATAAACTGTAGAAACGCGTGGTAGTGTGTAATGAGTCTTGTTTCGCCTAGACGAAACGGTAGTATACCCGGGCCTTCTGCTAAGCTCTCAAGTATTATCTCCTGATTCGTCCCTTGAGACGTTATCAAAGGAGCAGTCAGGACCAGTAGCACCCTGTAACAATTGGGCACTTTTAGGGACTCTCTTAAGGCGGTTCTTAGCTACGGGACCTTTCTTACGTGATGTGTATATGTGTATGGGCAGATTAGCGAGAACTGTGTCGTGGCTAAACCGAGGGGCTAATTTTTGACGACTGGCAAGGGGGTTACTAATAAAAACTCGTTGGTGGGGTTCATAGTCTACTTCGGATTCACGATTTTTGTTGCGATTATCTATTAAGTTACTGCGAGTCTCGTGACTATATGCATTGATTGCGTCATATGTTAATTTCATTTTCTCGCGGTGATTTTCTATGTATTGTTGCATGAGATACTTACTTAGATCTATGTCAAACGGATCCCGTGGATCGAAATGTCCAGTTATAATATCGTATGGCCTGCACTTATTAAAGCTGTGTACGGAACTGTTATATGCTAAGATAGCATATGGAATAAGATTAACCACATCTTCATTTTTATGAGTTAATTTTTATGATGCGTAAATGCTCCAACAAAGTAGAATGGAATCTTTCTACGATGCCGTTCTCGTTAGGCGAGTGTGGGAGAGTTCTATGGTGATTTATTCTGTGTAGCTCGACAAATTCATTAAAAAGTTGATTGGTGAATTCCGTACCGTTATCGGAGACTATTGTTAGGGGTAAGCCATGATGTGTGCAAAATTTTAAGAATGCTTGTAAGATGCTGATTGCCGTGCCATCCCGAATGTGGTAAGCCTGGGCGTACTTAGAAAATACGTCCACAATAGTTATATATTTTTCGCTCTGAATAGTCAGTAAATCAGTGTGTACAGTTTCAAAGGGTTTTGTGGCCGGTGGGACTAATTTAAATTGTGGCCTTATTGGGTTTCGGTCGTATTTAGCTTGACCGCAGATAGTACAGTTATTTATGTATTTAGTAATTTCATCTTTCATTCTAGGCCAATAGTAACGCTGTGTTAAAGACAAGTAACATTCGTTTATGCCACGATGGTTTGTCTTACCTTCGTGGTAGTGTTTTATTATCTCTTGTTGTTTTAGATATTCTTTTACGTTTTCAACTTCCATTTTTGCTAATACTAAATTCATGGCTGAGGACCTAAACTTATTCTGGATTATAGGGATTATTTCATACATAGCTAACGGCGGTTCAATAAGTAATGTGGTTTTTATTTTGGGGTTTACATATTCTTTAACAACATTGAGTATATCTTCCTCTAAGTTTGACTGAGAAACCTGTACTGCAGTTCTGGTATGGGTATCGAAAGGCTTAGAGACAGTTGGGCGTTTTTTGATATCACCTACTACGGTAATGCATATCTGTCTATGAAACTTATTTAAGGGGTCGGCAACGATGGGAACTTCGAGAATTGGATTTTCATGGCTCGTATGGGCAGTGGCCGTAGAAGAGCCAGCTTTAGATGGTGCACGCTCGGAGGCGTTTACAACTAGGGAGTCAGTCTCTTCATTATGGATCTCTACTCGCGAAAGTGCGTCAGCGTTGGTATTAGCCTTGCCTTTTTTATACATAACTGTAAAATCGTACTCGGATAATTTTAACTTCCATCTGGTTAGGCGTGAGTTAGGCTCTCTTAGGCTCATAACCCACTGAAGTGGTTTATGATACGTTATTATCTTAAATTTTCGCCCGAAGAGATAAGGCCTAAAGTATTTGGTTGCCCATACTATCGCGAGGAGCTCTTTTTCGATCGTACTATAGTTCATCTCGCTCTCGTTTAGAGTGCGCGATGTATAGCATACCGGTTTATCTAGACCTACAGTGCCTTGAGATAAAATTGCACCTATCGCGACGTTAGAAGCGTCAGTAGTTAAGAAGAAATCTTTTGAAAAATCGGGGTATTGCAGAATCGGGTCATTAGTTAAAAGATGTTTGCATTTCTCGAAACAGTCTGTATATTCTGAATTAATTATTATCTTTTTCCCTTTTTTTAGACACTGTGTAAGCGGTTTGGTAATACGCGCGAAGTCGGGTATAAATTTCCTATAATATCCAACAAGGCCAAGGAACTGCTTTATTTCTTTGGGTGTCCGGGGTAATGGATACTTTTGGATAGCCGAGATCTTATCAGGGTTTGGCTTTATACCATCCTTGGCGATCACATGACCAAGACAAGCGGTTTCTAATTTAAAGAATTCCGATTTGTCCATTTGGACCTTAAACTTTGATTCTCTTAATTTGGCAAATACTTTTTCAAGGTTGATCATGTGCTCCTGCAAGGATGTGCTGAAGACGATGATATCATCCAAATAAACCAAGCAGACCACGTTCTGAAGGTCTTCAAGAACGTTATCCATTACCCTTTGGAACGTGGATGGTGAATTTTTCAAGCCCATTGGCATACGTAAGAATTCGTAATGCCCGTTTTCGACATTAAATGCTGTCTTTGGGATATCTACCGGATCCATCTCGACCTGGTAGAATCCACTGGCAAGGTCAAGAGTTGAGAAATATTGACAGTTCCCTAGCTTATCCAAGACATCGTTGATATTACGAATCGGATACTTGTCGTCATAAGTTTTTTCGTTAAGCTTACAAAAATCTACCACGAGCCGCCATTTCGTTCGTCCAGAAGCATCAGCATTCTTTGGGACTATCCAAATGGGTGAGCTCCAGGCCGACTCTGAAGGTCTGATGATGCCTTGACTTAACATTTTACCTATCTATCTGGTCTCTAACCTCATCTCGATGTATATACGGATATCTATAGCTTTTAGTGTACACCGGTACTTCATCAGTAGTCCTAATCTTATGCTTAATCTTATTTGTAAAGGTTAAGGCCTCTCCGTCGAGGTAAAATACGTCGGCATATTTTTCACATAAGGCTTCTAAGTTTGCGCGTTCCTCAGGATTGAGATGATTAGTTCGCAAACGAGATAATACTTCTTGCGCTCGTATGTTACTTTGAATATTACGTGCGCACTCGGTATTATAAGATTCTACATTATATACCTCGGCTTTGACGGCATGGTCCATACAAAAAATTACATCATGAGATGTGGGATTTGTTACTTCTAAATATCCGCGGTTATTTTTAACTATAGTTAGACATTCGTTAATAACACAATTAGATATTACTTGCTCTTCGATAAATGCTTCACTATCATGTAGATTAATAGGTATTCTAAGTAACTTACTAGAATTAGCGGGTATTATGTCTTCGTACAAATTAACGTTGCGAGAATTGTACATGTGAATAGGATTTTCAGAGTTACGAGTAGATAATAATTTATGTTAGATCAATTTTAGCCTCCCATCTTTCTAAAAGATCCAATCCAATGAGCCCGTCAAAGAAATCATGAAATTTATAGATTCATAAATTTATCCGTGCGGTGAGGGAGAAAGAATACCACTCACCGCCCCTTCACTTCCCGCGGGTGTCGTAAGAAGCGACTGAGGGATATCAGAGCTTCCATCTGCTCTCCTGGTGGTAGGGTGCCTAACACCCGCCTGGTTTGTTACCACCGTACGCATGGTGAAAAACCCGTGAAGTGCTTCACGCGCGTTTCGGGATCAGCCAGCGTACAACCAGAGCTCGAGTGGAGATTGCCGCGACAGATTCGGTCCAGTGGAGGCATCCGTCGAACCGATGCCGGGAGGACTGCATCGACCGACCGGCCAGGGAGACCCGTAGAAACGGCTGTCCCGCTGGCCGCCCGTGGCACAGTACAGGGGCCCGAGCGTTCCTAACCAGTTCGTGAGGCTGCCCTATCATGTCACGCATAATCTCGGGGTGGACCGTCGTGCCGGTTGGTGACCGGGGCGTGGGGTCCCGGCGGCCACTCCCGGGAGGGTGCGGGTGCCCTTCCGTCCGTTGGGTCGGCGTATCTCTTTCGCAGGCAGTTACTCGGGAAAACGTGCCTCCATATATTTGCCTGTCTTTGTCGCGACTAACTCCACTCGATTCACGTCTCTCAACTTTTTTCTCATGATGGCAGCCCGTAAAATAAAGTTTGGTTGTACAGCAGTGCACACCCCCACGCCTTCCGCGCTGTTTGAGGTTGAGTTCTTTAATATACGCGGACTCCACTCTAACCTCAATGCTGTCCACCACCTTCTTGAGACAGCACGGCCAGCACTATTGTTTCTCACGGAGACACAAATACTTCCGCCCGCTGACACAGGCTACCTTAAATATCCCGGCTACGCGCTTGAAGAATCCTTCAAAGCAAAAGCCGGCGTATGCCTGTATGTTCGGGCGGATGTTTGTTGTCGCCGTTTGAGCTGCCTGGAAGACCCCTCCTTTTCCATGTTGGCGGTACATGAAGACTCTGGTCCTTTGGCCAGAGTCTACGTGTGCCTCTACAGATCTCACACCGGCGACGCTGAGACAACTCGACTGTTTGACCACCTCAGTAGGGTAGCAGATGATGCCCAGGCGCAATTTCCCAACGCAGAACTGGTGTTTTTGGGAGACTTTAACGCCCACCACGGTTTGTGGCTTGGCTCTTCCAAAACTGACCATGCAGGGATCTCTGCCCATGCATTCGCTCTCACGCACGACCTGACACAACTGGTTGATCAGCGCACCAGGATCCCAGATATAGCAAGTCAAGCGCCTTCTTTACTAGACCTTTTGCTTACGACCCATCCGCAGGAGTATCAGATTGTGGTTCGAGCCCCACTGGGTTCATCAGACCATTGCCTGATATCTGTCAAGGTGCCACAGGCCAAAACCCCTCGACTATTGGTGGTCAAACGCAGGGTCTGGCACTATGGGTCGGCAGATTGGGATGGTATGCGCGATTACTTTGCGTCTGTCCCTTGGAAGCAGCGCTGCTTCAATGAAAAGGACCTATCATCCAGTGCCGTTGCCATTACTGAGGAGATCGTAATGGGAATGGAGTATTACATTCCACATTCTGATCTCATCAGTAAGGGCACACGTAACCGCTGGTTCAATCGCGATTGTGCCGATGCTGTTTCTCGTAAGCAGGCGGCATATCGCGCTTGGACCAGAGGCCGCGCTCTTAAGGATCCCGGGGTTAACTCATTGAAAGCTGCCTATAATAGTGCTTCCAAGTCTTGTAAGAAGGCTTACATCAGAGCGGATGCCCAACGTGTAGCACGTACTGGCCACGAATTGTTAACGCACCCTACGGGCTCCCGTAGTTTTTGGCGTTTGGCTAAGGCCGTGCAACACAACTTTTGCCAGCCCTCGCTGCCACCTCTGCGATGTCCAGATGGGTCACTAGCTCATGAGCCGCAAGAGAAAGCCGATTTGTTGGCAAAGCTCTTTGCGGCTAACTCCCGAATCAGTGATTGCAATGCACTGCCACCTACACTACCTCATTGTGGCACTACGATGCCTGAGATTAAAATCAGGCAGCGTGATGTTCGTGCGGAATTGCAATCACTCGACGTCCGGAAAGCTAGTGGACCCGATGGCATCCCAGCAGTTGTTCTAAAACATTGTGCAGCGGAGTTGTCTCCCGTGCTTACGCGACTGTACCAACTCTCTTACTCTTTGGGGCGTGTGCCGGAAGCTTGGAGAGACGCCAATGTGCAACCGGTGCCCAAAAAAGGGGACCGCTCAGACCCAGCCAACTATCGGCCGATAGCTGTCACCTCAGTGTTGTGTAAAGTCTTAGAAAGGGTCCTTAACAACCATCTGACCCGCTACCTAGAAGATTACTCTCTAATTCACGATCGTCAATACGGATTTAGGCCGAATCGATCGACGGGTGACCTTCTAGCGTACGTGACACACATCTGGGGTGAAGCTATAGACAAGCGAGGAGAGTCTCTGGCTATTAGCCTTGACATCGCCAAGGCTTTTGACAGGGTCTGGCACAAGAGCCTTCTCTCCAAGCTTCCTGCATACGGTCTGCCTGCTCAGCTCTGCGCCTGGGTAGCTGACTTCCTGCATGAGCGTAGAATTCGCGTCCTTACGGACGGATGTAGTTCGCAGTTCATGTCAGTGAATGCCGGTGTTCCTCAGGGTTCCGTTCTATCCCCCACACTCGTTCTGCTGCATATCAATGATTTGATTCCACTTGCGAATATTCATTGCTATGCAGACGATAGCACAGTGCATGCGAGATACTTTGGACACGCGGCGGCTGGACAGGTAGAAACCATGGAGAAACGGGAGAATCTTGTCGTTGAGCTCAATTGGGCTTTAGACCACATTTCCGAATGGGGTACTAGGAACTTGGTTGAGTTCAATGCCAAGAAAACTCAGGCTTGCGCTTTCACGGCAAAAACATCGCCATTCCTTCCCCTTCCCTCTCTTCAGGGCACAACATTGGCGCTACAGAGCAATATTACCATGCTCGGTATGGAAGTTCGCTCAGACCTGAATCCAAAGGACTACATCGAAACGTTGATCAAAACAGCTTCACGGCAACTCGGAGTCCTGAACAAGGTGCGGCGTTTTTTCACGCCCGATCAACTGTGCTTGTTGTACAAAACACAAGTGCGGTCCTGCGTGGAATATTGCTCGCACCTCTGGGATGGCTCCGCAAAATACTTACTCGATGCCTTGGATAGGTTTCAGCGGCGCGCTGCCCGCATCATTGGCGATGAAGAGGCAACTAAGAAACTCGAGTCTCTACAATTACGCCGTGATGTGGCATCATTAAGCGCATTCTACCGAATATACCACGGCGAGTGTTCTGAGGAGCTATTCTTGCTTATCCCTCCATCACCTTTTCTTCAGAGGACCACGCGCGCTGGCCTACGTTGCCATCGACTTACTGTGGCCAATATTCCTACACGAACAAAGAAATTTGGCGACTCATTTCTTTGTCGTACTATTCGTAAGTGGAATTCTTTACCCGCGCACGTGTTCCCTCCTTCCTATAATCTGGGGTCCTTTAAGAGAGGCGTGAAGAAGCATTTTTGCGGGCCGGCAAGGTGAGGATGGTTGGTGTAGCAGTTAATAACTGCTGTACCAGCTATCTTCGCGTTTGGACTTTATCACCACTTAACATCAGGTGGGGTAGAGTCATTTGCCTACCTAGTAATATATAAAAAAAAGATAAACCATTTTGTGTTCTCTGGCTCCTGGAATTCCGGGAAGCAGGGAATGGTGATAGAATAATTATTACGCGTCGTAGCGTGGACATTGGTCCCTTCAAATGGGTCTATATTTAACGGCATGTGTTTGTAAAAACGCTCTATAGCATCAAGGCTTAAAAAAGACTGATTTGCCCCGGTGTCTATTAAAATTTTGAAAGGGGGTTCTGATATTTGTATGAACGGGAGTTGCCTTTGAGAGTGCAAATTTAATTCTATTTTGACTTGTCGTATTTCCCGCGCTTCTGAAAATCCTGGTCACTATATGAGCTAGTGCAAGGTTCTGGATCGTCTAATGAACCTGTGGGAACTGCGTTATTTGGCTCATATTCGTAATTTTGTTCATTTACTGCATAAAAAGGCTCGAAATTATAATACTCGCTATTTCCTTCATAGTAATAATAATCATCCGGTGCATTATAACTATAATATTCAGGATAGTAAAAATCATTACAGCTCGCGATTTCGTTCATGTTCATCTCCCTACTCTTAAAATAATTGGATGGTGGCGGATTGCCATGCTTGCGCCAATCGTGGCCCACCAACTGTCCAAATTGTGGTCGTTCCTTAACGACATAATGGCTAACGCCACTCATGGGTTTCGGGCCCTGGCCCTGGGTTTCATTCCTAGAGGGCATTTGAAACTTATTCTGGTAAGGGTTGTAGCCTGGTGGGGGCGCCCTAAACATCTGCTGGGTACGCGAAGGCATACCTGCCGGCCTATGTTGAGTGGGTGCATAAGAATGAACATTAGTTCTCCACATGGTTTGGGCTGGTTGCCAATTCTAGGCGGCGGTTGTACAGGAAAATTGAACGGCTTGAATGCAGGCATAGCAACCGGCGGCGGTGCCATGGAGAATGGCTTAAGTGAATTTTGTGGTTTTTTATCAGCCGCTGGGTCAACGCGATTTTGGAGACATATAAATAAGATATAACGTTCAATTCCTCTTGCACAAGCTCCAAAGCTTTTTCAACACTATCAGGACGTATACATCGGATTCGAGAGCCTAAGGGCTCCTTTAGACCACGGACAAAGGCTTGCATCGTCAATTTTTTATAAAGTGAACGTTTTGCTTCTATGGTGGTTTCGATTGTTTCGTGAAGTCTGACGTAAGTCATGATAGTGCTGAATAAATTTACACAACGATCATAAAATTCCTGTGGCGAACTTTTCCCCTGGGTAGCAAGCATAAGATCATTATAAAGAGCGGTCTCGTCTCTTTGGTCCGAAAAGTTATTTATTAAGGTCGTTTTAATACAATGCCAACTTTCGGGGATGCCATTCGAATTTATTATTCGCGCGGCTGGTCCAGTTATTTTATTGAGAATTCCATTGATAAAGCAAAGCTTATTTAATTCATTACCAGGATTCGAATCTATATATTCAGAGACGATTTGGTCACATATATTAATAAATCTAGGTAAAATATGCGGATTGCCATCGAAATCAGGCACTAAACTTCTTGCGGGGTTCGGGACTCTCTGATCTCAATGAACCCGGACTGGACCCTAATGTACTATTTAAAAGTTCACTTATTTCTCTATATGCGTCTAAATCTATTCTACGGGCCTCCCTACTACGAGCAGGCCCTCTAGGGGTAGTTTGCCTAGGATAAAAAATGGTTGCGACTTAAAATAGGAACTTAAAAGGAAAAGGAAGCAACACAGAAACGATTTCAGTGTACTTACATAAACTGCATTTCGGTATCTCTGGAATCGATGTCTTGAATTCTCCTCCGCGATCGCTCGCGACGACGGTAGCGATTTTTCCGGGATTCGATGTGAGAAAACCCTATCGACCTCGAGACGCCTCGAGTATCCTACCGACTGCGCCAATTACGTAGGTCACAACCGGAGGATCCAAAAAAAACCGAAATTTATTCAAAGTATTTTATTAATATAAGAATTACAATTATAATATTATGTGCGAAACCGATCGATGTAAGAATCAGAATGACAAAATATAATTAGAATAAAAATTGAATTTCCGTCGATGGCGTAAACTCGTGGAACGTGGATGCGATGTCAGCAGAAACGGCCACGTAGGCACCATCGAAGTCACGTTGCAATGCACGCCACTGCATGTACAGCGGTTTTCTATGTGCCCGATATTATAACACGCTTTACATTTACAAATCGATAATATTCTTCAAGGCTCGGATACACAATATGACAGTGAGTTTTATGCTTATGAAAGATCATACAAAAGTATCAAGAAAGCTCTTAATCTGAAGCTTGCCTCCACGGTGCATCTCCTACAGTCGACACCACAGATAGACATCCCTACATTTACGGGCAGTTACACACAGTGGCCTACACTCTATGATCTTTTTGTAGAGAGTATCCATAACAACAATCTGCTCACAAAGACTCAGAAGATGTAGCATCTGAAGGGAAAACTACGGGGTGATGCCGAGCGCCTCATCCAACATCTGCACATCACTTTCGACAACTACGATACAGCATGGGAGCTGATAACACACAGATATGACAACCCTCAATTGCTGTTCACAAAGCAAATTGAAATCTTTATGAATCAACCAGTCGCGCACAAACAATCGCCATATGAAATAAGGCGTCTTTTCGATATGTCTATGGAATGCATACATGCCATACAGAACCTTGGTATCAACACAAGTACCTGGGATCCTCTTTTGGTTCATATCATTGCCAAGAAGCTGGATGCCGAGACGTACAGTGACTACAAAGAGGTACGAAAGTCACCACGTGACTTACCATCGCTTTCAGAGCTTATGAACTTTTTAGAAAGCAAATTCAACGCTCTGGAACCTATAACAAGGAAAGAAAGGGAATTTCCCTCAACATCACCTAACAAGCCCTACCTACCGAAAACTACAAACAATAAACCATACAAGCCATATCATCAACATGCTGGCAATCATCGCTATGGAAAAGTTCCGAACAAAGAATTTCAAGCTTTTGCGACATGCTCATCGAACTGTCCTATTTGCAACGGCAGTCACTACCTATACAAATGCAGCAAATTCATAAAATATTCACCGGACGTGAGGCTAATGACCGTGAATAAACTCAAGTTTTGCCAGAATTGCCTTTACTCGCACAATGACAATCCATGCACTTCAACAAAAAGATGCAAAGTTTGTAAAAATAATCATAGCACAATGCTACATGACGCCTATGCGAATATGAACTTTATGCAACAAACATTAAGCCAGCTGGCCGACGTCACTAGGTCATCGCCCGTACCTACAGTTCCAGTTACGCAGAGACCTCAAATTTCAACGCGGCTAGACAATAAACAACATAGCGTTAATCACGTCGCTACAGATGATGAAGAGATTTTGTTAACCACCTTATCAATCAAGGTCAAGTCTGCTGACGGCACTTACGTAACTTTGAGGGCTCTACTAGATCAAGGCTTGTAGATTTCGCTGATCTCCGAAAACGCGGCGCAGATGCTGGGCTTACCTCGACAACGTTACCATGCATCTGTCTCTGGTATTGGGAATGGGTCGAAATGTGGGAAAGGAGTCGTCACGCTCGAATGTCAATCCATTTATCAAGACTACGAATTTGCGACACAGGAATTAGTCATCAAACATGTGATAAACAATTTACCAAACATGTCTTTCAATAAAAAGTCGTGGCCTCACTTATAGTATTCAACTGGCTGATTTGGATGGAGTACAACATCTCTAGGCCCATTGATTTGCTACTGGATGCAAGCATCTACTCTGAAATTATCATGGACGGACTTGTTAATGGCCCGAGCATGGCACCTATCGCCCAACAAACACGCCTAGGGTGGATACTGTCCGGCAACGTGAAAACATTTAATTGTCACGTTGTAATCAACATTTTATCTGAAATCTCTCAATATTGGGAGGTTGAAGAAATTTCTACACCAGCTGCTGAATTGACACAAGAAGAAGAATATTGTGTACAATACTACCAATCCACAACAAGACGGTTATCAAATGGTAGATACGAAGTTGCTATCCCGATGAAGCCCGGATTCGAACAAAAACTGGGTCAATCAAAACCGCAAGCGATAGCACAATTTTACAATTTAGAAAGAAAGATGCACAAAAATGAAAATTTCGCTGAAAGCTATAAGGAGTTTTTGCGGGAATACAAACAACAAGGTAACATTTATTTATTTATTTAATAATCACTTACATCTATAATTACAGGTATAACCTAATACAATAGAGCAGTTACGATACAACCAATTATTATACAAAACTAAAAATAAAAAAAAACACAAACACGAAAATAAAATAAACATTTTTATGATAGTATACAATAAGCGGCCCGTGTGAATTCATTCAATGTGCATTGAAACAAGTCAATGTGCAGAGACAGCGTGTTGAGTGCGCGCAGAGCGCACATGAGAGGAGCGCAGTGCTGCAGGTTAGTGCGCGCGCGCGGCACACACAACAGGGGAGGCTGCCTCCGTCGCCCCGCGTACTCGTTGGGCACACACAACTGAACTGTGTGAAGAATCTCTGGGTTCCTTAATTTACTACGAATCACTTTGAATAAAATGAGCTTTTGTCGGAAAAGTAGAAAGAAAACCGAAGCGGGAGGCGTGTGCATACTGGTAAAGGAGAACCTTTTTTTTTTTTTTTTTTTGTGACGAGGGGAAATGCAGTTACGCACCATACCGTGACGCTGACTAGGCGCACGGCGTGTGTGGGACTCGCCGGCACGGGAAACAGTGCCGACCCTACTCAAGCAGGACCAGTGCGGAAGGCCACACTGATCCTACTCCACTAAAACCCCCCGGTACCCTCCTACGCCCATATGGGGGCGTCTGAGGATCGACGCACCTTAGCGTGCGCCACTTCACTGGGACGTCCCCGGGCCGGCCCGGCCCAACGAGTGGACCGGGCGACGCGCCTCAGGGGGAGCCTAGAGCGTCCTCCTCCCGCTCCCTCTCCGCTGCCTCCTTCTGCGCCATCACAGATTCGCAGAAGGAGGCGGCCGCCCTCCAGGCTCTCTCGCTACCAAGCATAGCTCTTACCATACTTGGCAGCGTGAGGCCTCCTCCGCCGAGCGCCGCGATCAGATCGCGGCGCTCATTTCGCCAGGCCGGGCACACGATCAACGTGTGCTCGGCCGTGTCGTCGGGAGAGGCGCAGTGATGACACCGCGGCGTCTCCTCCCGACGGGCGACTCGGTGCAGGTAGTGACCGAAGCATCCATGTCCGGTCAGTACCTGCACCAGGCGGTAGGTGAGGGTGCCCCGCTGGCGCCCTACCCACTCCTCCAACACCGGACGAATCGCCTCGATCGTCCGGTGGCCAGCGGCTGGGTTGGCGAGTGCCTCCACCCATCGGCGCAGAGCCTCCCTCTGCGCCTCGGTGCGGACCCGTTCAGTCTCCTCTAGAACAGGTCGCTCGCCCCGCTCTCTTGCCGCGACCCGGTGTTGATGCACCTGGGACAGTACCAGGGCATCAACCTCCCACGGGAGCGTGCCTGCTAGGACGCAGGTAGCCCCGTGGCTGACCGTGCGGTAAGCCCGCACGGCCCGGGCCGCGATGACCCTCTGCGGTCTTCGCAGGAGGGCCCTCGTGCGGGACGAGAGGCACTCCGCCCAGACCGGGGCCCCGTACAGCGCCATCGACTTTATCACGGAGTGATAAAGCCGACGGCACTTCGCCCTCGGCCCTCCCACATTGGGGAGGAGCCGTCCGAGTCCGGCTGCTGCGGCGCACAGCCGGGGAGCGAGGAGCCTAAAATGCTCCTCGAAGCTCCACCGGGGATCCAGGGTCAGGCCAAGATACTTCATGTGCATCTCGACATGAACCTGGATCCCCTCAACCCGGACACGGAGCCCCGGTGGGGTCCTACATCTTGGGGCATGGAACGCCATGGCCCTCGTTTTATCGAGGGCCACCTCCAGCCCCAGGAGGCGGATGCGTCGGACGACCATGGAGGTGCCGACCGACGCAAGGTGGACCGCCTCCTCCCACTCCTTCGCTCTCGCCGCGACAAGGGTGTCGTCCGCAAAGCAGACGACATCCATTCGCGGCAAGAGCGAGCCACGCAGGACCCAGTTGTACCCCAGGTTCCATAATAGAGGGCCTAAAACGGAACCTTGGGGCACACCCGCCGCCACTGTCCACGACTGGACGCGCCCCTCCACGTCCTCGTAGAGGACTGACCTGTCCCGCAGGTAGTCCTGTACGAGGGCGCGGAGGTAGAGGGGCACTCGGTGGAATTCGAGCGCCGCCTCTATGCACTCGTGGGGGATGGTGTTAAACGCGTTCGCGATGTCCAGGGACACCGCGATCACCACCTCCCCCCCTATTGCGTCCATCGTGGACCTTCCGGTGCGGAAGCCGTACTGGCAGTCTGCCAGATCCGGCCCCGTGCCCTCTATGTGCTCGATGATCCGGGAGGCGATGATTTTCTCAAACGCCTTCCCGGACTCATCGAGCAGCACCACCGGCCGATAGCCCGCCGGAGAGTCCGCCGGGCGGCCCTCTTTACGGAGCAGGCAGAGCCGCCCCTCCCTTCAGCGCCTGGGGAAGCGACCCGACGCGATGCATACATCCAGCACCGCGCGGAATCGGTCCCCCAGGGGGCCCAAGGCGATCGCCATCACCTTGGCTGGGGCCCCATCCGGCCCCGGAGCCTTGTTACGGCTCCGGAGCCAGTCCCTCACCATGTCAAGCTCAGCGTCCGACACGGAGGGACCAGCGGCCCTCGCCTCCGGGGCGGAACCGGAGGCCATCCTGGGGGATGCGAAGGGTCCGGGGTTCGTAAAAAGCGTCCCCAGTACCCTTCGCAACAACCCTGGCTCCATACAGGACGTTGAGGGGGCCGCCGAAGCGAACTTACCCCTCACCGCCCTGTACGGCCTCCCCCAGGGGTCGCCGTCTAGGATAGCTATGTAACTATCCCAGGCAGCGACCTTGGCCCTGCAGATGGCAGTTCGCAGGGCCCTGTGGGCCACATTGTACGCCCGGCGGAGGCTCATCTCCTCACCGGGCGTACTCCGGGCGCGCCTACGGCACCGTAGGTAGGCGCGCCTGGCCCCCATACTGGCGGTACGTAGGATCGTGAGCTCCTGCGTCCACCAGTATACCTGCCCCCTGCTCCGTGGGCAGGCCCGCGCCCTCGGCATGGCGGCACTGCAGACAACGTTGATGTCGTCTGCGAACAGGTCCGCCATGCCGTCGGCATCCCCGGCGACAGTGTCTGGCACTTCATACCAAGCCCGCACTGTCGCCGCCTCCTCCACCACATCAGGCTGGAGGCGTGTGAGCATCCAGCGCCTAAACGGTGAGACGCCCACACGAGGGCCCAGGTGAATGGGGGCCCCAGGGGATGCCGTGGAGACCTCATATCGGACGTATCTGTGGTCCGATAGGCTCTCCATGTCCACCACCACCCGCCAGTCCCGGACTCGGGCCGCGAGCGGTGGGGTGGCAAAGGACACATCTATTAGAGACGTGCCCTGCCAGCGGGCGCAGGTCGGGGTGGTACCTCGATTGAGGATCTGGAGCCCCAGAGTGAAAGCCCAGGACTCCAGAATACCACCCCGAATGTCAGTGCGGGGTGACCCCCACGCCGTAGACTTGGCGTTGAAGTCCCCTGCCACTAGTACCTGACGGGGGGCCGCGCGGTGGACGACCCCTTCCACCGCAGCCAGAAACCGCTCAAAATCGGCTCTGCTGCGGTTGGGGGAGAAGTAGATCGACACTAACACTACTTCTCCCCATCGGGCCGCCACATACCCCTCACCTCTTTCCACGAAAACGAGGGAGGAGCCCGCGCCAGTAACCACGACGGCCGCGGAGCCATCCGCCGCCCCCATCCACTTGTCGGACGGGGGGATGCGGTACGGCTCCGAGACGAGCACCACGTCCACCCTCCACTCCGCCGCCACCTGACACAGGAGGTCCTGTGCCCCAGCGCAGTGGTTCAAATTGATTTGTAGTATCTTCCCCGATGTCCTATAGGGCATTATTGACGGACATCGGGGTCGCTACAGAAGCCGAAACCGACTGTGCGCTGCTGGACCCTGCACGAGGTGCGGCCTGCGACGCGTCCCTGGGAGGTGCCCCTACATGAGGAGGGCGGCCCCTGACCAGCGGTGGGTTGCATTTAGGCCCCGCCATCCGGTGCCCGGCCGCCAGTCCTCTGTCCGCGCACACGTCGCAGTGTGGCGGAGCAGAGCAGCCCTTGGCTTTGTGCCCCTCCTTGCCACAGCGGTAGCACAGCCCGCTGCGGTCCTTTTTGGAAGGGCATTTGGCCCCTGGGTGCCCGGGTGCCAGGCACCTATGACATCTCATTGGGCGCCCTTCCAGTAGCCGGACCGTCGCCTCAAACCAGCCAACCTGCAGCTGCCCTTCTTTCACAATCTTGGCGACTGCCTCCACCGGACATGAGACGATCGCCGAGCCCGCCCCTCTTTGACCGGGGGAAATTGCCCCGACCCTTATGGTCTCAGGGGGGCAGCCGTATTTATTTGCCAGGGCCGCCCTCAGCTCCTCAGGTGTTGTGGCATCATCTAACCCCGACACCCGGACGTCCACCGTCTTAGTGGGCCTAGAGACCTTAGCTGTCTCGCCTAAGGCCTCTCCCACCTTGGCCGCCAGTTTGTCAGCCTGTGCCGCCGTGGTCCCGGACGGGAGCTCGATGATGCGAGCTCCTGTGACTGACGTCCGGAACTTCCCTGGGCCAATGCCCAGCTCCCCCCAGTTGACGGACTGCCTGGCCTTGGCCAGGGCATCCTTATAGGTGACCCCCTCGGCCACCGCCTCCGGTTTGAGGGCCACGACCACCGCCAGGGTTTTGGGTGGCTTCGGGACCCTATTGGTCTTTTTCTTTCTGGCCTTCTTTTTGGGCTTTTGGGCCGCAGTGGTGGGTACTTGGGCCGGTGCCGGTGCCGGTGCCTTCTTTGGCTTTCCCCCCTTCCCCACTGCTACCCACTCTCCCTCTGCCGCCGGTGGCGCACTCCCGCTTGGAGTCGGGTCAGCCGCCGGGCTCTCCTTCCTCCTAGTAGGAGGGGTGGGAGTGGGAACCGCTGGAGTTGCAGTCTCCTTTTTTTTACTCTTGCCCTTGCCCTTACCCTTGCCTTTGCCTTTGCCCTTGGCCTTCTCGGGCATGTTGGCGGGCGGGGTAAGGGTGGTAGTAGGGGCATTCGCGCTATCCCCAGCCGGTCGCACAGTCGTCGGCGGCTTCTGCGCTGCGGCTTTTGTATCCGCAGCCAAGGGCGGGCGGCGCGGTCTCTCGGAGGTGGGCAGCAGCCGGCCATCGACCTCCAGACCCTCCAGCCTGGCCTGGAGCATGTTACTGAACTGCTGCACCAGGGAGCTCTGTTCCCTCCTTAATTCCTCCATCTCCCTCCTTACTAGAGAGACATCCTCCCCTCCGGAGCCCCGAGGGGTTTCGACAACAATTGGCGCCGCTGTCTCCTTGCGGCGCCCTACCCTTGACTCTTCGAAGGCCCGTCGAAAAGCGGCGAGCTCAGCGGTGACTTTGCTGAGCTCTTCTTGCAGGCGCTTGTTGTCCGCCTGCAACCGCTTAACCTCTTCCGACGTCTGCCTGTTTGCCAGGGCCTCGACCACCGCCAGCAGGGAACCCGCGCCATGCTTGATGGCATTTTGGCACGCTCCCTTCAGGTTCCGGGACTTTTTGGTCACGACCCTCACCACCTCAAAGTGTTTCTGGGCCGCCTTCACCAGGGCATCCGTGGTCATCTTGCCCGGTTCGAATTCGGCCTCGCCTTCACCGTCGCTCTCAACGTCGGTATATTCGACATCGGAGCTCGAGCTCAGGTCCCACTCTGCCTCCTTGAGCTCCTTACGGGCCTGAGACAACTCCGCTCCATGCGACTTCTTAGTACCACCGCCTCTTCCACCTCTACTTCCTCCCTTCCCTTTAAAAACTTTCGGGTCTTCCGGCGGAGGGTCTTTCAAGAACTCCGCCACTCTCCTCTTTTGACCTGCGACCGTACCTCTCTCCGTCGCCAGGTCCATCTCCGATCTCGCTCTCAAGCACGTCCCAGAGCCCGGGCTCACCTGCCTCGAAGCCTGACTAGACATACTTCTGGTCACCCTTCTCTCCACCTGTTTTGGAGACAACTCCGATCTCTCCGATGACTCCGGCCTATCCAGGCCCTCCAAACTCGTAACAGATTTAACACTGGCCATCCGAGTAAATGGCGAGCGCCCGTGGTCAGCAGGGTCGTATGACCGAGTGTCAACTGACACGAAGCAGTCTTGGCCCCTCCCAGATACGTGGGGCCTGCCGCCGATCGAAGTCGACGGGAGGGATTCTCCGTCCTTGACGGTACCCTCCTGGGTTAATGATTTTTTAAGAGCTGCTGACATGTTGGTTGTTTTCGTGTTTTTTTTAAACGGGCGACGACTCCCGTATGTCTCCCACGCACCCAGTGCTAGGGACCAGACTCCCTCTGGCCACTCAACCCATCACCACACTTCAAGCTTGGGTTTGGGGCTTTTTATTGAGGTGTGCTCCTCTCAGGCTGGACCTCCGTGGCCCAGTCCCCTGGCCCTCTCAGTGAGGGGTAACAGGTTTCCCGACGGGGTCCTGTCACACAGGGTCCCCGCCGCGAGACAGCACAGAAGCTGTAAAACCTCCTCCAGTCCCGCCTATGCAGGGCGAGTTCGCGGCCACAGGCCGCCATCCACCGACCAAAAGGTCACCAAAGGCGCAACCGCCACGAGCAAAAACGCCCCCTCCACGATTTTTATTGAGGTTGTCTCCTCTCGACCCGGGCAAAAGCCCCGCCGGTCCCCGGCCCCTCAGTGGGGTAACGGGTGGCCCGACGTGCCCCTGGTATCCGGGCGGCACGCCGCGCAGCCGCATCCCGCAAACACTCCGCGACCGCGGAGCGAGTCGAGAGCGGCCTCGTAGTTGCTGTCCGCACCGGCCGAAGCCGGTACCCCCCATATCTGGGGGGCGTTCCCCTATCCACAACCCGGGGGACGCGTCCGGTAGCGATACTGCGGAAATCGCTTCCCTCTCCACAGAGAGGGCGGAGGTAAAGGAGAACCTAGAGACTAAAGAAAGAAAAGATATAGAAAAAAAAAAATCTCAAGAAAACATCTTCGAAATATCTGCTGTTGAATTAACTAGACAAAACGTAGTTATAATTAATTTATACTGGCCAAATAGTAATAAGAATAGAGATGTATTTTATGAGTGTATCGAAAAACTCATGGCATTATTATCATTGAAGGACACTTCAAAATCTGTTATAGTGGGGGGAGATTTTAATGTGAACTTTATGGCAAATAGTCTAGAAACAAATAACTTAAAAAAAGCAATGTTAATGTATAATTTTTTACCAGATAGTCAAAGAGTTACTGAAAATACTTCCAGTTGTTTAGATCTTATTTTTTTAAATTTTGAGTCAAACAATCACCATTTAGTAGTAAATGATTTCGCTTTCTCAGACCATAAAGGCCTGATCCTCTCCTTACCATTATGTATGCAGGCCCCTAAAAACTTCTTCCTACTGAAAAGATTATTTAATGACAAAAATATTAATAAATTTAAAAAAGAACTGCAAGGAGTAAAGTGGTTTGAAATAATAAAACCAGACCAAAACACCAACACCAACTATGATGCATTTAATATTGTTCTCCAACAACTCTTAGATAAGTATATACCCAAGTTAGCTATAAAACTATGCCATGCACCTGCAAAATCAAAACTTACTCCAGCCCTTAAAGTATCCTGTCGAAATAAGAGATTATTAAAATTGATTAAAATACAGGCAAAAAGTAAAATATTAGATAATTATTATAAAAAGTATTGTAAACTATTAAAAAAAGCTGTACAAATATCAAAAAAGATAGAAAACACTCATAAATATTCAAACTCAAAAAACAAAAGTAAAACTATGTGGCATATAATTAACAAAGAATTGAATCGAAAACCCCGACTACTTAAACAAAATATTGTGTTAAAACAGAACCAATCAATATATAAAGACCCAAAAACAATAGCGAATTTTGACTACTTTAATTAATGACTACTTCTCAACAATCAGCAACACCCAAAAACTTACAAGCAGCGAACACTCAAAAATTGTAAACTCAATACAGAGTTCACTCTATTTACAATCTCTAGAGCCCAGAGACACTTACAAAATAATAAAAAATCTTAAAAGTAAATCTAGCTTTGGAGTCGATGACATCCCCCCATGCTTAATTAAAAAATGTGCGGAAGAATTGACATTACCATACACACTATTAATAAATCAGTCCTTTCAGGAGGGATGTTTTCCAGATTCCCTAAAAATATCTGTAGTAAAGCCAATACACAAGAAGGGCGAACAAACCTTAGTAAGTAATTACCGTCCTATTGCACTCCTACCGACATCTGCTAAGATATTTGAAACAGCTATGGCTAATAAAATTATAGCATTTTTAGAAAAGTTTAAAGTTCTTCACAAAAATCAATATGGTTTCCGCAAAAACAAAACAACCACTCTAGCCGTCTATAAGTTATTACAAAAAGTTTTTGATATAATTAATAATAAGAAACACGCGATAAGCTTATTACTCGATATGAGTAAAGCGTATGATAGAGTAATTTAAAATTACAAAATTTTACTTGATAAACTCTACGGGCTCGGTATAAGGGGACTAGCATTTGAGTGGTTTAAATGTTATCTTCGGAATCGACACCAGAGCGTAGAAATACAAAATGTCAACTTCGAAACTGGAGAAATTAGACATATCAGATCTGATTTTACACCTATCACCGGATCAATACCACAAGGTAGCGTTCTAGGTTGTATACTCTTTCTGATATACGTGAATGACCTGTCAGATTCAATTCAAAAGAAATAATAATATTTTCATAAATTTTATATTTAAGTATGTTTACATTTATATCAAAATAATAACTCAATAGCGTATACCAGCCGGACGACGTAGTCAGTCCTGCCACAAACATGCACACCCTATTCTGCATTAAAACTGGTAGGCGGGGCCTCCCGGCCGGCGCGCTGCGCGCGCGCACCGAAATCACGTACGCCAGTCGAAATCTCTTATCGGCACTAGACGCACGTTCATTTTGCTCCGCGCTCCCTTGCTTATAGTTCGCTAAGCTTATATTTATTGTTATTGTATGTGTACGCTTTTTCTATCTCTTCCGAACTTTCTTCCTTGTGCTTTGGACTATATGTGCTTACTCCTTCTGTACTTTCCTTGTGTGTGCTTGTGGAATAAACTGTGTTATTCTGTGATTGAGTGTTGGACTTATTTCTCGCCGCCTCCCTACTGGATCACAGATAAGTAGACATTGATTGCGGTCGATATAAGTTGTACTGGCCAAACAAGTTTTACCACCACCCATAACTAAACTGGTGACCCCATATTTTGAACGAAATGGAAAAGGAATTCCAAGATGCACATGATAATGTCCGTGTTGAGGGTACGTCCACGGGCGGTCCGAGCGGCTCAATGGAAGTTTTTAAAGTTGGCGTACGAGTACCTCCATTCTGGCCGGAAGAACCGGAGATTTGGTTTGCGCAAGTGGAAGGACAATTTGCGATTTCCGGAATCACCAGTGATGCGACAAAATTCAATTATGTCATCAGCCAGCTTGACAATAAATTTTCAAGGGAGGTCAAGGACATTATTATCAACCCTCCCGTATCAGATAAATACGGCAAGCTAAAGACGGAGCTTATCAAGAGATTGACGGCGTCAAACGAGAAAAAGCTGAAGCAGCTGCTGATGCACGAGGAGCTTGGCGACCGAAAACCCTCGCAATTTCTTCGACACCTCAAGAGCCTCGCAGGATGTGACGTCACCGACGAGTTTTTGAAGACCATTTGGATCAGTCGTCTTCCCCACGGCATTCAGACAGTGCTCGCCGGTCAACCATCCACCAGCACTACCGAAGACTTGGCGGATCTTGCAGATCGAGTGCATGACCTGGCATCCACCACACCACGGGTTGCAGCTGTCACTAGTAATGATATTCCTGGTTCCGTGGTAAGCGAGCTGACTAAAGAGATTGCCGAACTTAGACGGCAAATTCAGAAGATGTCGACTGAGAGACATGGCAGAGGGCAGGCACGAACATCACAACGTTCGAGAAGCAGATCCCGTTCTACCCCAAGACAGCGGTCTAACTCGAATTATCGGAAGTTCCCGTTGTGTTGGTACCACGGCAAGTTTGGCGACAAAGCCGATAAGTGTATTCGGCCATGCGACTTTAAGGCGGGAAACGCCACGAGCAGTCGATAATGGCGACCGACGGCTGCTCATCTCCATCTTCGGGTCGCCTCTTCGTGACGGACCGCTCTTCAAAGACGCAGTTCCTGGTCGACACTGGTAGCGACCTCTGTGTCTTCCCTCGGTCTTCGCTACGAGAACGCCGGACCCGGACCAACTACGACCTGTGCGCAGCCAACGGATCAAACATCGCTACGTATGGTTATGTACATTTACAATTAGATTTTGGTTTGCGTAGAACTTTTGCTTGGCGCTTTGTAGTAGCCGATGTCACAAAACCTATTATAGGTGTAGATTTTTTAAATTTTTATCAGCTTATTGTAGATATTAGAAATAAAAAGTTAATTGATAATACTACATCTGTATCTGCCGTAGCTAGCTTTGCCTTATGTGATGTATATTCCATAAAGATTTCAACTGGCGCTACGCGTTATCATAAACTTTTGGACGAATTTCCAGAAATAACACGCCCAGCTGGTATACACCACACTACACCTCACAACACAGTACACCACATCCGTACATTGCTGGGTGCAAGATCTTCAGCACGCTTGACCTTGCGAAGGCATATAATCAGATCCCAGTTAGTCCTGATGATATCCCGAAAACTGCGATCACCACACCCTTTGGATTGTTTGAATTCCCGTACATGACCTTTGGTCTACGTAATGCGGGCCAAACATTCCAAAGGTTTGTGGATGAAATGACCAGGGGACTTGATTTCGTCTACTGCTTCTTGGACGATTATTTGGTCTTCTCAAGGTCAGCAGAGCAGCACCAGGAGCACCTTCGCATTATCTTTGAAAGGCTGAAGAAGTACGGGATGCTGCTGAATACTTCGAAGTGTGTGTTCGGGGCGAGCGAGGTATCCTTTCTAGGTTACAGCATTTCGGAGCATGGCACCAGGCCGTTGGAATCCAAGGTCCAGGCCATCAAAGAGTTCCCGGTACCCACCACCGTTCGTCAACTCAGGCGACTTTTGGGTATGCTGAACTTTTATAGGCGATTTCTACCACAGGCTGCTCAAACTCAGGCACCTTTACACGCCTTATTGACGGGTAACGTTAAAGGTTCGCACCCCGTCACTTTGACAGGAGACGCCATGACAGCTTTTGAAAATTGTAAGGAGAGCCTATCCAAAGCTGCCATGTTAGCACACCCTGACTGCTCGGCTGAATTGGCGTTGGTTACGGACGCGTCGGACAAAGCGATTGGCGCAGTACTACAACAGCTGAGAGATGATGCTTGGGAGCCACTTGCTTTCTTCTCCCGGAAGCTCAGTCCATCGCAGGAGAAGTACTCGCCATATGATCGTGAGTTGCTGGCCATTTACGAGGCCATTAAATATTTTAGGCACATGCTCGAGGCTAGACACTTCACTGTCTATACTGACCACAAGCCCATCAGTTTCTCCTTCCACGAAAGGAAGCGTAACTGCTCGCCGAGGCAGTATAGACACTTGGACTTTATCGCTCAATTCACGACCGACATTCGTCACATATCGGGCAAAGATAATGTCGTTGCTGATGCTTTGTCGCGTATCGATGAATTGAGCGCACCCGTCAGTCTCGAGTCATTAGCCGAAAGCCAAGCCTCTGACCAGGAACTCACCAAGTTTCTTGAAGACAGATGTTCACTCCGCTTAGAAAAACGACCGGTACCTGGGAGCCGTACTGCATTGTACTGCGACGTCAGTACTCCGACCCCCAGGCCATACGTCACACAGTATTTTCGCAAGCAAATTTTTGACAGCTTGCATTCGCTTAGCCACCCTGGTGCCACTGCATCTGCTAAATTAGTCGCAGAAAGGTACGTCTGGCCTGGCATCAGGAAGGACTGCAGGAACTGGGCTCGTGCTTGTATTCCATGCCAGCGTGCCAAGGTGAATAGGCACGTATCAGCACCATTAGGTAAGTACTGCTTACCGCGAGCACGTTTTAAGCAGATCCACATCGATCTCGTTGGACCACTTCCACTATCGCAGGGGTATCGGTACTGTCTGACTGCCATTGATCGCTTTACGCGATGGCCAGAAGCAGTACCGATCGAGGATATTACTGCTGAGACAGTGGCCAAAGCCCTGATTTCGATGTGGTTTGCTCGATTCGGCTGCCCAACGACCATCACGACTGACAGAGGCCGTCAATTTGAGTCGGCCCTATTTCAGTGTCTGTCGAAAATAGCTGGATTCGAGCATAAGCGCACAACAGCTTATCACCCTGCCTGCAATGGACTTGTTGAACGGTTCCACCGTCAATTGAAGGCGGCTATAGTGTGCCATGCTAATGACAGGTGGACCGAATCGTTACCTTGGGTGCTGCTGGGCGTGAGAACCGCCTTCAAAGAAGACCTACAGGCTTCGTCAGCTGAATTAGTTTATGGCGAGCCTTTAAGACTGCCTGGCGAATTTTTCGAGCCGTCAGTACCCGGCACACTTTTGATAATGTGCTTTATGCAGATGACGTTTCAGTAGTCTTTTCCTGCACAAGCACTGATTCACTTAAAGTAAAATTGGACGCGACATTAGATTCGCTTACAAAATGGCTAGAGTGTAACAATCTACAGCTTAACCTGGAGAAAACTAAATTAATGGAATATAGACCTCATCAAAAGACCCCATTAAACATCAACTACCAATACAAATCCAACAAATTAGAAACTGTAAACTCTGCAACCATGCTAGGGATAGAGCTAGACTCGCATTTAAACTGGAAACCACTTACTCAAAAGCTAACAACTCGATTGTCCTCTCTCGTATATGCACTGAGACAGTTGAAACGCAGTACTAACCTTAATACCACCATTTCTGCATATCATGCATTTGTCCATTCCAGGCTGACCTATGGCATTATATTGTGGGGTAACTGCACGGATATTCATGATGTTTTTGTCCTCCAGAAAAAAATTATAAGAATACTTGCAAATATAAAACAGACAGACTCCTGCAAACCATACTTCAAAAAATTTAAAATACTTACCATAACATGCCTATACATCTCTGAAGCCTGCAAGTTTGTGAGAAAACATATCGAATTATACTCCCCAGTAAAATTAGTAAGACGTAATGATCGCTACCAGAATAAACTGAAGCTCCCGTTTTCAAACTTGAAATTGGTATCTAATTCTCCACACTCCATGATAATTAAAATTTATAATCACATACCCAATAATATTAAAAATTTGGAAAACGATACAATTTTTGAAAAATGTCTAAAGGGATATCTTATTAATAAATCATATTATAATATATTGCAATTTTTCCAAGATAAACATATTTGATATATAATTTTAATGAAGTAATAAAAATAAAAAATATTAAATTTCATGACATACCTCTATATTATATTAAAAATTCTGAGTGTGAAAATTGTATATTAATATCTATAGTTTTTAAATTGTAAAATACATGTATTTTTTAATTTTAATTTTGGTAAGATGCATGTTTAATAATTGAATTGAATTTTTTTATAATATATTTGATTGTTTGTTTAATTAATAATAATAATTTAAGTAAAATTGCAACGCCCTTGCAGGGTGTTACATGTTTGTACAGGTTATGATAATGTTGTTTTTTGTACTATCTGTGGCATGCAATAAAGAATAAATAAATAAATAAATAAGTGGCCAGAGACACTTCCCTCCTTACTTCTAATTTAAAATAGCCCGTCATGCCTAGTGTGAACAGAGTAGGGTACAAAAGTGGAAAGCCTGGATACACACCATACTGCTTCAAAAAAATAAATCTCACGAATTTGTTCTGAATGCGTTCTAACATTAATTTATATTTCGCTTCTTGTGGTGACCAGACTAAAGCATTGCATTGTAAATGGCTTTTTACGAGGGATTCGTATAAAGCTTTTATTGCACTGAGATTTGTGAATTCGTTCGCTTGACGTAAAACTAATCCCAAATTCCGGTAAGCTTTCTTACAAACTTCTACGATATGCTGTCGAAAATTCACATCGGTAGTGAAGCGCACGCCTAAGTCCTTCACTTCGGATACACGTTTCAGTGGCATGCTGTCCATGTAGTACTGATGGAGACTCGGGCTACGCGCTCGACTAAACGATAATACGGAACATTTGTCCACGTTGAGGTACAATTTATTTTTAAAACTCCACTCTACTACCCTATCTATATCCTGTTGCAAAGAGTCATGACGGGATCCCTTTATTGTGCAAACTAATTTTAGGTCATCAGCAAATAACAATGGTGTAGACATCTTGACTACTTTCGGCAAGTCGTTGATTATTAAAATAAATAGCAGAGGTCCTAAATTACTGCCTTGACTTACACCTGATTTTGTAAAATAGGGTTCAGATAGCCTGCCGCTGCAATCCACGTATTGGCATCGGTCTCGTTGATATGAGGCGAAAAATGACAACGTGTGCGGTGTGCAACCTACGTTAGCCAACTTTGATAGAAGGACATCATTATCAACAGTATCAAAGGCCTTCCTAAAATCAAAGTAGGCAACATCAACTTGGTGACCGGCATCTACCGTCGGTATTATGTGCGCCATAAGATTCAACAAGTTCCCTGTTGTCCCCCGCCCAGGACGGAAACCGTGCTGTGCATCTGACAACAAAGCACTTATTTTCGGATACAGGCTACTATGAATAGTCGACTCGAATACTTTAGCTGCAGTGCATAAAACCGCAACTGGTCTGTAATCACAGCCGCCGATCCTCCACTACCTTTTGGCACCGGTACTACCCTTGTGAGTTTCCAGCGATCAGGACACTTTGCATTTTTGATACATAAGTTGAATGTAATTATGTAACAATGGTTCCACTAACACTGCTCTGCAATCTCTAAAAATTAACGAAGGAATGCCATCGGGCCCTGCTGAACGTTTAGGGGGCCAGCGCGCGAGTGCGTGTTGCACTTCCGCGGGAGTCACGCATGTCAGGTCCGCCCAGGCACCGGTCGCTGCGCCTACTTCAGAATTTGCACTCGCCGCTTCCACACTTAGCACGGGAGGCTCTGGATTGTATACAGAACGGAAGAACCGAGCAAACTCATTGGCACATTCGTTTTTCGTCAGTACCCACCCGTCTTTAATCAATCTACGATTATTCGAATTCCCTTTCCTAGATCTTATGTACCGCCAAAAATCTCGCAGGTCCCTCACTAAGTGTTGCTGTACGCGGTCGTGGTACTGATCATGAGCTAATGCAGTTTCAATTTTAACTTTCGCTCTACATTGTGAAAACTTTTCATAATCACCGCGCAATTTACTGGACTTATATTTTTTATGTAATCGGTATTTCAACTTTATATTTGTAATAATTTCTGCCGTGTACCACACCGGGTAAATAAATCTACTATCACAATTGTTTGAATGATTTTTTTTATGAGGAACACATTTGTCAAAAATTTCATATATCTTATCATAAAATAAAATTAAAACTACATCCGGAACTTGTCTATCATACAGATCACTCCAGTCTGTCTCTGTTAATAAAGAATATAATAAATTAAAATCAGCTTTATTGAAGTTATATGAATTACGAGTACTCAGGGAATGGGTGTATCGCGGAGGAGTGGACGGTACGGGTGACGGCTGTGCGGTTGACAATGAGCACGGGCGCGGGTGGTATGCGCCCAGCTCCACGATCACGGCCAGCGGGGGGTGATATGCGTCCACGGGTTGCAGGCCCTCATCTGCTGCGCTCACAGACACGCCTCCGCTCGCGCTCAGCACGAGGTCCAATTGTCTATTATTGCAATTTGGAACCGTGTTATATTGAATGAACTCACAGAAGGCCAAAAAGTATTCGTAATAGTTTGAAATATTAATGTTGCATGAACACAAATTAAAGTCTCCTAATATAACCAAATTACCCTTATATTTAATACAGATATTTTCTAATATGCTAAACATTAACATATACTCATTCTCGTCACTCTGCGGTGGAATATACACTACACAGCAAGTAAATAAAAAACGTTTTTTTATATATACAGTAGCACTAATCAATTCAAAACTTTGATTATCTATATCAACATCACCTGGCATGGTCACTCGACGCAATTCAAACCTCGGTGTGGCCACTAAAAGTACCCCTTCTTGCTTCCGGCCATCAGCTCGATCGCATCTTAATGTTTGGTACCCAGGTAGCACAAATTCTGCGTTTTCAATAGCTTCACTTAGCCCAGTTTCACTAATAGCGAATAAATGAGAACCTGATGACTCAAATAGTGATAAACATTGTGCAGTCCTCGTACGAAGTCCTCTGGCATTTTGGTATAAAATATTAAAATATTTACTTGGTTTCTGATTAGTTTGCCGCGGGTGGGCGGCGAAACCATATCCATTCGCTGAATTCCACATTTTCGGGCCATATTTTAGGATTACAAAGTTTCTCAAAATTACTTAACGTAACACCAACCTTGAAGGAAGCATAATCACGCTCAGTTTTAGGGTTAATATTATCAATTAAAATTTCAGAGTCATTTCCAAGAATTTGTTTGATATACGCCATTAAATTTTCTTCTGTAGTATTTTTCTGCAGTCTCCAAACGTGCAAATTTTTTTTACGTTCCACAGCCTTCAAACAAGTAATTAAGTTATTGTCCCCTCTTTTTATAGGATTACTCTTCCTATTACTTTTAACTTCTATCCAGTCCTGGTCATTATTATTATCCAATTGCCCACATGTCTCAATCGTTACTTTCCTGGCCACTGCCGAGTAACTAGCCTTAACAGGCCTCAGAACAGCGGGAGCGGGTGAGGGTGTAGTAATGGGTACCTGTATTATAAGTAAGAGGCGAGACTTGGTTCCACTCAACTTTATTTGGAACTCTGTCCTTACAATCTAGCGAATTTACTTAATTCACGACTTATCGCGAGTAAGAACACAGTTGAACTGACTGCTTGTCCAGGGATCTGGATCATTTATACAAACAAATGGTTAACAAAAACTCTCCTACACATTTCAGGGAAAAGGCACAAACAATTGTCTTAATAGTTACGGAATATGAATAGAAAGTTTACAATAGTTTATATAGCTTACAAATAAAATGAACATTTATCTTAATGGCTAAGGATGAATACTTAACCTAAACAACAATGCAAAACAATGTAAAAGAAGGGTAATAAAATATGAATACAATACAAAAGATACAATGATACGGATATAATATAAATGGGTTTCTGCAAATATTTACAATCGTAGGTAATGATTTTGGGATCGTCGATGGCGTCCAGATGGTTGACCCTGACAAACATTGTGGAATGGCGGAAATGTGGGAGTTATGGTGTGATAACATAACAACTCCCCCCTCAGAATAAAGATTGCGCGGTGCGCAATTTTTTAAAAGTAGAATAATAATTAAGTAATGATAATGTAACAATATTTGATATGCAATTATTAAAATAGGGATTGAGTATTTCGTAATTTCTGTGACGGTGTAGGACTGCTGACATCGTCGGAGTCATCGGTCATACAGGTGGATTCTTCTTGTCATTTTGGTCCCCCTCGAGTGGAATAATTTGTTATTGTCGAGATTTCTTGAATCAGTTCACGAAGTTTTGAACTCAACCAGGGTATTATGATGGGTGTAACGACGTTTTGAACAGCGTCTCCAGCGTTAGCAGCATTAGGTATGCTAACATTGATATTCTCGTAGCATAGCTTTTGAGGGTAAAAGTGTTTTGATGTTTCTGTCAATGCTGCCAGAGTACAAAAACTAACACAGTCTTTACATCCTTTTTCTCTTACAGCCTTCAAGTTACTGGTGCGTTGAAGTGTCGCCACATTGTAGAACACAGTAAGTTTTATTGTGCAAGATGAAAATCCATTGGTTGAACGGTGTTTACGTGAGTTGCGAATGGGCTTATTTCACTGGAACTTGGGATTTCTCTTCTTTTTGTATCAGTACAGCCACCTCACAGGTAGGTCTAGTCTAGTGTTGTAAATATATATGAGTAGATCCTTGCAGACTCGTTTGTTTGCCGTACTGCCGTCGTGTGGTACTTCTGGCCAAACATGCGTGCTCGAAAAGGATGGTAGTATAAAGGTGGAAGTTGGATTGCCTGATGGGAATAAGGTATGGTGTGGTACAAATTAAATCGTTCATTTCTTTTTATAATGACATAATTATCCTAATTTATTCAAATATATATAAGATGAGAACTATGCGGATTCTAATATGATCATGGTGAGTGACTAAGTTGAAGTCGTATCTAAAGGAAATGGTCTTAGCCTATTTGCGTGAACGAGTTTATTTTTTCCAGATTTTCTTATAACGTAATTTTCATTAAAGCCTGCTCTGATTACTTCATAAGGCCCTTCCCATTACTGCGAACGGGATAATATTATCCCAATTCTTTAGTTTTCTTTGGTGATACATTCGAATATGCTCTCTAAGAGTGCCGTGGAATCTTTCTAATGCACCATTGGTTTGGGGATGGTAAGCCGTATTGAACGATTGATTAGCGCCAAAAAAATTAGCAAAGTTGTTTTATGACTTGATTCATAAATTCGGTGCCTTGATCTGAATGGAATCTCTTTGGAATGCCATAGTGTTGACAGAAATGCAGCAATTGTCTTGCAACTGTTACAGCCTCTTTATCAGGGATGGTATATGCTTGAACGTATCGGGTTAGGTCATCCTGTAAGGTAAGAATATACTTATTGGAGTCTCGTGTGATATCTGAATAAGATACGAGATCCATTGAAACGCGTTCGAATGGTTCGGTTGATTGCGTAGTTATGACCATTGGAGCTTGAAATGTTTTGCGTTGGATTTTATTGCGTTGACAGATTAGGCATGATTTTATGCCTTTTTTTATATCATTTGTCATTCCTTTCCAGTAGTATTCTGTTTTTATTTTTCGGGTGGTCTCTACGATCCCACGGTGGCCTGACAAAGGTTCCGAATGATTATTTTTTATAATAAGAGGTATTTCTTCTAAATCTGGTGTAGTTATTTTATTGTCACAAATTGTAATATTGACATTAAATTTATTAGCGAGGTATGCAGATACGCGATATTGTTCATTGCCTTGTATTTGACAGGTACGATCATGTTTCAGATCTGGTATGTATAAATGTTTACATTTATGATTATTAAGACAGGATAGAAGACATTTGAAGTAATTCTCAGTATCTCAAGTATCAAAATGACTTTGTCGAGTTACAGCTACAAAAAGGATTTGATTTTCTGTTGAAATGATTTTATCTACTTGGTAGAGTTCTTTAGGTTTATTCAAATAGGAATCAGTTTGGGCACATAAACTTAAACCTTCTGTAGATATAACGTTATGTTCAGATAAATTTTTAGAAACTGGTACTAAGATTTCTTTATGCCGTTGGTCAAATAAATAATCTGATGTGATATTGAGTAGAGGACTATTATAAGATTGTTCGCGATTTCGTGTATACTCTTCGTATTCTTGTTGAAATGGATCCGATTGAGCATTTGATGTCAGAATTTGACTAGTATTAGTTATAGGAGGTCTAGAAAGTGCGTCGGCGTTAGTGTTATTTTTGCCTTGCTTGTAAATTATGCGGTAGTCGAATTCTTTGAGCTTTAGTCTCCAACGGACTAAGCGACTGCCTGGGTCCTTGATGGAAAATAACCAAGTAAGGGGCTTGTGATCTGTGACAATAGTAAATTTACGACCGAACAAGTATGGTCGAAAGTGTTTTACTGCCCAGACTATGGCTAATAATTCACGCTCTACTGTTGAATAGTTGCATTCCGCTTTATTTAAAGTTCGTGATGCATAGGCAATAGGAAGATCCTTTCCTATTTCACCCTGAGACAAAATTGCTCCTACTGCATACATCGAAGCATCTGTTGTGAGAATAAACTCCTTTGAAAAGTCAGGATATTGGAGTATGGGAAATTCTGTCAAAATAGTTTCACACTTTTCGAAGGCTTCTTGTTGCTTATCAGTCCATATAAAAGTGATATCCTTGTTAAAGGCTTAGTTATTTTACTGAAATTCGGTATGAATTATTTATTTATTTATTTTTATTTATACATTTTGTACACACAAATATAAATAGAAAGAGATTACAAAATAATATAATAGTACAAGGGCACAGCTTATTTCAACCTGAAATTTCTTCCAGCAGGCCCATTGTAGGAAAGCACATTGAAAAGCCAGTCAGCGTGTACACCTAATTTTGATTAAATATATACGTTAAATACTTAATAATAGGGGACATACACAATTATACATAGGTACTAATACTTATAATAATAGATATATACATAAATACATATATATGCATATATACATATATTATGGACGAAAAGAGGAGAAAAGAAACAATGGAAAACGTAAGGGCATTATTAAGGGCATGAAGATAAATAATGTTCCTTTAGACGCTTTTTAAACACCGAGACAGAACTGGAATCTCTAATTCCTGCTGGCAGCGAATTCCACAGGCGGACGGCATGTACTGTGAATGAATAGGATGCGAAGCCAGTGTTATAGGTGGGACATTTTAGGAGGGATTTGAGATGGGATCTACAATGATCTGTAGGAGAGTGGACAAAGGAAAATCGCTCCCGAAGATAGGATGGATACGAGAGATTATAGAGGATGTTGAAAAGGAGGCAAAGGATTCTCAGATTCCTGCGCAGACGTATAGGAAGCCACTTGAGTTCTTTACGAAATTTGGAAACATGATCAAACTTCCGTAGACCAAAGATAAAGCGGATAGCTAGGTTCTGCAGGCGCTCAAGTTTGTTCAATAAAGTTTCTGTGGCATCTAAGAAGCAAGCATCGGCATAATCGAGAAGTGGAAGAATGAGTGACTGAGCGAGTGAAATTCTGGAATGCAAAGGCAAGAAATATTGAAGACATTTGAGAGAATGGAGCGAGTAGTACATTTTTTGACTGACATTAGCAACTTGGGCCGCCCAGGAAAGGTTGGAGTCGATTGTGATACCAAGATTTTTAACAGTGTCGCTAAATGGAATGTCAATCCCATCTAATGACACTGATGGCAAATGAGTGTTATGTGCAGCGTTCTGCATGTACCTACTCCCTATGATTATAGCTTGCGATTTATTAGGGTTCACCAGGAGACCGTAAGATTTTGCCCAAGTACTAATGCGTGAAAAATCATCATTAATTGCCGCTATTGCTAAGTCCACTTCGTCGACAGTAAAATGGCGATAGAGCTGCAAGTCGTCTGCGTAGAGATGAAAGTGGGAGAAGATAACTTTAGTGACTGAATTGATGAAAATGGAAAATAGAAGTGGAGAGAGAACACCGCCCTGGGGTACACCCGCAGAAAGCTCACACCAGTTAGATATAAGATCGTCGAGGCGGATACACTGCGAGCGGCCCCAAAGATAAGAATCAAACCAGGAAAGAGTAGAAGAAGAGACATTCAATGAGTGAAGAATGGCAAGAAGGATATCAAAATGTACAGAAGTAAAGGCACTGCTAAAATCAAGTAAAACCAAAGCAGTCAGCTTTTTATTATCCATAGCCCAGCGAATATCGTCAGTGATGTTTAGTAAGGCAGTGACGGTACTGTGGCCAGGACGGAAACCAGATTGGAAGCGGTTCAGCAGACTATGAGATTGTAAAAAAGATGAAAGTTGCTTATGGACTATGTACTCGAGAACTTTGGAAAGATAAGGTAGGATGGAAATAGGACGAAAGTGACTAGGTAAAGATGGATTGGAAATTTTAGGCAAAGGAATTATGTGTGCCATTTTCCAGATTTTGGGAAAAGATTTAGATGTCAAGGAAAAATTGAAAATATGGATAATTATAGGGACCAGGGTATACAGAATGGGACTGAACATTCTCGAGCACAATTGGTCCTCGCCAACTGACTCTGAGGATATGGCCAGAATAGATTTTTTAACGTCGGTTTCCGAGACAGACGTGAAGTCAAATAGGGGGCATTTAGGTCTTGGGAGTGAAGAAAGCTCTGTGAGTGTATCAGATATCATATTGTCGTCGAAACATAGGGGAGGAAGAGAGAAATGTTTATTTAATGTATTTAGGTCCGTGCCTGTGGGAACAGTAGAAGCAGGCTTGCCTACACCCACCGAACGAAGAAATCTCCAGGTATCTGCTGGATTGCGATTGGACAGAGAATCATAGAAGAAACGTCTCTTAGCGTCTCGACACATACGACTGCAGCGGTTACGAAGGGTTTTGTAGCGAATCAAATTTTGATCAGTAGGACACAGTTTGAGGCTCCTTTTGGCTTTGTCCCTTAACGCCATGAGTGCTTTAATATCATTAGTAATCCAGGGAGCAGGTTTGTGTTTCATCCTTATACGTTTCAAAAGAGCAAACGAATCAAATAAGTTAAGTATAAGCGAGTTAAATTTTAGAATCTACGGTAATATCCAGCCAGACCTAGGAATGATTTTATATCCTTGCAATTTTGCGGTGTAGGGAATTCTTTAACAGCTCTGACTTTGTCAGGATTGGGTTTTACTCCTTCATTAGAGATAATGTGACCTAAATACGCTACTTCTTTTCTTAAAAATTCACACTTATCGGGTTGTATTTTTAAACCATTCTTACGTAGTCTATCGAATACTTCTTGTAGCTTCTGTTCATGTTCTTGTAAACTGGATGCGAAGATGACGATGTCATCAAGGTAGACAAAGCAACGTTCACCTTGAAGACCATATAATACACTATCCATGACTCTTTGGAAAGTTGCCGGTGCATTTTTCAAACCGAAGGGCATTCTAAGGAACTCGTAGTGTCCATAAGGAGTGTTGAAGGCAGTTTTCGGTATATCTGTCGGATTTAATTCAATTTGATGAAAGCCTGAGGCTAGGTCTAGTGTGGTAAAGTATTCCGAATGGCCTAATTTATCAAGGATGTCGCTTATGTTAGGTAGGGGATAGCTGTCGCCGATAGTGACTTCATTAAGTTTCCGGTAATCCATCACGAGTCGCCATTTTTGTTTACCGGATGCATCTAGTTTTTTGGGTACCACCCATATAGGACTACTCCATGGTGAAGAACTAGGTTTTATGATTTTCTGGTCTAATAATTTTTGAACTTGTTGTTTGACTTCGTATTCGTGAATTTGAGGGAATCTATAAGTTTTTGAGTGAATTGGTATATCCGACGTAGTTGGAATTGAATGTTTGGTGTGATTACTAAAGGTCAAGGGTTCGTCTTCCAAGTAGAATATATCGGAGTATTCGGATGCAATCCTTTCTATGGAATTCTTTTCTTCTTTATTAAGGTGTTCTTTTCTTATTAGGTTAACAATATCATTGGTTCTAATAGGATGTGTCTTATAAGAGTTACATGAGTTGGTGTGATTGATTTGTTTAATCTTATAAGCTTCGCATACAAGATTAGGGGTAGTAATTGTCACATCTGTTTCGTTAGTATTTACACACGTAATAAGGAAGCAGTTGTCTTTAACGTCTACTAAGGCATGTGGTATGGTGACGCCTTTGCTTAATGTTTGCCTATTCACATTGGCTGTGCCTGATGCAATAGAGTTAGATTTGCATGCGATTACAGTTTCTGGTCGACCGTAGATTGTTTGTTGTTTTGATTCGGTGTTAGGCTTGGTTTCTTCCGACATGTAATGTAACCGATAAGTCTTATTTCTTATTCGCATAGTTTTTGATTGTACGAATATATGTGCATCAAATTTGGATAAGTAATCGTAACCTAGGATTCCATCTGCTTTTATGTTTAGATTAGCGATATGAAACTTGAATTTCGGAAGATCGTCTAATGCAATTTTTGCGCTTCCACTGCTTCGAATGGATGCTGGCGAATTGGAAACACCTACTATCGAGACCTTGTCCGTTTTATTTATTGGATTGGATCCTACCTTATTAGTGTTTATGATGGAAATGCCGGCTCCTGTGTCAATTAACATGACCACAGGCTCTCCTTCGATATGGAAAGTACAGTGTAATAAATTTTCCGAAGGGACGTCATTTAATGCCGATATTATAAATGATTCGATTGGTTGTTCAGTAGGTTTTAATTTGGTAGATTTTGTTTTACTTTTGTTAGATTAGATTTCTTTGATTTTGATTTAACAGGTTTTAGTTTTATGGGTTTGAAAGATCTTGAACTTTGATTTTCGCACGAATTTGTGGTTTGAATGGTGGAGTTAGTGTAGCCATGAGTTTTTGGCTGGTTACCCTGTCCGTAAGCTTTAGAGGTATTTAAATTAGAATGAACGCCAAGAGTTTGGGGCTGGTTACCCTGTCCGTAGGCTTTAGAGGTATTTAAATCAGAATGAAGGCCAAGAGTTTGGGGCTGGTTACCCTGTCCGTAGGCTTTAGGGGTATTTAAATTAGTTTGTGTACAGAAGTACGCCTTTCAAATTCAACCGTTACAGGTTTTCCCAATGTAGCTGGGAGCTTGAAAATAGTCTGAGTGCATGCATCACTTCTTTGTTTTAAAACTGGTGTGAACATTGGTGACAGTGTGGTTGACCCTGACAAACATTGTGGAATGGCGGAAATGTGGGAGTTATGGTGTGATAACATAACACCTGCGTTCCATTGTTCTTATCACTCGTGCCAGATGTAATGGCCGGAGAAGCGACACACTTTGGTGATATTTGTATAGCTTTCGGTTGTAGATTTTGGCAACAACAATCAGGAATAACATTCTTCTCAATACAGATCTGTGCATTAGTCTCCAAGTTTTTGATTTTCCGCTCATAAGAACTACATTTCGTATTAGCTTCACTCAATTCCTGTCGTAATTTACTATTTTCTAACGCCACTACAGTCACAGTGGCTTTTATTTCTTGTATTATGTTGGCTTCAAAAGCACAAAATTTTTCCATTATCATTTTATTAACTTTATCAATTATCTCAACAGATGACAAAGCCTCGACCTTTGACTGAGAAACATGTTCCTCGAGGGATTGATTATTATTAGGTTCTATAGATCCTGCAGCATCACAAACCCCACGTCCCGTACGTGTGTCGTCCGTTACCCGTATACGCTGGGTCACATTAGAGCAGGAATCACACTTAAAAGTACGCTTTCCTTCTCTAGACATGGCGCTTGTGGTGTTCACACACCCATAATGATATCCTGTCTTGCATCCAATACATTTGATCATTTCTCCTACCTCAATCTCTTTACAACAAATAGTACAGTTCATTTTGTATATATAGAAAATTAATCTTACTCAGAAAAAGCGCATCACTGCGTCGGACCAAGCTAAGCGACGAGTGAGCTGTGCGCAAACGGCCGTTATAGACACTTGTAAATTTAAAACTCTTATCACTGAATATCCACTAAACGTTCATTAAAAACACTACTACCATATTTAAGATCGTGAAATACGGAACCTATCAATATAAACACTAATGGTAACTATACTTTAAACACATTTTTTCAATTAAAATTTGCGGAGCCTAAGAAAACGCGCCTACTCTAGAGAACGGCTCGCCTGACTCCGGTTACAGAACACCATGATTCCTCGTGCTATCTACCGCATCATAGTGTATTGAAAATGGACTCCACTACAACAAAGTTGCGAACTGTTTTCAACGCATCAGCGAAAACATCAACGGGATACAGCCTCAATAACTTAATGGAACGCGGCCCAAACCTTCAAAAGGATCTACAGCATCTCATCTTAGTATGGCGACAACACCAGTACGTCATAACTGCCGACATCGAGAAAATGTTTCGACAGATTATCATTAGAGAGTCGGATCAACATTTACAACGCATTATTTGGAGAAGCTCACCAGAAGACAAACAACAAGAGTATCAGCTTACTACAATAACCTACGGAACCAAGGCCGCTCCTTACCTGGTAATGCGTACTTTGAAGCAGTTAGCTTTGGATGACGCGCACAAAGGACAATGGGCAAAACGCACCCAGCTCCGCCAACAATGTAATTAGTATGAATCGATAGATCTATGAAAAACTAGCCTTTTTTATTATGACACCGTAAAAAAAAATATCCTGGTGGTGAAAAGATATTGCACCGTAAAAAATACCCTGGTAGTCAAAAGATATGACACATGGGGATATTTAAGTAGCTAAATAAATTCATTTTATAGTACCTTTATTTTATATTATTAGTAACCATAATAATATGCCTTATCGTACTATACAACCAGATATACGAAAAGCCTGCCGACCATCCTGCGCTTGCACTTACTGAGCCACCTCAAAAAAGTTTACGGGTGTTGAAGGACTTGCAGTTGCAAATAGTCGACTCGTCTTACTTCGTTGTGATTGTGCGCTCCCTGACACTTGATTGATTTTTATCGAATACGGTTTTGTCAATTAGTATGGATGAGCTGGAATCATGTTTTCACCGAAACATGGACAAGTTTGGGTGATTTGTGATCGTTCCGTTTTACAAAGAAGACAATTTACTATGTATAACGAACAGAATGTATGACAAAACCCCAACCCATGCGGGGATTTTTGAATTTTTTCTATAGCGCGGCAGAATAACATAAGGGGGCACCCTTGAACCTTGTTAAGTACTCCCATAATACCTGAGCCCCCTATATAGTGTCGAACTAACTAACTAAATTAATTCCACTGTTTCATCAATGTTCGTTCGTTATAGTACTTGTACAAACACGGCCGCGTGACCAGCTTTAAGGCGATTTTGCCATGTACTCGTTTTGTACGATTCGTTAGTGGGCGGGCTCTCGACTTTTTATGAATGAACAGCAATAGTTCGGTTGTGTTGTGATGAATGTATGCTCATGATATTACATTTTGTTAGGAATTCGTAAATGATTTTAATGAATGTCCTCTTTTCAATTACCTACATAATTAAATCCGGAAACAGTTGTAATCGTTCGTGCTATTCACGAAGTAAGAGTTCTGTAGATTATTTAACAACTTATTTATTTATAAGGATCATAACTCCTGAATAATTCAGTGATATTTTATATGTCACTAACGGCCGCACTCAAAGGCGTCAATTAAAGGTAATGCTTCATTAAGTCGCGTGTTGTCTTATTTTGTTTTACCAATAAATTTTGTTTCTACCAAGAAAGTGACAGCATCAACTTTAATTTAAATTAAAAGTTTAAATATGAAGGTGAAATTTTACACGAAAGTACCTAATTAATTATTAGAAGTCGTTGCCTAAAAAGGATTATAGGAAACTTCCTTAAAATGGATATAAATGTGTATAAATTAAAATTTTTAAAGTTGTTAATATCGGAGTTGGTAATTAATTAGGCTTCTAATTACCTAGAGAAATAGAAAATGGTAGTATTTTCTTATTTATACTCTGAGGGGTTACAATGTAGGATCAAAGTTTTGTTCTGCGCGTGCGAAGCCGCTGACGGAAAGCTAGTACCTATTTTTACAAGAGCATAATAAAAATAAAAGAAATAATTATTAAGCTCATTCTATTTGAGAGTATAAAGGTTATAGGTTTACTTTAAAAATATGGCTATACCTGATTCATGAATTCAATATTAAAATCGAAACCAAATGTAAAATTACGCGTATGATTATTGTTGTTGTTTTATTATTTTTTATTTGGTCTCGATATCGCACGCGCATCACAGAAATCCCGAGATGTTGCCAAACCGCTGGCTGTAGGTAGCTGTGTAGCGGCATAGAGCAACGTCGCGCATAATATTTTCTCTCGCTCGCACTTACGGGCCTTACCCGGCGCATCATCCATAAGACCAGTTCAGAGTGATCAAAAGTAAATATAATGCGACTGCCACGAGCGTTGGTGTTTACAATAATTATATTTCTCTCTTACTTTTGACTATTCTCATTTACCTCAAAAATCACAGGTAATTAATTACAACGAACGAACTCTATCAAACAAAAGAAGGTGATAAGTTGATGATTTTATAAAATAACATTTTTATATTATATCTACATATAGAATAAATAGGAAATGACTTCTATATTTTATCTTGAATGGAGATTTTCATCTTATGTTTATTCAACTAGTAATTATAATTTCATTCAATGTTATTTTTTTTATTAAATAATTGTCTGATTTTATTAAGTTAATAACATGACTAAAAACTCTTTAAATATAACGTTACTCGTAGAGCACCCTCTTTTTAATTTTATGTTTATTTATAACTTATATTTTATTTTAATTTTTATTGTTATAGCGGCGGCAATAGAAATACACATTCTGGGAAAATTTCCACTCTCCACCTACGTATTACCAAAGAAAATATACACTACGTATTACTGTCCATACAGTCCGCTGACAGACGGATGGACGGATGGAAAGCGAAGGCTTAGTAATAGGGTTCCTTTCACCCATTGGTCACACTAAAAAATAGATTAAAAAATTAGAACGTAATCATCACTACTACAGAAACAGGGAGCGATAATAATTTTTACCAGCAAAATAGTCTATACACTACACTTGCTTTAAATCTTTATTAATTTTAAGTATTTGAGTAGTAAGGCGTTTTGAATAAAATACAATTTTAATAAAAAAATCATTTATTTATTTTTAACAACAATAATAATAAAACGGTAAACTTAGTAAAATCAATCAAAAAAAACTTACACTTAACGATAATGATCACCGTAATAAGGAAGATCTAAGGACGTGACAAAATATGAATTACCTAAATTAATAATATTGACATGACGATTTGTCATTTTTCTATATTTAATTTTATATGTCAATTTATTTTAAAAGCCCTCTAACAATTTGCTGTGTCCGAAAAGGGCGACTAAGTTTGAAAGCACTTATAATGTAATTTTCCATCTAATGTATCTGTCGCAGTAAGATAGATATATCTACACTTAGTTTGTAATAAACAATTGACTATTGACATGTATTGTATATTCGTAAGTAGCTACTTATATACAGGGTGTCCCAAAAAGTAGTGTCAAGCGGTAGTCCCGAGATAGAACACCCCTTGGGGAATCCGAAACACCCCCATGTATGTTCCGCGATTTTTTATAGTTTGCGAGTTATGAATTTTTTACTAAAAATTTGAGAATTAATGACCTTAAGTTGTTTACTTAAAAATTTAATAAAAAAAAATTGGATAAGTCTTTTCCGAGAAATTTTTTTTGCAACTCAATTCACATGAATTGTACTTAAATGACAAATACCTTTGTCTTTGCAACTATGATGGAAGTTTAAAAAATGATGGAGCAAAGTGAAAAAAATATGATCAGTGAATTATGTCTTAAGATTTCATCTTTAAATTTAAAATCTTAATAGGTAGTTTCATGGCTTCTAAGTAAGTATAAAAACTGCGCCAGACTCTCAGCTTTCATAACCATTTAACAAAAGTAGTACTTAAAGGGCTACTTTTGCTAAAATCGGACTTCAAAGACAGTGAGGTGGAAAAATCTTAAAATTAGCGATTTGGTATCGAAGTTTTTTTTTGGCATTTTATCTTTCCTAAAGTTAATTAGATTGTTAACTAATCGAAAATGATTGCAAAAAAGCTAAGATTCTACCATTTTTAAGTTTAATTTAAAGTTTAAAAACGATTTTTTGAACTTGCTGTATTGTGTGATACCTAAAAATTAAATTTAGTTATAAAAATAAAATCTTTAAAAAGGGGAAGCTAAATAAAACAAAAAGTAACTGCTATTTATTATTTATTACAAAAAGTTTTCAAAATGTCTCCCTTCCTGCTCAATACATATTCTGCACCTTCTAAAACAGTTTTCTTTTAGCTGAATAAACACTATTCTGTTATTGTTTATTGTTTCTTCTGCGTGTCGCAATTTCGTTCGTAATTCTTGAATATTTCTTATGTCTTTAGCGTAGACCAATTCTTTGTAATATCCCCAAACAAAGAAATCAATAGGTTTTAAGTCCGGGGACCGTGGCACAGTGTTTTATGGAACCAAAAAAATTTACATGTTCAGGTTTTTACATAAATAGATTATTTATACCCTAAAAAAGTCACGAGTTTAATTCCCAGAAGTCTAACTCAAATACTTTTTGAGAAAAAAAATCATGAACTTATCGTGACCTTTGACCTATGAAATCTAGAATATTTTTTCATAAAGTGAATATTAACAATATATTTTTTTAATAAATATGTGTCAATCGGGCATAATCAGAGGCGTATAAACGCGTTTCTTTAGCTTAAAAAAATGCATTGGTTTGGGAGCAGATTTTTTTTTTGTATTTCGTATTTATTGTTTTTTCTCCCTAAAAACAAAAAAGTGGAACCTAGAACTTCGATAGAAATAAACCTACGGATGTGGTCTATCATACATAAATAAGCCACGTGTCACTTTTGCGGCGATTAGAAGATATTCATTTTTAAATTTTTATGCTAGGGTTGACACCGAACCTGACCTCGAATGAAAATTTTTAAAATATAAATTTGTGTATTAGTTTTGAACGAGTTTACAATAATGTAGATTTTAGGAACTTACTACAGTACCTTTAACATATTTTTATGGGCTCCAAGCTCTATTTGCAAAAAAGGAACGCTTATGGTGATTCCCAGTGAAGGCGGAAGTCATTATAATGAATATCGATTTTCGTTTTCGGGTCTGAGTATTAACTATTAATTGTTTGTTTTGTGTGTGTGTTTTGGAGACCCAATTAGACACAAGTTCATGCCTGCTTACCTCTACGTTTTTTTTTTGTAACAATAATAGTTACACCTATTAACTGATTTATGCCCAAGATTTGTTTTTATTTTCTGATCGAATGCCTGAATGATTCTGAATGAATTTTGAAATTTTTTTCAAGCAACATAGTTCATTTTTTCGTTACCGTTTAGCGTGTAAGGTACAAAGTTAAAATGTGGTCGAACAAACATAAAGTATTCCTACATTATCACATCTACATTAGGTAGGTACCTAGTATATGTAAGTATATTGTATTCGTCCACAAGTGTTGTTAATTTATTCAATTGATTGACGGTATTAATTAACAAACAAAAAATTTAACATTTTCATTTAACTCATAGTTGACCTTTGTGACAATCCTAGATCATGAAAGTTGACCTTTATCTAAATTCTGTCATAACTTCTTAAAACCGCAAAAGTGAAACCTGTTTTTTTTTATGGGTGATAGAACTTGGCTTATAGAACCTTTCTGTACTAAATCCAGGTTCCACTTTTGCCGATATTTGGAGAAAAAAAATAAAAATCGAAATTTAAAAAAAAAAATCTCGGAAACTAGGACACTTATAAATAAAATAAAATTGCAAAATTATACCTTCAATAATTCCTTATCAAGTAGCAAATATCTCATGTACAGATATGGAACCGTCTTTTGAGGAAATTAAATTGTTAATTTTTTGATGCTCAAATTTCAAAAGCTTTGCTACTTCATATCTTTTTTTTTAATGGAAATAGTGATCTAAGAATTGAACTCTTGCCTTTATTAGGGTATAAATAATTGATTTATGCAAAAATCTTAAGGTGTAAATTTTTTTGGTTCAATAAAACACTGTGCGTGGAGGCCACGCAATGGACCTCCTCGCCCGATCCACTTGTCTCCAAACCTTTCATTTAAATTATGTCTGACGATGCTCGCGTAATGGCATGGAGCGCCATCGTTTTGAAAAATCATGTTCCTCCGCGTTAAAAGGTCTACATCATCGAGTAAATTATTGAGATCTTGTCGTAAAAATTCCAAGTAGGACTCGCCATTCAATCGGTCGAACGGACCAATCAGCTGTCTGTTTATTATGCTTCACCACAAGATCACGCTGAATTGTTCTTGAAAATTTGAGTCACGTGTCAGGTGTGGATTTTCGATGTTCCATGAGTGATAATTGTGGATGTTAAAAATCCCACACCTTTTAAAGTGTGATTCATCGGTCCACAAGATAATCCATATGTTAACATCTTAGCGTTCTTGCAATAAATTTTTGTTAGTTAACAATCTAATTAACTTTAGGAATGATAAAATGTCAAAAAAAAACTTCCGATACCAAATCGCTAATTTTAAGATTTTTCCACCTCACCGTCTTTGAAGTCCGATTTTAGCAAAAGTAGCCCTTTAAGTACTACTTTTTTTAAATGATTATGAAAGCTGAGAGTCTGGCGCAGTTTTTAAACTTACTTAGGAGCTATGAAACTACCAATTAAGATTTTAAATTTAAAGTTGAAATCTTAAGACCATAATTCACTGACCATAATTTTTTCACTTTGCACCATCATTTTTTAAACTTCCATCATAGTTACAAAGACAAAGGTATTAGTCATTTAAGTACAATTCATGTGAATTGAGTTGCAAAAAAAATATCTCGGAAAAGACTTATCCAATTTTTTTATTAAATTTTTAAGTTGTTTAGGTCATTAATTCTCAAATTTTTAGTAAAAAATTCATAACTCGCAAACTATAAAAAATCGCGGAACATACATGGGGGTGTTTCGGATTCCCCAAGGGGTGTTCTATCCCGGGACTACCGCTTGATACTACTTTTTGGGACACCCTGTATAAAAAATCTCTCTTATTACATCAGTTAACACGAATTTTGAGTCTGAGTTCTGTGTACTGGATTTCTTTTTTATTCCTTATATTAATGTAAAACAAATCATACTCGTTGGGAATATAAATAAATAACAGATAATAAAGGTAGCAAAACCTTTTTTACCCGGCTGCGCAATGCAAGAGCGCGAAGCGCGACGCGCAGACAGGGTTATTTAAATATCATATTATATAATTGATATTTATAATTTACATGACTTTTGGTTATAATTGATACCCTGATAATACCAATTTAAAGAAATATAAACTCTGAAAACATAAACAGTCTAATACTACGGTACAAGTACTTAATTCAATCAATTTCTTCTTTAATGGCTCCTTAAAGATTAAGCCAATGACTAGTGTATGTAGCAGGGATTGTCTATTCTATGCTTGTTCGGTATATTTATAAATGAAATTTAATAACTCTGCTTAAAGTGTAGCGGGGTGTTGTGCAGGTACAAGGACGGCGAGTGACTGAAACCGAACAGTGTAGGAAGAGAATTTAAAGTATGAGGATGTTGAGATACCTGAAACAATTAAAGCTTTTTGTTAGGGCATGAAGCGGCGATAATCTACTTACTAGCTACAATTTAATGTTATTATTGTCAGTATATGCACACAGGACATTCACAAAATCCGAGTAGACAAATAATAATACGGTTTTAAAATTAGCGGGGCGAGGGATAGACGTAGGAAGTAACGTATATAATGAGGGGGAGTTTCTAGGGCAGTTGAAAAAAATGTGATCTGTGGTACCCTCGTCGAGGCCACATTCGCATAGGGAGCTATCCTTGACCCTGATCTTGGCCAAAAATACAGGCGTGCATACGTGTCCGAGTCTAAGTCTGGATACGGTGGAGATAACTCGTTTTTTAAAATTGCGAGTTCGGAAAAACCAGGGGACGCATGGAATGTCCGGTTGTACATTAGCGTAATGTAAGCCTTTTGTCTTGCTAGTTTTTTCCCAGTCTTTAGACCATTCCAATAACAAATTCGTCCTTGCTATGTAGGCTAGATCATTGGGATATATGCCATTGTGTGTGAGAGAGCCACTGACCGTAGCTTGCTTAGCGCATGCATCTGCTGTCTCATTGCCGCTGATACCTGTGTGACTCGGAATCCACACCAGAACAAACTGTAGCCCTTGCCGATGACAATCTAATAGAAGTGTCTTGATTTTTAAAATGAATTGAAATTTAAATCTACATTTAAATTGATTAGAACGGATAGCTTGTAAACAGCTCTTTGAGTCAGAGAATAATACTACTTTATTAAGTTTATGGGATTCAGCAAATTTAAGAGCTTCTAATATGGCAATGGCCTCACCTGTGAAGATTGAGCAAACAGGAGGACATTTGAAGTTTAAAATTATATTATATTTAGGGATCCAGACTGCAGATCCAACATGACTTTCTCCAGATAATTTTGATGCATCTGTATATATTGTAAGCCAGTCAGCCCATTTCTCAGAGATTATCTGGTTCAACCTAACTTGTGCATCTAATGAATGTTTTTCTATGCCCAAATTTAAAATTACTTCTGGTTCATAAATTAGAGCTTGATAAGGGGTTTCAATTCATAACCTTCGTCAAGTCTTCTCGTCACCCATCCCTCAATGTCTTAAGTCGAAAGTCTTCGACCAGTGCGTCCTCCCAGTTATGACATACGGCGCCGAGACGTGGACACTTACGGCTGGACTGGTCCACCAGTTTAAAGTCGCTCAGAGAGCTATGGAAAGGGCTATGCTCGGAGTATCCCTGAAGGACCGCATCAGAAATGATGTAATCCGACAGAAAACCAGAGTCACCGACATAGCCCACCGAATTAGCAAACTGAAGTGGCAGTGGGCTGGTCACATTAGCCGCAGAACTGACGGCCGATGGAGCCGTAAAGTTCTTGAGTGGAGACCGCGACTCGGTAAACGTAGTGTGGGACGCCCTGAGACAAGATGGGATGATGACATTCGTAGGCTGGCTGGAGTGGGCTGGATGAGAGTGGCAGAAAATCGGGAGCAGTGGCGTGCATTAGGAGAGACCTATGTCCAGCAGTGGACGAGCATGGGTCGATGATGATGATGATGATGAAGGGGTTTCAAATAGAGGGTTCAGTCTACATTGGTACACAGGAGATGGGAGGTTTATTAGTTTTCTGTAGCTAATCAGCAGACAAGGCAGGTCTTTATGGGACCAGTATTCATTGGTAGGGGCCAGTTGGTGTAGTAGATGAAGTTTTGGAATTAGAGGATGTGACATACGTTGGTAGATTTTGAAGAGAAATTTATCCGACAGATATTGTCGGCAAAATTGTAAGGGGGGTTCAACACACTCAACCTGCATTGCATTTATGGGGGAGGACTTCATGGCTCCAAGAATGATTCGTAGACATTTTGATTGTATTTTTTCTAGGGATTTCAATACAATTTTACTACAGGGAAGTAAAAGAAAGCTGCCATAGTCCAATAAGCTCCGGATAAGGGAATTATATAATAACCTCTGTGTAACTGGGTGGGCACCCCACCAAACTCCTGAAAGAGCTCTTAGAATATTCAAGTTTTTTTCACATTTTTGGATAGTATAATTAATATGATGGACACCTGTCATCTTAGAGTTGTTATATGGCAAGTAACTCACTTAATATAAAATAAAATATTTATTTGAAACTACAAGAATTATATCTTACATCGAAGTGGTTCAGATTATAACTAACTAATACTAAGAGAATTCAAGCTATATAATGAATGAGTCCTGAGAAAGCTAAACAAAACTATCACTTAATGACTTTACAAACATTCAAAGGACTCTGGAAAGTTTAGATGACTCGATACAATGCAAATGAAGAAATTAGTAAAAAGGATGTGAATGGTTTTAGCAAATAATAGATATCTTAACTTAGGAACATGAGAACGATAGATAACATGGTTTTAAGATAATTAACGAACATTACAAATGAGTTTGATAAACAAAAGATATGGTATTAACAATAAGGGAATAACATAGGTTTGGTCAACAAAAGATATAATAGGGGTATAACATAACACCTCCCCCCTTAGAATAAAGATTGGGCGTTAGCGCCTGATCTTTGTGGTGTGGTTAAAGTTGAACGTTCATCGCTTTCATCATCAGAGATGCATGATGTTGTAGTATGGTTTAATGTTGCCATCGGGATTGCGTTGGAGACCTGAGTATTCTGTTGTTGTCTTCGTGAAGATGGACTGAAGCAGTTGTTGAAGATTTGTATACATGAACTTCTTTCGTTGTCGCGTTGATGATTGTCAAAACGATTTGTGATTCGGTGACATTTCCGGAAGAGTTTGTAAATTATAAACGTCAACATCAAGGTTCCGGTTATGAAATAGAACCATGAGAATGAAGTCTGATGCCGATGAATAAATGGTTTATTCTTGATTTTCTGGATTTCTTCATTATGTTTGTCCAGTTGATGTTTCAGGTTGTGAAGCGAGTCCAGAGGAGTTTCGTTAATGGTGATAGGTAGCAAATCTGGAACATGGAGATTCTTGTTTTCTTCGAAACAATCGTCAGTTCTGATGTCAGGAATTATAATCGGGAACGTAACATTTTCTTCTTTTTCTTTATATGCAGAGAGAGTACTGTAACCAGTGTAGAGTTTGCAGTTTTCCTTAAGGGTGATGATTCCTGTTCCTTGGATGTTGTGATGAGTTACTTGATTGTTACATTGGAGTATGCATTGCGTTGCGTTGCTAAGAATGTACAGCCATCTGTTATCTTCTAGAGGTTGGAAAGTATTTATCTGAGCATTAAATGTTGAAACTGTACAAGTTTTTGGAATTTTATTGGAGACGCTGAACAGGATTTGTAGCTCGCAGATTGGTCGTGTGTCAGCGTTGTAGATGACAGTGTTACGACAGACGCTTCTTCTTTCAGCGTATGGCTTGCAGTTACTCAATGTGCTTGTAGATACGTAGCGCTCGCCGCTTGGGTTCGTGGCTAGGTACTTATGCTCTGGTAGGATGGTTGTATATAATAAAGAGTTGGGATGTTGGATAGGAATAGAATATATGTGGTATAGTTTAAAGGATTCGGGTTTGACTAAAGGAAAATCTAATATATATACTAACCTATTAGAATAAACATATGCAGATAATTGGGATGAATCTAAAATTTTATTAATATTTTCTATACTTACGGGACATACTAATTGTTTGTTAGACCTAGCATGATTAGAAAAAAGAAGATTCTCATGTAATTTACTTAATGATATTATGGAAGGGTGAACAATATTGGATTTAGCGAAAAGAATGCTTGCTAAACAGTCATTTATATCGTTTTCAAGATTAGTGACTAGTTCTAGAATTTGAATTGAAATAGTGGATACGTCTTCTGTTACTTTAATATCGAAAATAGCGTTGGAACTACTATTAAGATATGCGTTCAATTTTTCAATATTATCATTAACGATTTGTTCATCGTAAGAGATTTTGAAAATAGTTTCATTGAAATTTTTTAAAGTACTGGAAGTTATTTGAATTTGATTTTGCATTAAAGAAGTTAAATCGAGTTCGCGCTTCTCGAGCATATCGATACATTCATTGTAATGTTTTGCATCTTTGGCATCAGGAGAACCAATGAGATATTTCAGTAATGAACTTAGTCCGTCTAACAGTTCCCTTTTCTGTCTAGAGTTTTTACCAAGATATATATTTAATTCAGAGAGTCTGTTATCGATTTTATCTAGATTAACTTTTAAATAGGATTTAGTAGAAAGAACATTTGGAAATGTGGGATATTTTGTATAAAATATATCGAATTTATTAGATAAACGTAAGAGGGACTCATGAGCGATAAATAGTGGTTTAAGATCGCGATAGATTATAAGTTTCCATGCTTCATCGGAAATGGAAATAGAGCTTTCTTCTTTATAGAATAGTCCGGCATGAGAGGGCAGCGATTCAATTAAATCGGCAGTGATTCCCGAGGTTGCCCTGGAAGTGATAAGGTTTGAATTACGCTACGGTTGGATGTATATTTCGCCTTAACATAGTCTCTCATAAAGATATAGAGTTTGTATATTATAATGTAAAGTATTAATTTTAGAATTGAACAAATAGTAAAACTTATATAGGGATTTTGTAAAAAATTGTAAAAAATATTAGGCTGTAGAGCTGACCCTGTAAAATGTATGAAGTTAGTAAAATAAAATTAATTGACTTAAAAATATAAAAGAATTTTGAATTATGTACTAAAGGTATATGTGATATTTGACATTCTTATGTATCTAAACCTTAATATTAAAGACTAACCTACGAATCCTTAGTCGCCTTCTACGACACGCTTGGATACAGCGTTAGTGCTATTCTAAAGCCGACACTACACAGCGTAGTCGAATTATCCTACATTATGTCGTTGGCATTATACGGTCGGAGTCGGTTAGCGTGTACGAGTTGATGTCTGTTATGCTTTCGAATAGTGTAATTATTATTAAAACCTACACGAATAATTTCGAAAGGTCCTTCCCATTTAGGATCTAAATTATTGGGGTTAGGGACTCGTAGCATCACTTTGCTTCCTACTTGATAGTGAGCTGTGTTTTTAATTTGACTGTCGTAGCGATCTTTAGCCTTTTCCTTCATTGTCTCGAGGTTTCCTAAGGCAGTATCTCTAGCTACTCTTAAACGTTCGTTTAAGTCCTTTAGATAGTCAGATGCGGAATAGTCGGGAACAGGTTTTATTGAATAAAATGGACGTGGTTTATAACCGAAAAGTAGTTCGTGAGGAGTATAATTGGTGGATTTATTTACTGAAGTGTTATGACACATGACGGCAAAAGGAATGATTTTATCCCAGTTTTTGAGACGACGGCTGTGGTACATTCGGATATGATCTCTTAGAGTAGCATGAAACCTTTCGAGAGCGCCGTTCGTTTGTGGGTGATATGCGGTATTAAGAGTATGATTAGAACCTAAAAATTTTGTTAACTGTTTCAGAATACTATTGGTAAATTCGGTTCCTTGGTCCGAATGAAATCTCTTCGGGGCGCCATAGTGTTGGCAGAAATGAAGTAACTGTTTTGCTACTGTCACAGCTTCTTTATCGGGAATAGGGTAGGCTTGGACAAATTGAGTGAGATCGTCTTGAAGTGTTAATACATATTTATTATTATTATCGCTAATATCGGAATAAGAAACGAGGTCCATTGACACTCGTTCGAAAGGTTCAGTGGACTGCGAGGTGATCACCATAGGTGCTTGAAAATTTTTTCTTTGTATCTTGTTTCTTTGACATGTGATACAAGATTCAGTGTAGTTTTTTATGTCATTTGTCATACCTTTCCAGTAATATTCGTCACGAATTTTTCTGGTGGTTTCTATAATGCCGCGGTGTCCTGAAAGAGGTTCGTCATGGAAGGTTTTTAATATTAGAGGGATTTCTTGAGGCTGAGGGTATTTAATATTATTTTGGCAAATTATTATATTACAATTATAAATTTCGGCCAGGTATGCAGTGATACGCAATTGTTCATTGCCGTTTAATTTGCAAGTGGGATCATTTTTTTAATCAGGGACGTACAGAGTTTCAATGTCATTTTGTTAAAGGCAAGAAAATAGGGACTTGAAATAGCTTTCAGAATCCCATGGATCAAAGTGAGATGGCCTGGTAGGGCTGAGGAAAAGTTTTTGATTTCTATCAGATACTATTATATCAATATCATAGAGGGATTTTGTCTTTTCTAAGTAGGGACCTATTTGGGAACAAGACTCCATGGCCTCATTGAAAATTTTATTTTGTTCTATGAGTTGGCAAGATACAGGGATAAATATACTTTTGTGTTTTGAATCTAAGAGGTTATTAGGTGATGTTTTCAATCTGTGAGAATCGATGGGTCTATCTTGGGAAGAGAAATGTTCATAATTCATTTGTAAACAATCAGAGAAGTGAGATGGGCTTTGGTTATCTGACGTTAAATCTATGATGTTGGAATTCATGATTGGAGGACGCGACAAAGCATCAGCATTTGTATTCATTTTGCCGGCTTTGTAAATTATCTCGTAATCGAATTCTTCTAGTTTTAATCGCCATCGAACAAGACGACTACCTGGGTCTTTATTGGAGAATAACCAAGTTAACGGCTTATGGTCGGTTATGATTTTGAATTTTCTACCGAAGAGATAGGGACGGAAATGCTTTACAGCCCATACAATAGCTAAAAGTTCTCGTTCTATCGTTGAGTAGTTGGATTCAGCTTTATTAAGAGTCCGCGAGGCATATGCAATAGGTAAGTCTTTACCGACTTCACCTTGGGAGAGAATAGCACCAATGGCATGAATAGAGGCGTCGGTAGTCAGGATGAATTCCTTGCTGAAATCGGGATATTGTAAAATAGGAGTTGTAGTTAAGATACTCTTACAGGTATCAAAGGCATGTTGTTGAGATTCGCCCCAAATGAAAGGGACGTCCTTTTTTAGAAGGCTTGTTAGAGGTTTCGTGATGTGACTAAAATTTGCTATGAAACGTCGATAATAGCCTGCAAGGCCTAGAAATGATTTAATATCTTTGCATGACTTGGGAACTGGGAAATCTTTTACTGCTTGAACTTTTTCAGGGTTAGGCTTAACTCCATCGCTTGATATGATGTGACCTAAGTAAGCTACTTCTTTCCTAAGAAACTCGCATTTGTCAGGTTGTACTTTCAGTCCGTGCTGTCTAAGTCGGTCGAAGACCTCAGTCAGTTTTTGTTCATGTTCTTGAAGACTAGAAGCAAATACTACGATGTCATCCAAATAGACAAAGCATCGTTCTCCTTGTAGACCGTACAGTACGCTATCCATTGCGCGTTGGAAGGTAGCGGGTGCGTTTTTTAAGCCAAATGGCATACGTAAAAATTCGTAATGCCCATAAGGCGTGTTAAATGCTGTTTTGGGTATATCTTTGGAGTCTAATTCTATCTGATGAAAACCGGATGCAAGATCAAGAGTAGTAAAGTAGACTGAATGTCCTAGTTTGTCGAGTATGTCTGTAATATTGGGTAAGGGATAACTGTCACCTACAGTTATGTCATTCAATTTCCGATAATCTATTACGACTCTCCATTTTTGTTTACCGGAAGCATCTTTCTTCTTGGGAACTACCCAGATGGGGCTGCTCCATGGTGATGTGCTTGGACGAATGATATTTTCGTTTAACATTTTATCTACCTGATTTTTTACCTCTTGTTGGTGTACGTAAGGAAATCTGTATGTTTTAGTGTTGATGGGTTTTTCAGATGTAGTAGGGATAGAATGCTTTGTGTGATTTGTGAATGTAAGTTGGTCTCCTTCTGTGTAAAATATGTCAGAGTAATTTGATATGATTTTTTCCAGAGATTCGTATTCTTCCAGGTTTAAGTGATCGCGTCTGATTAATTTGCTTAGTTTATCAAAAGAATTTTGATTTCGATTTGGTGTTTTGTTCTCATTTATTGAGTTTATTTGATAACTATCGGATACTTCGACGTATGGTTTGGCATTAGAAATAGAAGGAATTGAAATATATTTATCTTCATCACTAGAGTTTACACAAGTAATTAAGAAGTTGTTATCTTTAATGTTTACGAAGGCATTAGGGATCGTAAGATGGTCACTAATTAGCTGTTTATCAATAATGGCTATACCATTAGATATCTCATTACAATAGCAGTTGATAACGGTTTCTGAACGTTTTGATAAAAATTGTTTTCCAGTGGTTTTTTCCTGTTTTTCGTTGAAGAAAAAGAGTTTGTATGATCGGTCACGGATACGCATGGTTTTTGACTGAATGTAAAGATTGACGTTGAATTTGGTCATGAAATCGTTTCCGAGGATACCATCTGATGCTATGTTCAGATCAGCTACATGGAATTTATGCTTAGGATATTGGTCGAGTGATATGTCAGAGGTGCCAAAAGTTGAAATAGTAGAGTCTGTATTTGAGATACCTATTATGGATACGACGTCGTTGTTGTTGATAGGATTGTTACCTATTTTATCTTTACGTATAACGGATATAGCAGCGCCTGTATCGATCAGCAGGACGAGTGGTTGGCCATCGACATGAAATTTACAGTGCAATAAGTTTTCAGTAGGTATACTGAGAGATTTGATTTTGTATGATTTGGAAATATGTCGTTCGGATTTAAAGTTTTGTTTAGAGTGATTATTGCGTTTGGACTTAGATTTGGAGTGAAATTTTTTCGATTTTGGATTTTGATTTTCAGGTGTAGTGGGTCGAGTAACATTTGATTTGGAAGTTTTAGTATTTGGTATAGTGGGTCGAGTTACATTTGATTTAGAAGATTTAGTAATTGTGTTAACGCCATCTATCGTAAGCTTGCGAAAACACATTTAACTTATCCTTTCCTCTAAACTCACCTATTGTCGACTTCGTCCGTGGCGCTGCCATCGCTGCAATTCGAACCAACGGACGAAAAAAGGGCAACGGCTTGTGTGTGCTCTGATCGCCGAGAGGAGACACCAAGAAACTCCCACGACGAGAAAAAACCGCGCTCCGGAGACGCTTTTCGCCTACACATATATTTCCGCCCCGGGGCCCGCGAACATCCCGCGAACATTAGTGTAAAAAAGAAATAGTGGCGCGCCACAGGCGAACATTTCCAGGACAGGAAGAACAGGCGTCAAGGAACCAGCCCAACAAACCAACAGGTACCCCCTTTCCCACAGTTTCCCTCTAGTTTTTGTGTTTTCTTCTTGTATATAATCGCACATCCGCGCCGGGAATTTGTTTTGTTTTGTGGCGTGACCATTATTTAGTGGTCCTTCGAGCCGGATTCATCCACCCGCCCTTACTGGTATTTACCCAGTAAGAGTATTTATCCGCTCCAATATTGTACATATTATATATTTTCGCTTATTTTTCGTATTATAAGCCCGCAACGCATTTTCGTTCTCATAAAACGAAAGCACGGTGTCGTGGCTCGCTCATATATATCTACCGCCCCATTAGAATAAAATTATTCATCTAATAGGAGAACAATACAAATTATTATAACACCCATATGTATTTATATAATTAATTAAAGGTTCCAGTAAATACTTAACCATTATAAGTATACCTACATTTCAAAGTACCTACATATTTGATATTTGTCACATTTATTTACCCGTGATTGGATATTTTATAAAGGTGCATAGAATAAAAACAACAACGCTTACATATTTAATTACTTACGCATTTGTCATTTGTTTGCATTCATAATGGACCCGAAAAAGGATTCGCCTAGTACGCAAAATCAAAAATTACTTATGTTGGAAGCTAAGCGTAATGCCTTATTTGAATGCATGCAAGAGATTTATGACTTGTCAAATACACTAGGACCCGGTAATCAAGGCGTGGAAATTTTCCTCGATGCTAGTAGTAACATTGACACATTACGTTCTGAATTTAAAAACTTATTAGATGAGTACAACAGGTGTTTACTAAAAGAGAAACCGAACTTTGCAGTAGATTACAAAAGCTTTGTCGCATTCGAACGACTATACGGCCGGGTTAAGAGATTGGTGACCATTCATAGCCGCGATCTGCTTGCCGAGAAGAAGAGTGAAGATGCACCGCGTAAAACGCGTCCCTCCTTACCACCGTTAGAACTCGTGTCGTTTGATGGAGACATACGCAAGTGGCCTCTGTTCTTCGCTAGTTATAAGTCTACTGTTCACGAAAACCCATCGCTTTCAGACGCTGAGAAACTTTATTATTTGTTAGGTAAAATTTCGGGTAAGGCTCAAACCGCTTGCGCCGGGATTACCCCCTGCGCAGAAAATTATGATTTAATTATTCAAACGCTAGTAGAAAAGTATGAGGACAAGCGTACTTTAGTCAGTTCACATATAAACAATTTATTAGATTTTAAACCCATACAAAGCGCATCGGTTGTAAATTACGATGCCTTTCTTGAAAATTTCGTAAATTCAGTCCGCGCACTCCAAAATATCAAGGTAAACGACCTTAGCGATATTATTGTTTTGCAGTTGGCGTTGAGAAAATTAGACACTGAGACAGTACGTAATTTCGAACAAAAAACCGATTCTTCCAAACTACCTACATTCAATGATTTAGTAAATTTTATGCAAAATCAGTCAAAAATATTAACTCGTACGGCAGTAGCCACCTACACCGCCACCTGTTCGAAACAAACAATTGGAAATATTCGCTCGCGCTCTAATATTAAGAATAATAATAATTCGCCGCCAAACTATCCATCATATATTGTTAATTCTGTTGTGAACAGCGCCCGCGGTTCTCCGGCCTCCAAATGCATGTGTAGTAATTTCACACATCAACATTTATTTAAATGTTCAAACTTTAATAAATTATCTCCTTTGGAACGTTTTAAAGTGGCTAAAGATTTAAACGCATGTATAAACTGTCTTAGTACAGTACACAAAGTTTCGGCTTGTAATTCAAGTATGTGTTGCCGTGTGTGCAAATCGAAACATCACACACTATTGCATTTTTCCAACATAACAACGAATCCAGGCGCACCGGTGACGTCAGCCGACACAGCTGCATCGCTCACGCGCACACAGCCTACGTCGTTGACTAATACAGACGTAACGCTATGCGCTACGTCTAGTGATTCATTACATCGCTCCAGTAAGACACCGCGTGACTGTTTCGCTGATACTACGCAATGCACACCGCACACAACTATATTATTAGCGACCGCGCAAGTTTATTCTTATGACTTGTCTCATAACAAACACACCGTTCGTGTTCTGTTGGACACCGCTTCGCAAAGCCATTTTATAACTAAGCAATGTTGCGAGCGTTTAGGTATACAAACTAACGAAATAAAGCGAACGTTAATCAAAGGTTTTGGAGGTTCCGAGAATATCGTAAATAATTCCGCTAACTTTAAATTTTCTTCTCGGTTTAATGCAAATATAAATTTTAATGTAAATTGTTTAATTGTTGAGAAAATCACGGAAAATTTACCTTCCGCTGTGGTTGACAAATCTTCGTTGTCACATTTTCTCAACTTGCCATTGGCAGACGAATCATTTTCGATACCTGACAAAATAGATGTTTTGATAGGCGCCTCGTTGTTTCCGCATTTATTATTAGCCGATGTACTCCACCACAACGGCTCGGCGCCCCCCGCGATTAATACAGTGTTGGGTTATATTATTATGGGTTCCGTACCCACCGCTTACGACCGCGCCGACGCGTCGTCACCGCTCACCTCGTGTTGTGCTATCACCGCTCCCGAATCTATAGAAATGACTTTAAAAAGGTTCTGGGAATTAGAAGAAGTACCTTCGCCGTCCATTCAACGTCCGGATGACGTTGAATGTGAAGAATTTTATTGTTCCACCACTGTAAGGGATCCTACCAGTGGCCGATACGTCGTGGCGTTACCTTTTCGTGAGGACGCTTATTCCCTCGGGAATTCCGAGTTCATCGCTCGCAAGCGATTTTTGTGTTTAGAGCGCAAGTTAGAAGCGTCTCCCAAATTGCGCACCGCTTATGATGCCGCTATCAATGAGTATATTGATAAACAATATTTATCTCCCGCTCGCGCGGAAGACCCCACTCTTCCGTCGTATATTATTCCGCACCACGGCGTAGCCCGTGATGACAAACCGCTGCGACCCGTGTTAGACGCGAGCTGTAAAACGTCGACTAATATTTCGCTCAACGATATTCTGCACGGTGGCCCTAATCTACAGGGCGATTTATTTCAAATTATTTTAAATTTTCGTCTACATGCTATAGCTATGAGTGCTGTATATATGTGCATGCTATAGCTGAGTAGACTGTCGACAAATGTTTTTACAAATAATAATACGCGATTGCGATCGTCGCTTTCTAAAAATATTTTATCGATTTAATCCGCAAGAGCCTCTGATGCTTTATGAATTTAATCGAGTTTGTTTTGGTCTCAAGTCAAGCCCGTTTCACGCATTACGCTGCGTTCGTCAGTTAATTAGCGACCATGGGGATAAGTACCCCCTCGCGCGAGATATAGCTTCTCGGTCGTTGTATATGGACGACTTGGCCTACTCAAGCCCCAGTAGCGAACAAGCCATTGCGGCCAGTAAACAGCTGATCGATATGTTCAAGGAAGCTCAATGGGACTTAGTAAAATGGAACAGCAATTCAAATGCTGTACTAGACACCATTCCTGATACTCACAAGCTCACCACCGCCGTTGAGTTTGACAAGCACGCGCCTTCTAAAATACTTGGTCTATATTGGTGTAGGGACTCTGATGAATTCTATTTTAATGTATCGGTCCCCACCGATAACACTTGTACCAAAAGATCAATTTTATCCACCGTGGCGAGGTTGTGGGATATCACTGGTTTTATCGCACCGACTGTGTTGTACGCGAAACTTATCATAAAGCGCTTATGGCAACTAGGAGTCGATTGGGACGAAGTTCCCCCTTCGGAATTGGTCAAACAGTGGTTACAGTTCCGTTCCGAGCTTCTAGCTTTAAACGATATTCGCATCCCGCGTCACGTCGGCGTCGCTGGCAATTGCGTCATTTCCTTAATAGGATTTTCAGACGCAAGTGAAAGCGCGTATGGTGGTGTAGTGTACCTACGCGTAGAAACTAACAGAGGTGTCACAGTACGGTTGGTCTGCGCGAAGTCTAAGGTCGCGCCAACTACCCCTCATACTATCGCTAGATTGGAGCTCTGTGGGATTGTGCTTCTCGCAAAATTAATGCGTACGGTCTTAAATAATTATGCCGCCACATTAAATATAAATATTTTCGCTTTTACCGATTCTAAGGTAGCGCTTTACTGGATAAAGAGTTTACCCCATCGTTGGCAGACATTCGTCGCAAATCGTGTCGTCAAAGTGACCGAAAATATTCCTGCCGAAAATTTCCATCACGTCGCCGGGTCCGAAAACCCCGCCGATTGTTTATCGCGTGGCCTAACGCCACAGAAACTAGTGAAGCATCCCCTCTGGTTTCATGGTCCACCGTGGCTATTGTCCGATTGTTCACTTTGGCCATTCAACGATGGAGATTTTCTAACTTCCGTCTCCGAAGTGCCGGAACAGAAGTTATGTGTTTATACCGCTACCGCCCCCGCTAGGGAGTCTGTAATTTACGCTCTTGCTCTTCGCAAATCATCATGGAGCAAACTCCTCCGTATAACAGTTTATATTTTTCGATTCGCGAGAAAGTTGCAACGCCGCGCATCCGCAACTATTACGGCGGCCGATTTGAGTTTCGCCGAAGTTCAAATTATTAAAGTGTTACAGCACGTGTATTTCGCTGACGAGATTTCAAAGCTTAAGAGTGCTGAACCTTGTTCACCCGCATTTAATAAACTTCACCCGTTCATTGAGAACGATGTAATTCGAGTAGGTGGTCGGCTTTCAAATTCTGCCCTTAAGTACGCTCAAAAATATCCATTTATATTACCGCGACACGATCATATAGTGCATTTAATCGTAGATTATTATCATCGTACATACCTGCATGCTGGGCCCGAACTGCTTATGTCTTTGCTCAGACAAAGATATTGGATCATGTCCGCCCGCCGCATTGTACGCCAGCGCATACACAAATGTAATCTTTGCTTCCGCGCCAAACCGCGACCTACCCTTCCATTAATGGCAGATTTGCCCGATTTCCGCGTTCGTCCCGTTATAAAGCCGTTCACGCATACGGGATGTGACTACGCCGGCCCCATCTCGTATACGCCAGTCCGCCGTAGAGGTGTTCGATCCGAAAAGGCATATATATGCGTGTTCACTTGCCTCACGACTCGCGCTGTTCATATTGAATTGGTAACCGACCTAAGCACTCCTACCTTTCTCGCAGCTTTTAAAAGGTTTTTATCCCGTCGCGGTCCCGTGAAATGCATGTACTCTGATAATGGTACGAATTTTGTCGGCGCGAATTCATATTTGAGAGATTTTTATCGATTTTTACGCAATCAAACCTCATATTTCGAAGATTTCTTTTCGGGGAATCAAATAGAATGGAGGTTCAACCCCCCTTCCGCTAGTCATTTTGGTGGATGTTGGGAGAGCATGGTGAAAGTGATAAAGAATCACCTTTATAAGGTAATAGGACAGCAACTCCTTTCTTATGAGGAATTGCTTACGGTTTTAACACAGATAGAATGTTTACTAAATTCGCGTCCACTTACCGTGTTAAGCTCGGATCCTTCGGAGCCTACGGCTTTGACTCCCAGCCATTTTTTAAATAATTTCCCTTTACCGTCACTACCCGCACCTGAGGTTACAGATAACGTTTCTCTACTTCAGAGACATTCTTTATTAGACAAGTTGGTACAGTCGTTCTGGAAGCGATGGAGTGTAGAATATCTCCACAGCCTTCAAGTTAGACAGAAGTGGAATACGCTCTCCGCTCCTATCACCCTCGGCGTGATAGTGGTCATAATAGTAGATAATGCGCCACCTCTCTCTTGGCCTCTGGCAGTAGTAGAAAAAATTCACCCTTCTAAGGATGGTATCGTGCGCGTAGCTACTGTCAGAACCCCTAGAGGAACGTATACACGCCCGGTTGTTCGTTTATGTCCTTTACCAACTCAATTACATATTTATCACAACTACACTTTACACTAAAATTAGAATAATAATTTAAGATTAAGTATAATATGTAGCTTAATGTATGTAAGTATATATATTTTAGTCAATTAGTAAATTCCGCTTAATTCGCTATAACACAAGTAAGTGTTTAGATTATTGTTATTCTCGCCTTTATTATGATTGTTTTAAAGGTGACCCTTTAAGGGGGGGTGGATATGTTAACGCCATCTATCGTAAGCTTGCGAAAACACATTTACCTTATCCCTTCCTCTAAACTCACCTGTTGTCGACTTCGTCCGCGGCGCTGCCATCGCTGCAATTCGAACCAACGGACGAAAAAAGGGCAACGGCTTGTGTGTGCTCTGATCGCCGAGAGGAGACACCAAGAAACTCCCACGACGAGAAAAAACCGCGCTCCGGAGACGCTTTTCGCCTACACATATATTTCCGCCCCGGGGCCCGCGAACATCCCGCGAACATTAGTGTAAAAAAGAAATAGTGGCGCGCCACAGGCGAACATTTCCAGGACAGGAAGAACAGGCGTCAAGGAACCAGCCCAACAAACCAACAGGTACCCCCTTTCCCACAGTTTCCCTCTAGTTTTTGTGTTTTCTTCTTGTATATAATCGCACATCCGCGCCGGGAATTTGTTTTGTTTTGTGGCGTGACCAAATTGGATATGGTAAAAAATCGGCGTTTGAAACAGCGTTTGATTTAGTATATTTGGAGGAATTAGTAGGGGTGGTAGAACTGGTAATTTGGCTAGAAATAGAAGAATTAGTAATATTTGAAGGGTTCGATACTGTAATTACGTTACTGAGATTTTGGGACTGGTTACCCTGTTCGTGAGTAAGCGATTTCGACTGAATTTGGAATATAGAAGTTTGTGTTGATGCATCTTTGTATTGTTGCCGATAGACTGGTGATACATCTCTGATATTGTAGGAATAAGTGTTTTGTCCCCGATGGACTGGATTTGGTAAACTACGTCTAAGTTTTTGGATTGGTATGGTAGTGCTATCTACCATTCGTGTTCTAGGCTTGGAGCAGACTTCGGAGTCTGTGTCGTTGAGCAAGAGGCTGTAGCGATTTCCGAAGAGTTGCTCATTTCTTCGGTCGCGTAGGAGTTTAAATTATTCATATGTGCTGGAGGAGGAAGCAAAGCACGTTGTATTGGCGGACGTGCTTGCGTTGAAGGAGTTTGCGATGTGTTGCGATGTACATTTGGTTGGGCGAATTGATCATTCCGTAAATTATTGTTATATATCCTTTTACGACATTCTGTTATTAGATGACCAATGTTTTTACAATAATTACATATTTTTTGCTGTTGTACAGATGGAACACGGTTTGATCTTGAGAGGAATGATGGCCTAATAGCTGGTTTTTGTGCGCGCCTTGTAATGTCATGGACGTATAGGGATTGCCTAGCATTATTCATTTTCCGGATCTTATCTTCCTGCATCGCGAAATTTCCAGCGTCAGAGAGATTACTGAACTCTTTAATTCTTAACATAGTGCCTATATCTGAATTCAAACCATTAATAAAAATGTTTAACGCGGTCTCTTCCGTTGTGATTCTACGACCGAGTAATGAGTTATCTTTAATCTCGTTTGATAATTTTTCTACGATTTTATTTCGACAAAGGTCTACCCTGTGAAAATATTCAGTTACTGACTCGTTGGGTTTTTGGAACATTTCTTGGAGTTCTAGATTTATATGAGCGAGTGTTTTTGTTTGTGAAAACTTTTGTATAAGAAAATTTTTCAATTCTGTCCAATTCTGATATTGCTTACTATGCACATCTGACGACGAGGGACCCGTTATTTTGTTTAGGGCATAGACTAATAGTATTTCCTGCTGGGCAATATATGCAAGACCAAAAGCTGATTCACATGAACGAATGTATCTATATACCTGAGACGCGTCGCTTGTGTTGAAATCAGGGATTAATTGCAAGAGGGTTGGTATTTGAAGTTCCTGGCTGATAATTATTTTGGTATCTACGCTGGGAGAAGCCATTTTTAATCGAATATTGGAGATTTAGAATGATAAATTATAGATATTTTGTATGTAAATAAAATGATTGAATATAGGAGATAGAAAGGATATGATTTGGAAATTTTGAAAACAGAGCAATAAGTAGAGCCACTTACCACAATAAGTATATGTAGATCGCACTGAGCTTCATCACTACACTTTGTAGGTTCGGCAAAGTCCTTTAAAAGCCTTCAGCTACCACGTTTTCAAACTTCGGCGATTTTTGTCTTCCGTTCGAATTTACGCGTTTTGCCTTCGTCTTACGGCACTCGCGTCGCGATCCTACCGACTGCGCCAAATTTGTTATATGGCAAGTAACTCACTTAATATAAAATAAAATATTTATTTGAAACTACAAGAATTATATCTTACATCGAAGTGGTTCAGATTATAACTAACTAATACTAAGAGAATTCAAGCTATATAATGAATGAGTCCTGAGAAAGCTAAACAAAACTATCACTTAATGACTTTACAAACATTCAAAGGACTCTGGAAAGTTTAGATGACTCGATACAATGCAAATGAAGTAATTAGTAAAAAGGATGTGAATGGTTTTAGCAAATAATAGATATCTTAACTTAGGAACATGAGAACGATAGATAACATGGTTTTAAGATAATTAACGAACATTACAAATGAGTTTGATAAACAAAAGATATGGTATTAACAATAAGGGAATAACATAGGTTTGGTCAACAAAAGATATAATAGGGGTATAACATAACAGAGTCTAATATCATTCCCAGAAATTTTACTTTATCTTTAATTGGAAAGTTCTGTCCATTGCAGGAGATATATATATCGGGGATACTTCTTGATCTTGTGAAACAAACTACACTACTTTTGGGAATAGAAAGAGACAATCCATGATCTGAAAGCCAGTTGTTAAGATAATAAATAGCATCATTAAGTTTACTACTAGCATCTTGAATTTTATCAACCTCTAAGTACAAGGCAAGGTCATCTGCATATTGAAGTATATTACAGAATGACTTAACCGTCAGGTCTAGATCATATGTGTAAATACTATATAGAAAAGGGCTGAGCACCGACCCCTGGGGGAGACCTTTCCAAACACTTCTGGCTGGTAGAGTAGAATTTTGGGAGTTTGTGAGAATCGCTCTATTGGTTAGGCTATTAAAAACAAAGTTTATGATCCTCTCAGGGATGTTCAGCTGGAGCATTTTCTGCCTGAGCACCGGGAGAAGAACGTTATCGTAGGCGGCTGCTACATCGAGAAACACGCCTACAACTGATTTTCGTTTTGAAAGAGCAATACGGATATCAGTCACAAAAGTACTCAGACTGTCCATTGTGCTTGATCCTTTACGAAAACCGAATTGCGTTTCTGCTAGCCTGTTATTGTTCTCCAAAAACCATTCCAATCTGTTCTTGATGAGGTGTTCTAAAATTTTAAACATTGTGTTCGAGAGAGCGATAGGGCGGTAACTGGATGGGTCGTTGCCAGATTTGCCTCCCTTTAATATGGGAATAATTATCTGCGTCTTCCATTCGTCGGGTGGAGCACCACTGATAAAGATTGTGTTGATCAAATTTAAAAAGCAAAGTTTCGTGTCAGTTCCACTATTAACAATAAAAGAGTAAGGGATTCCATCAACTCCCGGGGAGGAGTCCTCTAGTCCTGATAGAACTATGGAGAGCTCTTCCCAAGAGAAGGGTGATTCTAGAGTAGATGTGGACCTTTGAATTGCAGGAAGGACTGTGATCTCTTCAATGGCAGGAGCCGAAAGGGGGGCAATTTTTTGACTGAAGGGTATTAACCATGAAGATGGGTCAGAAGAAGTGTTATGGCAATCAGAGTCGATCCACGGAACCTTTTAATATTGTTCCAGACAAGCGTCGGGGAGGACTTTGGGGAAAGGGAAGAACAAAACTTGGACCAGCCTTCTTTCTTCTTAAATTTTAGTAGTTGGACCGTTTTTGCAGCATTTTTTTTATAATTTAGGTAGTTCTCTGAATTCATTGCAGAGATGTAGGTTGCTTCTGCCTTCTTTCGATTTTTGCAAGCCATGGTACATTCCTTGTCCCACCACGGTGGTGAAGAAATGCGGCTAGAGGAGGGGAGATTGCGTAGTGGAATACACTCTTCTGCAGCAGATAAAAGAGCATTTTTGAATAGCTGGTAGTCGGAATTAATATTAACTGGGTTCAGAGTCAGTGAAAGTCCTTTTACTTTGTCATCTGAGATAGAACCGTACTTTGTCCAGTCAGCCTGGGATAGTAGGAATTTTTGTCTATTGTTGTATTTTGGGGGTTCCCTTCTCGGGTTAGGTAATGATAATAGGATAGGAAAGTGATCACTTCCGTAAGAATGAGGCAAAACTTGCCAGTTAAGTCCCGCAGTAAGGCTAGCCGAGCATAAAGTTAGATCAACAGCACTTTTAGGGTTTTGACATGGCGCTACCCGTCGAGTTGCCGTGCCATCGTTTAAAATACATAAATTAAGGTCATCAATTATATCTAAAAATGTAGATGAAAGTGGGTCAGAAGTATGGCAACCCCATGCTTCATTATGAATATTAAAATCACCCATGATTATCCATGGTTTTTCAATGTTCTTAATAATAGACAATATTTGTAACAGTATGGTTAAACTAGGATGTGGGATGTACAGCGAAATAAAAGAAATGTTCATAGCTCGAACAGCCACTATATTAAAATTATCATTATTATGTGGAGGGAGAACTATAGGATCAAAAGGATAATTTCTTAGAATAAACAATGCTGATCCACCTTTGCCATCACTCCTGTCATCCCGGAGAGAAGCATAGCCTGAAATTCTATAACGGACTCCAGGCCCAAGCCATGTCTCCTGGATGGCAAGAATTACTGGCTTATGGCAGTTTATGAGATGTATTATATCTGATTTTTTATATTTAATACTCCTGCAGTTCCACTGGAGCAGTGGGGTGAATGTTAGCGTTGTAAGATGATAGCTCAGTAAGTTTTTGTCTAATATTGTACGGTAACTCTATATCATTGAATCTTTGGATGAAATTAATAAGTGTTGACAATTGTAAAAATAACATTTCAATTAAGTTATCATTTGGTGTATTATTAGCCGAGAGATTATTTTCAATAGCATATCCATTTGGCTGGGATGAGGAGGGGAACGAATTATATTATTGTGTGTATGTCTATCATAGCCTGGACTGGAAGCAGGGCAGGGGCTATGACGAGGAGTTACAACAGTTTTACGGTATGAAGTAGTAGAAGGCCTAGTGAGTGGATTGTGCTGTGAGACTATAATCGGTGAGTTAGTTCTGGTGGCATCTGCAAACGACCTTCGTACAGAGGCGAATCTAGCTGACGCTTCCGCATATGACAGGTTTTCTTGGGACATCACCAATTTTATTGATTTTTGTCTTTCGTGTTCAGGACAGGAATTATGAGTGGCATGATGATTGCCAGAACATAAAATACATTTGGGGGGTGCCTGGCTCAAGCAGCTTTGTCCATCATGCATATCACCACATTTAAAGCAGCGAGGTCTGGACCGACATTGTGATTTTACATGTCCAAATCTGCAGCAGCTATTACACTGGATTACTGGCAGTCTATAAATTTCTACAGGTAAAGAAGCGTAATAGCAATAAATATGGTCAGGTAGTTTTTTCCCAGTAAAAGTTACCACAACAGTCTGGGTTGGGATCCAAGTTGGAGCAGAGTCCCCTATTATGGATTTTCGGTGTAATCGCCTAGCTCGAAAAACTTTTCCAAACCCTGAAGGAACTTGAATATTATTAACTAATTCTTCCATAGACCATTCAACAGGCACTTCTCGAATAATTCCCATACGAGTGACATTAAATGAAGGAATGTTTACTAAATAATTGTTATCATTCACTGCTGGATGGCTCATGAAAGAATTAGCATCAGCTGCTGACTTAAATTGAATTGATACGCGATTACGGCCTACCCTCTTTACCCCATCTACTGTGATGTTTTTAATGTTGTTAGCATGTAAGAATTTGCCAAAATTTATAGCACGCAGGACAGCTCCCTGCGAGGGATCCATTTCTTTTTGGAGACGTGAACTATAAAGGGACCTACATCCTCATCTGCATAGTTATTTTTGCTATCAGCAAAATCTGGTAGAATGTAGGTAGTTTGGGCAGATGCTACTACTTGGGCAGATGTGGTTTTTTTTGGCGGAATAGGGTTAATATTACTATTTTGAGTCCGTTTTCTATTTAGACCGCTTAAATTATCTTGGGTTTGTGAGGGGAATAAATCTTGAGATGCGGCCGAACCGCCACCGGGATCCGGGGGTCGGTGTCCATAATTGTAATTAGATTAAGAAATGGTGATAAATCTTACCGAATAAGCGTACAACACAAAACGGATACAACACAAAAACAAACAGACACAGAGAACAAGTAAAAGTAACTCAACAGTGGCTTATAAGTGTGAAAAATACAAATTTAACAGGGACACTTGTATCTCGCACTCAACCTAAAAGCAGAGTCCAAGTACTTAATATAATGATGACTTTGCAAATTGGCTGTCAAATATTTTGTTGCTGCACAATTCGTTTTTATGAGGCGCAAAAATATTTGAGGCCATTCATATAAAATCCGTTTAAAACTAGTTAAATACAATAAATATATCCCACCAAAAACATAAATGTGAAATGATAGCCAAGTTCAATATTATGATATATACCTACCTTGGTTGTTGACTTCAATGACAAAAGAAGTAAGATCTAAATGGATGCCAAGTTCAATTGTCAGTCCTAATATTTTATAACAACTCAAAATAACATTTCTTCTTATAACTTACGATAATTATGTTGAG
>OU963923.1:11185202-11210202 GCA_902850365.2 Chilo suppressalis
ATCGACACACCTCAGTGCCTTACTTATTTCATCATAATTTGCAGCATGATATATGTATTTAATTTGTTCATTTGATTTTATATAAATAATATGACTAAGAGGAAATAATATTTCAATAGCCTTATGGTGTAAGTCTTCTGTAGTCAAAGGGGACCGAGAAGCAGATACGCGACATTCAGAGTTACTTAAAACCAGATCCAAAGCTCGGCCATTAATATTAAAGCAACCGTTATACTGTCTTAAATTTGTCAAATTCATGAAATCGGACAGAGCCGTAGCTTTCGGGTCACTATTCGTATTTAATAATAGATAGTGATCCGAAGTTTGACACCAGGATGCATAAGAAATGTTAAAGTCTCCCAATATCAAGAAATCATCATCTGGGTATTCTTGCATTCGATCGAAGATCGATTGGTAAAATGTTTGTAATGCGACAGAGTGATTAACTCCGTGCGGGATGTAAGTGCATACCAAGTGAAGCGAGCGTGCGCGTGCAACGCTAGAAGCGGTCGAGAGGCGCGGGGAGCGGGCGGGGCGAGCGCGCGACTCCAGTTCCAGAGTGAGCCATAACTCCTCCGCGGTGGGTGACGAGCACCAGTCGTCGTGCCGGAGCACGCTCAGCCCCGCGCGCGCTGCGACCAGCACCCCGCCCCCGCGCGCCGCTCCGCCTGCGCACTCAGCGCCCGGCCGGTCGCGACGATACACATTGTAATTGCAATAGAAATACTCGGCATTTTGAAAACCAGGAGTCAACCAAGTTTCAGTTAAAAATATTAAGTCGAAATTGTTACTCAACACGTTAGAAAGAAAACTATGCGATTTAGTACGCAAACCTCTCACGTTCTGATAGTAAATATTTAAAGAAACTATGCTAGCCATTTGTATTACTGTCATATAATATATTTGTTAACTCGACTATGCTGGATATATTCAATGTTTCCTTTAGACAATAAATACTTAGGTATTTGGTTGGAACAGAAGATAAATGATTAACTATCGATATAATTAAACAGATAAATATATGCAATAAATAGTAAGTTAATCGAAAAAAGCGGCGGGGCTTGAATATCAATAATAACAGGTTACATGTGAAATTATATTTTTTATAATTATAGTATTTTCTTAATGTTTTGGTGGATATAACATAGGTAACTACAGAAGCGTATAACGTAACGAATTGTAATATTAAAACATAAATACAAAGTAAAGTTAGTCATTTCAAATTCAGTAAATCCGACTTGTTGTTGATTCTTATTATTTTGGTTTTTTCATTTTCCTCATCAAGAAGACCCATAAATACTTACTTGTATTGTAAGCTAGCTTTAACTTCTCGAGCGTGTTTCAACAGTAGCTTGTTTGTGGGCGTCAGATGTTCATTTATATAAATGTTTGATGAGGGTCCAGATATTTGGATGTCAGCCGTTGTGAGTTCACGTCTCCTGCGTGCCGCTGCTAATAATTGATCTTTGCAAAGACGTCGAGTAAAACGAACAATAATAGATGGGTGGCGGATATCGCCGTTTTCATTGATGAACGGACGAACGCGATGAATCGTGTCGATGTCGGCTTCTTGCATATTCATACCCAATATAACACAAATACCGCGCACTATACTTAGTAGATTTTCGCCTGATGAACTGGGAATTCCTTGAATTTCCACATTATTTAGGCGGGAAAATTGATCGTGAAGATGGATTTGATTTGTAAACTCGCCGATGGTTTGTTGGGCATCTGCAAGTTGCTTTTGCACTGTAGGTAAAATAGTAATAGCTGATTTTATTGTATCAATATCTTTTTTGATTGAAGTGAAATCATCTCGAAATTCTCTGAATTCCTTGATCAATTCTGCTATACCATCAGTAGCTGTAGAAGTCTGCGATGTGGGTGCGCCGCGGCAAGTAACACAACGCCAGGCGGCCTTTTTTTCAAGTCCCATTTTTCTGTAGGTCGATTCTGCCACTCCATCACAATGATAATGAAAATATCCATTACACAATCCACCCTGACAGGTTACAGAGTCGCTTACCGGCTCGTTGCACTTTGAACAAGACATTTTTTAAGGTGTTAATACTAAAAGTTGCCGTGAACGCGCGTATGAACAACAAAATTGTTTACGTAAACTAATAGGGTAGGACGTAGTATGAGCGCGCGCAAACAGCGAATCGACCGGCCCTCGCAAGTTCAAGCGGTTAACTCCAATCTGTCCAATAAATCTGATGCATCACCGGTCTTGTTCTTTATTATTGGCACAACCACAGTAAGCATTAATTTCTCTGGTAAATAGGAGTAGCCCAAACAAAGAGTATAAAACATAGAAAGTACTCTAGGCAAGTGGACGCCCGAGTGCTGCAGATGCTCGACACTAAGGGAGTCGTGACCTGGGGATTTACCCCTTACCATATTTTTTATCACCTTGGTCACATCCCCAGCACTAAAGCGTACACCCCGCTCCGCGTGATGTTTAGAATCGAACAACCGCGGTGCGGGCCCCAATGGTGAGTCAACCTTAAAATGCTGCCGAAAAACATTGGCGATGTCCCTAGACTGGTGCACACCTGCAACGCTCACAGGTAACCCCGGTCCATGATTAAGACTGTTTGTTTTTTTCCAAAAAGCTCTAAAATTTTTATTTGAATGGTGTCCCGCAATAATATCCATTTTAATTTGTTGTTGGTTACTTTGGCACCACTTTAACTTGGCTTTAAATTTACGTCTAGACTCGCACATATTATCGTAGATTTTGCCATTAGTGGGCTTACCATGCAGACACCACACCTGAAAACAATGTCGAGCATAGCTGTGAGCGCCACGAACATGCTTATTCCACCCCGTAATATATTGACCCCTCCGCTGCTTGACAAAATAACTAATCTCAGCAGCCTCAGTAAGTATATTAACAATATCCTGATACATCCTATCCATTACCACCCTATGACTTATATCAGAACACATACCATCGCAACATTCACTTAACGAAATAGGAAAGTCGATTTTACTGAGTTTAGTATTACAATAACTATAATATGATTTTATTTATTTTTTAAGCATTTAACTGCTAGATGTTTAAATCTAAAGAAAAGTTTACTAGAAAAAAAAAATCCACGCGGACCAGGCAGCGGACGGGACGGGGGATTGTGGGTTACCTACAATGCGAAGAGATGGCGCTGCCTTGCAGCTTAAGGCTAGGAAAATTTCGACGCGGCTAATAGGGCCGTGGTAGCATAATGGTCAGTGCATTCGCCCGGATTGCGAAGGATACGGGTTCGAGTCCCGTCCGCTGCCTGGTCCGCGTGGATTTTTTCCTAGTAAACTTTTCTTTAGATTTAAATAACTATAATATTTATCAATTTGATATCTATCACGCTCGCCCCATATAATTTTATTGACATAATTGTTTGGCACTGTAGTCTTAGACTTAATTAAATTAAAATTAGTCTCTTATATCAAGGGATAGTGATCCGACCAATAAGTGTCATATAAAACAGATGCACTTACGACCATGTCCTTCGCAGAATCTGTCACTACACAGTGATCAAGATACCGATGACACCCATGTGCCTCACTCACATAAGTGTAGGTGTCCAGTGAAAACAGCTGCATGTCTACGCACGACCCTAACTGATCCGCACAAAAATTTAGTAATTCCATTGAAAACCGCTCACCAGGGTGCGCATTGTAATCGCCTAGCATGAACACCGACTCGACATTTTGGTTTTCAATAATGGCACTAATTTCACTTCAGCATTCCGCAAATTGAACAAGATTTTCACTATAGTCAGTAGGCATGTACACTGAAAAAATTAGAATAGCACTATTCTGTAACACCACCCTAATCGCAGCCAAACGCACGTTGTTACAAGAGATAACAGTGACCTCAAGGAACAACGATTTTCTCCACAACAAGGCCACTCTTCCATGTGGCCTGCCGCGCAGCATGCCCGCCGATGTGTCTACCGCAGAGGTGCCAGTAAAAGCAAACTTTTGGTCTATGCTTCTTAAGAAACACAAGTCATGTTGTAGCAGCCAAGTTTCCTGAAGTGCTATGATGTCAAACTCCGTACATAATCTTCTTACACCTTCCACCGATCTCATTATATTTTTGCAGTTAAAAGTGACTAGCTTGGTTGTGTCATTCATTTTGTGTTCTGTTTTGTTTACCAATCGTACTCCCAGCCTTATTGGCTAGACCTTGTTTCCTATGAAGTCAATAAAACGCCGGTACGTTATTCCTTCCGGTCAAAAATCATCTTGGATAAAAATATCTAATTTATGTTTAGGTACATATACTTTAAATGATTCGTAATCTTTCAACACTTTCATATTCATTTTTTCCACTGAGAAACTAAAATTTGTTTTACTTTTGATATAGTAATATCACATACGGATACTTCCTTCGCTACGTTATAAATATAGATGGGAATTTTTATGTCCACCGCCTTGAAATTCTCATTTTGTTCTAAAATCGCTTTGCCTTTATTTCCCACAAAACGATTTCTCAGCCTCTTTTTCTGCACAAGAGTCCAATCTTTGTCAATCGGTTGCGATTTCCACTCTCCATTACGCACAATATCAGCCAACGATTCCTTATTGCACGGCGCATCAGCTGTGTGTAATACTGTCTCGGCAGGTACGTTATCAGATGTCGGCAGGGGCGACGGGACGCGTAAACAATGCGCGTGAGTCACCGCAGTCGTTGGTTCATTGTTTACAGCTGAGGCTCGGTTGTTTTCGAACCACCCACTTTTTATGCACAAATTTTGTTACACCGTATTTTGACGAGGAATACTACATCTAGAAGATAACGAAGTATCCTGGCTTTTTGAAAGTATATCATGCTGCATTTCCATAGGGCCGCTGTCACACTCGTATCCATCCAGAAGGCATGCACCACGTTTTTGGTTGATATTATGGTGAAAATTATTGACTATCGAAGCATTCTTTAATTCACTCAAGTCTGATTTGATAACATTAAAATCTTCTTTTGTAGCATATTGTTCTTTTATTGTTTTTAGATCATGTTGCATTTTAATAATATTCTTCAATAACTTAGTTTCATCGACATGATCAAATAATACCGGCGGTAACTTTTCAAGATCACGAGCGACGAAAACTGGTAAATCTTCAGGATCTGTCTCCTTCAGTACACATATGATATCATCAATTTCTCGCAGCGTTTTTCCTTCTCGTTTCCGAAGCTTCTTGCGTTTAGCCGTTGGTATAGATTCATATAGCAAATTTTTGGCGACGGTTATCTCAGGTTTCGAAAAAGCACTCACACATATTTGGCTTAAGCTCACTTCGTCCATTACATCAATCTTATTGTTGATATACGCAAGTATTTCATTAATTACAATATTGCAACTAGTGCACTTTAACTCCTTGGAAGACATTGTTACACACGTACGTTCGTTAGCTCACGCGCGACGCGACTGACCACCACTGACACTTTTACCAGTAAAACATATGCGTCCGTTTCGCCTAAAAGTACAATAAGAGCAATTTGGTAACATTTTCCTACGTAACTTTATTCTATGCATAGGTCGAAACCGTTGCATAACCCTACATTTTCAACACAAAAAAAACTTTTTCTCGAATAAAATAAATAATTTGTTTACTATTCTCCATCAAAATATACAAGGTCTGGGGTCAAAGAAATCCAGTTCAAAAATTACTTTGACAGAAATCAACAAGAATATAAAGCCAGACATATTGTGCTTTACAGAAACCTTTATTAAAAGAAACGAAGTAAAAAATATTTACTTTAATAGATTTGAACTGGCAAAAAACTACTCAAGGCCTAACAAAAGAGACGGGTCGTGTATATTGGTTAAAAAGGGGATTGATTATAAAAAACTAACATGTTTTGATGACCTTAGCATAAATTATCACTTTTTTTATTGCCTCTTCCCCTTGGACCGCGATAGCGTGTGGACGTACCTTCCGTGCCAAATAATTACTAAACTTTTAAATAAATAATTTAAAACCAGTTAAATTCTGTGTAAAAAGTTGACGCAGTGCCAGGAGCGTACAGCCGTTGCAGAGGATTAACAACATCAACAACCGCGCGGTAAGCTCCGCCTTCGTTGCTACTGGCCCCACCCATCACTGCAGCCTAACACCTATCTAAACTACAATAGCAATATCACTGGCCCTAGAAATAGCTACTACGAAGTAAAGGCGTATTATTATGTTGCGTTCACCAAATAAAGCAGGTTCTGATTCTGATTTAACTAAAGTCCAATCACCATCGCGACCGGCATGTTTTGCAAATGCTAGAACCAAGCGCAAACACGAAGACGTATCCATTACAAAAGAAGATTTTATTGCTTTTAAAAACGAGTTAAAACAGACGTTGACTTCTTATAAATCAGATCTAGATTCTAAACTTGACAAAATGGAAAATTCTTTAGCACAGTTACAATCCACGACTTCAGAGTTTGAGAAGTCTTTACAATTTATCTCTCAACGGTACAAAGATATGCAAGTAAAGATAATAAATCTAAAAAAGCAATGTAAAGACAACTACTTATTCATATCTTCACTAGAAGCCAAAGTTGAAGATCTGCAATATAACATGAAAAAAAATAATTTAGAAATCCGTAACTTACCTTGTGAGGATAAAGAGTCTAATACTGATTTGATCCAGATGATAATTAACCTAGCAAGTTCACTCAACTATACCCTTCAACCAAGTGATATACGTCATATATACCGTGTTCCTCAGCTCCCCAACCGGGTCCGAGCGAGATGGAACTGGGAGCAAGCCTAAGCTCGGAGGACTGCGTCAGCGATGAAGATGGCGTCCTACGTAGTCCCTAGTCGCATTCAAATTATACAGACCAATCTCCAGCACAAGCAAATAGCGGCGGCCACTCTACGCAGGATGCTGGAGACGAACAACAAGACCGTCGCCCTGATCCAAGAACCCTGGATCAGAAACAATAGGATCTGCGGTCTGAACAACATCGGTGGTAAGTTACACTTAAACACATCTATCGAAAAACCAAGGACATGCATTTTCGTACCTAAGTCCGTAAAAACAACCATGCTTAACCAATTCTGTTCTAGAGACCTCACAGCTGTGACGATCCTCACAGATAATCAAACAGTCCTGGTACTAGCTTCAGTCTACATGCCGAACGAGGGTGAAATACCTACGAGGGAGCTGACTGAGCTGGTACGACACTGCGAGAACCACGAATGGGAGCTGATCGTAGCGGCTGACTGCAACGCACATCACTCACTGTGGGGAAGTAAGGATACAAACAAGAGGGGTGAGTTGTTAACAGAATACTTATTCCAAACTAACCTTAACATCATGAACATTGGGACGGAGCCCACATTTGTTAGCTCCAGGTACCAAACCATCATAGACATAACCCTAGCGACACACACGGCGGCCAATCTAATCGAAGGATGGCACGTGTCAAACGAACCCTCCTTTGCAGACCACCGTAGGGTATGTTTCCAACTAAAATACAGACAGACAGACCCTGTTCCATATCGCAACCCCCGAAAAACAGATATAGCAAGGTACATAGAACTCTCGACCAAAGCATTAAGCGAGACACAAACACATGATGAAATTCTTGACACAAACAACATAGAAACAAACGTACAGTTCTACACTTCAGCACTTCTTAAAAGCTACGAACTAACGTACCGAAAGACCTGGGTAAAAGTTCCTGGTGGGGGCCTGAACTTGAAAAACTACGTAAGGAACTCAGGACACTTTTCAATCGAGCGAAAAACACCAGAACCAATGAGTACTGGGACAAATACAAAATAGCACAAAAACACTACAAGAAGCGAATCAGATTCCGGAGTAGAGAAGGTTGGCGCGGATTCGGCAGTAGTGTTAATTCAACAAATCAAGCTGCCAGACTTAAGAAGGTTCTGTCTAAGGACAACTCCAACCTTCTTGGGTCTCTAAAAAGGAAAGATGGCACTTATACACAAACAGAAGAAGAAGCAAATGCACTGCTACTGGAAACCCACTTCCCAGGATGTCAACTGGCGCCTGGCCTTGAGTGGTCGAATGAGCTCCACAATGCACCAACAACCCAGGAATGGAACCTGGCAAAAACGATAGTAACGGTGGAAAGTATAGAATGGGCTATTAAGAGCTTTCAACCATTTAAGTCGGCAGGACTAGATGGCATCTTTCCGGCGCTACTACAATGGCAACTCGGCCAGGTAATTAAATACTTACAACCAATCTTTAAGGCCTGGCTGGCCTTCAAATATATACCGAAACCATGGAGGGAGGTGAAAGTAGTCTTCTTACCGAAACCGGGCAAAGACGATTACACACAAGCCAAATCCTTCAGACCAATTAGTCTAACCTCTTTCCTTTTGAAAACATTGGAAAGACTGGTAGACCGACACCTTAGGGATGGAGCACTTAGTAAGGTCCCGCTGCACCCTCAACAACACGCCTATAGAAAAGGCAGATCAACAGAGTCGGCACTGCATGCGGTGGTCCATAAAATAGAGTCGGCGATCACAAACAAAATCTCAACATTGGCAGCTTTCATAGACATAGAAGGTGCTTTTGACAAAACGATGCACAACAGCATTAACCACGCCCTAAGAAAACTCAAGGTGGACCAAGTTACCAGGAGTTGGATTACCGAACTGGTCGGCAAAAGGGCGGTTCAGATAGTGGGGAACACTACCACGCGTGCGAAGGTAGTAAGAGGATGTCCTCAAGGGGGAGTCCTATCACCACTTCTGTGGAACATAGTAGTAGACAGCCTCCTAAGGAGTCTGAATGATAGAGGATACACTACTATTGGTTATGCGGAAGACCTAACAATTCTGATAAATGGGAACGCTGAAAACGTCCTGTGTAAAGTTATGCGTTCTGCCCTTCAGATTGTGGAAAAATGGTGTGACGAACATGATTTTTCAGTAAACCCGAATAAAACAGAGCTTGTTCTTTTCACCAACAAAAGGAAGCTACCCGAACTACAGTTACCAAAACTGTTTAATACCAAACTCTCCCTATCAACACAAGTGAAATATCTGGGCGTAATCCTTGATAACAAATTGAACTGAGCGAGTCATATTGAATTTAAAACAAAGAAGGCCTGCATAGCTTTTAACCAGTGTAGAAGATTAGTTGGTAAGAAATGGGGACTTAGTCCAAAGATCACTCTTTCGCTATACACAGCAGTTATCAGGCCAGCAATAACCTACGGTTCAGTTGTTTGGTGGCCCAGGACCCAACTGACCAGAGTGAAATCTAAACTCCAAAGTCTGCAGCGCTTGGCGAGCGTAGCAGCAACTGGATACATGAGAACAACTCCATCTGCTGCATTAGAGTACCTCTTGAACTTAAGACCTCTAGACCTGGTCATACAAGAAGAGGCAATAGCAGCAGCCTTGAAACTAAAATCTTTGGGCCTATGGAGATCAAACACAGCAACAACACACTCCAGTATTCTCCAAAGGTGCATGAAGGAGACCCCACTCCTGGAGGCACCTATGGATAGAAGCGAGTTGGCGCATTAGAACAAAATCAGCTTCGAAACGAACTAGAAATATGTGGTATTGAATGCGAAGAAAATATAGATCCAAAAGAGATTGTAAACAATCCACCGAGGACATAATTAGGGTAGTCAAAAAACAAAAAGTTCGATCAAAAACAGCGAAATAAAAACTTGCATCTTCTCTATTAGACTGCAGGATGGATCTCGAGATTCTTGGATTTCAGCAGCAAAGAAAAAGAAATTGAAAGCCAAAGATTGCGGCTTTACCGGAGAAAATCCTATTTTCATCCGGGAGGTTCTTATACCTACCACAGCTCAGCTGCTATGGAAGGCTAAAGAAGACCTCAAGAAGACAGGTCTTTAAAAGTCCGTCTGGTGTACGCAGAGTAGGATCCTCGTAAGAAAAGATGATAAAGAAGGTACTAAAATACATGCCGTGAAATCGCTAAAGGACATAGACAGTCTCGCTTAAGATTTGCAAGATAAGAATAAATAATAATAATATTATATTTCTTTGTTTATTATAACCGTTTTTAACACGTTTTTTTGTACACGTGCTCGTCACTTGTCAATCCTATTGTATCTAAAAATGGCTAATTCTAAGGAAATTTATTGTATAACAGAACACCATTATGATACCTTTCAAGAATTCATAATTAACTGCGATAAACAAAATATTAATTCACTTATTTTTTGTCACGTCAATATCAGATCAATCTGTAAAATTTTTGGATACATTGAACGCATGATAAATAGTACTAAACTAACTATTCATGTTTTAGCTCTAACAGAAGTAAATATCAAACATGGTTGTTATTCATTATTTGAGTTGGATGGATATAATATGATTAATTTATTAAGAAAACAGAGAACTGAGGGAGGCATATTGTTGTATGTTCATAAAAGCTTATTATTTCAACGTCATAATATAATAACAAATCATATGGAATGCATAATTGGAGAAATTCAAGTTATTTATGTATATGTTACGCTCAAAGATCTAAAATGCTCAGTGAGCGGCAAAATAGCTCACAACGCGTTGTGGTCACAGTAAAACATCCACATAGCGAAATTCGTGTTATGGCTCTAATGAAAATGCGCACGACGTGTTGTGGCAATCACAAAAAGACCAAATAGCGAAATTCGTGTCGTGGCTGACATGCTATTCGATCTCAACGCGTTGTGGCAATGAAGAAAAGCCATGACGCATATGGAATATTATTTGATTACGACGCACACTACTTTCCGATATGGATCCTACTAGGCCTAGGCTGGAAACGTTTTGATAGATGTCTTTAGGAAATATTTTTAATTCTATAAAATCACTGCATAACGTGTTTGTCATTATTAAATATGTTATATAATTATATAAATTAAAATAAAACGATATTTGTTATTTATTGAGATTAATTAAATAATAAATAAATAAATATTTCCAACACTCACACCAATTAGCCTAGTCCCAAAAGTAAGCACAGTAAGGCTTGTGTTATGGGATGCTAGGGTAACGGATAGAATACATATACTGTACGTATACAAGTATATTTATATAGAAATACATATTCAAACATCCATGACTGGAGTGCAAATGCTCGTATTCATCACACAAACATCTGCCCCCACCGGGATTCGAACCCGGGACCTCTCGAGACGGCGACACCATGAAACCCGGCGTACAAACCACTCGGCCACGGAGGTCGGCAATTTTTTTTTAAATCAACGTATTAAGTAATAAATTACTGAACACAAAATATTAATCATTTGTAAATTACTTATAATTCACTTAAAATAATTAGGGATTTTAATTTTTTTTATGACAATTTAAAATTCTTTCAAGTAATAAAAATATTTAACACAAATATAAATATTTATTGATCACCAATAAACAACAACAATGTACTTAAATCAATTACTTATATTAGAAATTACTATAATTGTGAAAAAATAGTATTTGTTGCTATTTATTTTTACAGGAACTATTACTGTGGAATTTTGAGTTGCATTTTATATTCCTGGAGCGACACTTGCACTTTTTATCAATACAGTATCTTTTGCAGTGGCACATTATAAACCCTTCCTTGCTTACTTCCAGATGATAACATAGATGATGAGCGAAGTGTGAATGACGAAGTTGAGGGCACATTACAAATGTTAATAAAGTTGGTTTCAGAAAGTGTAAACTCATTACGCGCAAAAAGTCTACCGAATGTACTTCCTTGTGTCCTAACTGGTAGAGACTTGATGGATTAATGCTCACAACAACACACATAACATTCCTGGGTGCTGCACGTCCTCTATCAAGTTACAACCTGTCCGTCGTGATATGGTTAAAACAATGAATGCTCAGAACGCGTCACGGCTTTTCTTCATTGCCACAACGCGTTGAGATCGAATAGCATGTCAGCCACGACACGAATTTCGCTATTTGGTCTTTCTGTGATTGCCACAACGCGTCGTGCGCGTTTTCATTAGAGCCATAACACGAATTTCGCCATGTGGATGTTTTACTGTGACCACAACGCGTCGTGAGCTATTTTTCCGCTCACTGAGCGTTTTCGATCTTTGAGCGTTACATATACAAAATAAATGTATATGTTATAAACAGGCCACCGGATTGTTCTAAATATGGCTTTATAACAGATATCAGCCACATAAAACATTTGTTTTACAAAAACAACTTTATAATTTTGGGTGACATGAATTTAGATTTACTTAAAAAATCACATTATTGTACAACGTACTTAAATCTTTTGTCGAAAGCTGGCTTGGATTGCCTAATAAACTAATTTACGAGAGTTGAATTAAAAAAAAAATTGACAAGTAGCTGCATAGATCACGTCTTCGTTAATAACTTCCCGAGGCTTAAGGTCAACTCCGCTGTAATTTGCTCGACGCCCGCAGACCATTATATGACAGCTTGTGCGATATTCAATTACATGATGTCGGAATCTAGCAATTACCAGCATGCTAATTTAATTGTAAAATATGATTATAGTAAGGTAATAAGCAATTGCGTGACATAGACTGGTCTCACGCTTTATCTATGCATGATCCTAACGACATAATATTATTCATCACTGAAACATTTGTGCAGGCGTATGCAAAATATAGTTATTATAGAGAAATAAAACAAAATTGTATATACTGTAATACATAATATATATATATTATAAATAAAACAGTATGATAAACAAAAAACATGAGTTATTCAAATTATGGAAAAAGAATAAAAATAATAAGATAAATAGATTAAATTACAATATTTACAAGAATAAAACAAATAAAGCGTTAAATAAGGCCAGAAACATAAAAACAAAACAGGACGTTTTAGATAATTTTCGTAACCCTAGAAAACTATGGAAAATTATAAATAGGCTCCGTGGCAGACTAACTAAATCAATAGATAATATAATTTCGCAAGCTTTTGATATGTCACCGACTGATTTATCAAATAAATTTGCATTTGAGTTTCGGGATAATATTCAAAAGATAAAAACGTTTGCATGTGACACACAATTGTTAGATCCGATATCTTACGAGATACAACCAGACCGTTGCATGAGATTTAGGAGAGCGACGGATAACGATGTAAGCTTAGTAATTAATCAAATCAGTATACACAAAAGTCCCGGATTTGATAAGATAAAAATAATTGATATGAAAATATTATCAACGGAATTAACTCCAGTACTAAAACATCTAATCAATAAATGTATATAAACAAAAACATACCCGGATTCGCTTAAGATAGGTATTATTCGACCCATTCATAAAAAAGGAAGTAACTCTGATACCAGCAACTATAGACCCATCACTACTTTATCTTGTATAGACAAAATAATTGAAACATTTATTGGCAATCAAATTAATGAATATTTAAAAAATAATAAAATAATCAATAATCAACAATTCGGATAAATTCTTATTTAAATAATAAAAAACACGTGATGGCTATATTTGTTGACTTCAGTAGGGCATTCGATGTTTTGCAGTATGATACGTTGTTTGAAAAATTATCACTTCTATCAGAATAGAATTTAAGGTCATTTACTAAGCTTGTTACAAAACTATCACCGAAATAGATTTATTACTGTAAAAGTGTCAAATGCTTTGAGTAATATGATACCTACTACCTCTAGCACGGCTCAAGGGTCAATCTTAGCCCCCTTGGAATATTTACTTTACGTGAATGATATGCATCGTATCTTTAAGGATTTTCGGTATACCAATTCGCAGACGACACATGTCTGATTACTGCGCATGATGATATTAACAAGGTAGCGAGGCGCATACAGCATAACTTTAATCTATTATGTATGTGGGCACACGATACGGGTCTATTCCTAAATGCACAGAAAATTAAAGCTATGCACATTCGTACAGCGCACAATAGGTACGATTGCCGGCCCGTCCTTATCGCACACGATCATAATTGCTTACATCGGCGCGTACACATACACGGAAAGAAAAACTTAGCCGTGGTGACTAAAATTTAGGTATGGTAGCTAAATTCCTTCGAAACTATACGGACAACGAAGTTTTTAGCAACCGTAGCAAAGTGTTTTTAGCTACCAAAACTTAGCTGTGATAACAAATATTTTTTGCTGAAATAACTCCAAATCGTAGAAAACTTAGGAGTGACAGCTAAGTATATTAGCTAAATTTTGCTGACACTGCTAACCATTTAATCCATATTTAGCAGTGACAGCTAATTATTTTAGCTGAATTTCGCTGTGGCTGCTAATTATATTAGTAGTATCTGCATAATATTATTAGCTATATTTAGTGATGGCTACTAAAAAAATTTGCTGAAGCTGTTATTTACTTTTGCTTCGCGACTAAAGTAATTTGTAGCCATGGAAAATAGTATTAGCTGTAGTAACTAAGTCAGTTTCATACTCTATCGAATTGCCTTAGAGATATTCGACAACGAGTTAAGCTGCAACTGTGAATTTTGTTTGTTACTTTAACTAAGAGGTTTAGTTGCGCTGTGCAATCACTTTAGCTGCGACGGCTAAAATGATTCGTCACCATAGAAGGTAGTATTAGCTTTATCAACTAAGTTACTTTGATGTACTATCAAATTACTTTAGCACCGAGTGACAATGATCTTAGCTGTCTCTGTGAATTAAGTTTGTTATTGTAGCTAAGAGTTTTAGTTACGACAGCTAAAATAATTCGTAGCTATCGAAAACAGTATTAGCTATAGCAACAAAATCAATCTGATACTCTATCGAATTACTTTAGCGGATTTTGACAATGATCTTAGCTGTAGTTGTAAATTAAATTTGTTACTGTAACCAAGAGTTTTAGCGGTGAGTTGTAATCGCTTTAGCTGCGATAGCTAAAATAATCCGTCGTCATAAGAAATAGAATTAGCTGTATTAACTAAGTCAGTTTGATGCTATATCAAATTACCTTAGTGACGTTTGACAATGATCTCGGCTGCAGATGTGAATTAGATTTGTTTGTGCAACTAAGGGTTTTAGTTGCGATGTATAATCACTTTAGCTGCAACCGCTAAAATATTTCGTAACCAAAATAATTAGTCGCATGGAAGATAATGTTAGCTGTAGTAACTAAGTAAATTTGATACTCAATCGAATAAACCTTAGCGGTAGTCGACATATGCTGTAGCTGCTAATTGGGTTTGTTACGTAAATTAAAGGGTTTAGTTGCGTGTTGTTATTATTTAGTTGAAATGACTAAAACTCCTTCCTCGCATGGAAGACAATGTTAGCTGTAATTGTTAAAATTACTATCAAAATAATATTCTTTCTTATATATACTAATAATGCCATCTGTTGTCAACTATTAGCATCTCTTGATAATTGTCTATTGTCTCTGTATTAAGAAAATAAAAGTTTAGTCTTTGAACAACCTCCCGGCGTGTTTTATTAGGTTATGGGCCCAGTCCCATTTTTTCCTAATTAATTCGCGATAAAACAGTTAAATTGTGTCAGAAAAGTAAAAAATGTCGACGTCGGGCTACCTAGTCAATGTGCCAAAGCTCAAAGGTCGCGAAAACTACGACGATTGGGCGTTCGCGACAAGCAATTTTTTGCTACTCGAGGGAATTGACTTGGAGAACCTACCAGCGGAAATAAGTGGAGCTGAGATGAAGAAAGCCAAAGCCAAACTCGTGATGACTATTGATTCTTCATTATACGCGCATATCAAGAGTGAGACTACAGTGAGTGGTGTATGGAATAAATTGAAACAATTGTTCGATGACACAGGATATCAACGAAAAATCAGTTTGCTTCGAACGTTAATTTCAATCCGCCTTGAAAACTGCGATTCCATGACAACCTACGTGTCTCAAGTAGTTGAAACAGCGCAAAAATTGAAGGGGACAGGTTTCGAAATCACAGATGAGTGGATCGGATCGTTGCTGTTGGCGGGACTTCCAGATAAGTTTTCACCTATGATAATGGCGATCGAACATTCTGGCATCGCCATTAGCGCTGACGTCATTAAGACAAAGTTACTCGACATGTGTGAGGAGGTTGGCACTACTGTAACGGACTCTGCATTTTGGTCAAAACAACAGCGGTGGAAAAGTGGCAACACTAACCGCGGTGTCAAATCGCAAACGTCAAAGTCAAATAGTGACAGTGCAAATGCAAATAAAAACTGCAGTAAAGAAATAAAATGCTACAATTGCAAGAAAATAGGCCATTTTAAGAACAAATGTCCAGAACTAAAAACAAAGAGGACTTTAAATGCTTTTAGTGCTGCATTTTTCAACGGACATTTTAGTACAGAAGACTGGTACGTCGATTCGGGTGCAAGCGCACACATGACGGCAAATCGAGATTGTTTACTGCTAAATAGACCCGTGCATGTATACAAAGAAATAGTAGTCGCAAATCAAATGACTGTACCTGTTGTAAGTGTTGGTGAAACACAGATAACGACGAATGTAAATGGATCTCGGCATGATGTCATTGTGAAGAATGTTTTGTACATACCGAAGCTCACAACAAACTTACTATCAGTCAGCCAGTTAATAGCTAATGGCAACAGAGTAACTTTCAAGAAGAAAGTCTGTTTGATATATAACCAAGTAAATGAGCTAATAGGAGTTGCAAACTTAACAAATGGTGTGTACAAGCTACAAATACAAAGACTAGAGAGCGCATTATCGGCCATGACAATGTGGCATAGAAGGCTAGGACATGTAAACAGCAAGTCTCTAGAAAAGATGAAAGAAGGTGCCGTGGAAGGGGTTACTTTTGACAAGAAAGCTGACATTCGAATACAGAACTGTGAAGTGTGCTGTGAGGGAAAACAGACACGTTTTCCTTTCCCATCTGCTAATCATAGAAGTGATATAATACTGGAAGTGATACACTCAGATTTATGCGGGCCGATGGAGACCAAATCGATTGGTCAAGCAAAGTACTTTCTTCTGTTCATAGATGATGCCAGCAGAATGACTTATGTCTATTTCTTAAAGGAGAAGAACCAGGTATTCCAGCATTTCAAAGAATTTCGAGTTTTGGTGGAAAATCAAACGGGAAACAAGATAAAAGTATTGAGAACTGACAATGGGGGTGAGTTTTGTTCACAACAGATGGAACATTTCTTAAAACAAACAGGAATCATCCATCAGAAGACCAATCCTCACACTCCACAACAGAATGGACTCTCAGAAAGGTTCAACAGAACTGTAGTTGAACGGGCTAGATGTTTATTGTTTGAATCAGATCTCGAGAAAAGTTTTTGGGGTGAAGCAGTAAACACTGCAGTATATCTCATGAACAGAACGCCAGCTGCCAGCTTAGGCATGATGACACCATTCGAGAAGTGGACAGGCAGGAAGCCAGACTTGAGCCATGTCAGAATATTCGGGAGTAAAGTAATGGTGCATGTACCCAAAGTGCAAAGACAAAAATGGGATAAGAAAGCTGACAAATTAATCCTAGTTGGTTATCCTGATAACGTGAAAGGTTACAGAATATATAACCCCAAAACTAGGAAGATAACTACGAGCAGGGATGTCATTATAATAGAGAAAGAATACTCTGACACAGCTCAGGTAGTAGTAAATAGTGAAGAAAAAACATCAGAAAATAAAGAAGAAATGTTAAAGAAAGTTGAAAACTCAGAGAAAGAGGGAAGTGTGTCAGAAAATTCAGCGATAGATGCTAACGATCCTACATATATCTATAACTCATCAAGTTCCCACGAAGATTCATATCAATCTGTGTATGAAAGTGATAATGAGTCAACCTTAGAATCTATTTTAGAAGAAAATGCTCAAAACTCAGAGGAGCTTGGTAAGCGCAAGAGAAAGCCAGTAGAAAGATTCGGCTATTCCAATCTCTGCATTGTAGATGAGCTGGAATCATGTGGTGAAGAACTGAGCTATGGAACAGCAATGAATGGACCAGAGAAGGAACTATGGGAACAGGCGATGACAGAAGAACTAAAGGCTTTTGAAGATAATAAAGCATGGGAATTCGTTGACAGAAAAGAAGCTGATAGAGTAGTGCAGTGTAAGTGGGTTTTTAAGAAAAAGCTCGAAAGTGATAATAAAGTGCGTTATAGGGCTAGACTGGTCGCGAAAGGCTTTACGCAAAAAGAAGGTGTGGATTATACAGAGACATACTCACCAGTGCTACGTTACTCTACATTAAGACTTTTATTTGCTTTAAGTGTAAAACTTAACTTAAAAATAACTCATTTGGATGTCACTACAGCTTTCCTAAATGGGGACCTGAACGAAAATGTATACATGCAAGCTCCTCCTAACTTAAATTGTGACAAAAATTTTGTACTTAAGTTAAAACGAGCAATTTATGGTCTAAAACAATCAGCCAGGGCTTGGAATATAAAAGCAAATGATTGTTTGATAAAATCCAACTTTGTCAAGTCAAAATTAGAACCATGTTTATATGTAAAAAGGTGTAAAAAGGACCTGATTATTATAGCAATTTTCGTAGATGATTTTTTCATTTTTTCTAATTGTGATGACATGGTAAGTGAGATTAAAATTGAACTAATGCAAAAATTTAAAATTAAAGATTTAGGGCAGTTAAAACAATGTTTAGGCATAAGAATAAAAGTGTATGAGAATGGTTGTATTTCTTTAGATCAAAAACATTTTGTAGATCATATTTTAAGTAAATTTAATATGACAAATTGTAATAGTGTTGATACTCCCATTGAGAGCAATTTAAAGCTAGAAAAAGGTGTTGAAGTTTGCAAACAATATCCTTACCAACAATTATTAGGAAGCTTGATGTACTTAAGTGTTTTAACTCGTCCAGACATTTCATATAGTGTAAGTTTTTTGAGTCAATTTAATAATTGTTATGCACTCACGCATTGGAGGCATGCAAAGCGAATTTTAAAATATTTAAGTAAAACTAAATCTTATGGGCTAATGTTTAGAAAAGATGATTGTAACTTAGAAGGTTTTGTTGATGCGGACTGGGCCTCAAATACTTTAGATAGGAAATCTTATACAGGTTTTTACTTTAAGTTCTCAGGATCTGTTATCTCCTACGAATGTAAGAAACAACAGACAGTAGCCTTGTCCAGTACAGAGGCCGAATATATGGCGATAACAGAAGCTTGTAAAGAGGCTATATATTTGAGAAACTTGTTGAATGAGATTGTTGATTTTTGTAACTATACAATAACTTTGTTTAATGATAATCAGGGGGCTCAGAAGTTGACAGAGAATCCATTGTTCCATAAAAGAACCAAACACATTGATGTGCGTCATCATTTTGTTAGAGAAGCAGTCGCTAAAAAACATGTAAAGATAGTTTATCTGCCAACATCTGAAATGCCTGCAGACCTGCTGACAAAAGGCTTGAGTAGTGTCAAACATAACAATTTTGTTAAGAAGCTAGGTATGCATATTATTGTGTGATCTGGATATATATATATATATATAAATAAACAAACTTTCAATTTCAATTTTCAGTTTTTCAATTATGCTTATTAGTACCTGTGCAAAAAAAAAAAAAAAAAAACAATATTTTTAAGTATGCACTGAATTGTTTGTGACTGTATTTTTTTTTATTGTTACATAGGGTTTAGATTATTTTGATAAGTGGAGATGTTAAAATTACTATCAAAATAATATTCTTTCTTATATATACTAATAATGCCATCTGTTGTCAACTATTAGCATCTCTTGATAATTGTCTATTGTCTCTGTATTAAGAAAATAAAAGTTTAGTCTTTGAACAACCTCCCGGCGTGTTTTATTAGTAATGACTAAGTAAATTTAATAGTATATCAAATTTACTTAGGTACTGCAGCTAACTCTATCTTTCACGCAATTATTTTAGTCATTTCAACTAAATAATTACAACACGCAACCAAATCCTTTAATTTAAGTAACAAACCCAATTAGCAGCTATAGCTAAACATATGTCGAATATAATATTTCTTTCTCGTTCACGTTCGCCTGCAACGAGCGGGATGGAAAATCTTTACAGTAAGTCAGTCGGCTAAGTCGCATGAAAGATGTCAGTTTCAGTCGCGGCACGTAAGTCAATTTGATACGCTATCGTGTCGTACTATAGCTACACTGGGTACGCTATGCCGCAATGATGCGATAGTCAAAATAATCATATTGCTACTGCTGTTCAAAAAAACATCGTTACAAAGAATTTACATCACGCAACTTACATTTGATGAAAAAATTCAAATGCTGAAATTATTGTAATAACTTTATTGTGAAAAACAATAGTTAATTGCATTTTTCTAATACAGCGTGCCATAAGTAACAGTGTTATTCATTTGGAAAAAGATAGTTGCACACTGCTACGTAACGGGATTTTTTTTCCCTTTGAGTAGCAGTGTTACAGATACATTCAGTCACATCACGATTGTATTGATAGTGTTTTATGTGCAATATTATTGATAAGGGCAATACTATCGATATTATCGATAGTTATAGTGTACGTTACTCCAGCCGAAAAGTATTAACATTTGGAAGTCCTGAAAGTCTTGCGTTTATGCCGCTAGCCGTTTAAAGAGGCATTCGTGAAAATAATTTTCGGCTAACCGTAATGTTACTCTATCCACAAATTTTAGATGATTAAGAGATAGATCTTCATCTATCTCTTAATGAAGTATACGAAGGGGCTCACACACAATAGGCTAGTATCCTGGGTCAAAAATAAATTATTTTGTACTGATAAACAAATAAAAAGTCAGAAAATAATGTCACTTGTCATTGATCATACCCATTTTGAACGTGATTTTAATTTATTAATGCAGGAAAACTGACATTAAGAGCGCCAAATCCCATAAAAAGTGTTTGTTTTGACGTTTAGAAAAAAGTATTTGATTTGACTTATAGGCAACTAGCGGATTCTACACCTATAAAAAAATCAGGACTAACCGGCTTGCCATTTCAGAGATACAGCAATTGAGCAAACGTTACTTCAGCAGAAAATTAAGTACTTACTTCTGAAACCATACGGAGAACAACAATCACTTTTGAACACAAATTGATGCTGTCCCTTCTATATACTACATTTGCAGTTGCAGATAGGTCTTAGAAAATTCGACTGGAATAACGTTACGCCAGCCGAAAACTATTTGTACGGATACCTCTAAAACGGCTGGCGGCACATACGCAAGACTTTCAGACAGTTTCACACAAAGTAAGGTTCTATACATTTACATTTATTAATTTTCAAAAGGAGACGCTTTTCTGTTGAAGTTACGTAGTTATACGCCCGAAACTATAAATAGTGTTTCAAAATTTATAAAGAAAATAGCTTAAAATATCGATAATATAAATAGTAATTAAAAATCACTAACCGATCGTGATCGATAGTTTTAGTTATCTAGTACTAAATCGGGCATTAAACTATCGATAGTATTGATCATAAAACATTTATAGTATCGACACTATTAACAAGTGTTGATACTTTTACGGCTACAACACATACAATATTTACAGGATCACTTTGATGCGTCAACGCCATAAGTAAGAGCCATTCCGTTTTTGTATAAAGTGCCTTTCACTTCTACCCACTTTGCACAAAAGCAAGTTGTACTATTTTCAAGTATGTCTGGAAAATACTCTTTAAAAGTTAAAACAAATTCGGTATCTCTAACGTCTTGAAAATTTCCGGATCCAATAACAATCTTAGGCAGTATAGTCTCTCCTAAAATAAATCTGTAACAATGTGAAATCTGTCTTTTGACTGCTAATGAATAAAGTACATTCCTTCGAGACATACAAACGTTTGTATAACTTTTTAATTCTTTGTGTTTTCCTTCATTACGCATTGAAGATATTGGTGCAAATGGTCCATTTATATGAAATAGACGAGGATAGTGCAACAGAAAGTGATGTTTTGGGTTCAAGGGCTCGCCAGTGAGTTTCATATACAGATGATTATGTTCAGAGACAATATTTTGTAGAATCGGGACAATATCAACTGTAAAGTGTCTACATTGAAAAATATTGAACATATCATGAAGATGTAAGTACATATGCCAATATTCATCACCAATTCATCATCTTCAGATATCATATCACCTACGAACAATCCAAAATATCTGACAAATACTGTCATCTCAGAAGCAGTCATCTTTAATTTCTTCTTGTTCAAGTTTTTGCGTGTGACAGAGGGTGGCTTATTATTGACATCTTGGCTATAATCAAACATGTACTACATACGACAGTTAAGTGTTTCCAGTGAAAGAGGGCCTAAATCAAGTAAATAATTTAATATAGGAATCATCGTATAGTGGGCTACGCCTTCAGGACCATCATGCATACAGTCAACTGCAAAAGCATTGGGAATATCAAAGCCCAAACTTTTAACATCCTTGAATACAAATTCCTCCTTAATACCAGTTTTTCTAAAATCATTTAAGGCGACATCATTAGCATAATTGACCGAATCGCGAAGACATATGTACAAGTAATGGACATTTCAACATCTACACCTAAATCGAGCAATCAATTAGTACTTAAACCTAACCGCAGCGACGCACCAATCGAAAGTAACAATTTAGAGGGAAAACCAAAAGACTTCTTGTGTCTTGAGTCCAATAGTATATCTAAAAGTTCTGCAGAAGATTCGTTTGAAAACCTTCCTAGTAGCAGTCTAGAGAACACTTTCTCTTCTACAGTAGCAAAACAACTAGGTGATATGAACCGTAGTGTTCCAGATATACGAATTAACACAAGCTACAAAATAGAAGAACTAAAGAAAAAACTGGAAAATACAGAAAATGATCTTTGCATTGCTGAAAATGAAATTGAAAAATTACTACTAGAAAACCAAAACTTACATAAAAAAATTAATGATTATGAACGTAAAATCAGTCAATTAACGGACATTTGCAAGTCAACGCCTAAAGCAAGTACATCGAAGAACAAAAACCGAAAAAGGTTATCTGGAGCACAAACCATGAATATTTCTCATCCAGAACTTCAAGCACAAGAGATTTTACGCCATCAAATCGCTGAGACTGTTTCATCTGTAGTGAATACTAGTAAATTTGACTTACAAAACAGTTCTATTATCCATGAATCATCTGACACAGCTGACACTTCTTACCATCCAAAACTAGAAAATTTACCAAAAAAGAAAAGAATTTTCATTCTAGGAGACGAAACGCTAAAGGGAGTCGCTGCCAACATTTCTAAACTAAGGCAAGGAAAATGGAACGACGTCTACGAAATTTCGGCATTTATTATGAATGATGCATCAAGTGCTAACATGCTGTCATATTGCGATGTTATTAAAAGAGACTCTAATCACAACGATGTAGTAATATTGGGTCTTGGAAATCATGACAATGATATACATAAGCTACATTCAAACCTATGTATAGCTATAAACACGCTCAAAAATGTATCTGTTTTGCTTATGCCTATACTTAAAAACTTTTATTTCAATGTCAATACTCTAAATTATCATTTGAAACTTTGGTTTAGCCATTTTGAAAATTGTAATTTCATTGACATAAAAAGTACATACCTACTAAATAATACTTTAAGCCTAAGAGATATTATCTGTAACAAAATTAATATGTGTATAGATTTTAAGTAATATAAAGATCAATTTCTAACTTTTAAAAATATTAAAAACCACCATAATATCTTAGTATCATGCTCCCCGAAAAATGATAAAATTGCCATATGTAAAAATAATATGAAATTGAAAAAGGGTACCATACCATATTATTTTAAAAAAGTAACTCTTGAATCTAAAGTTAAATCTACTTCACAAATACCCGATACTGAATTTAGTATCAATGAAAACAATAATAATAACCTTTTTCGTGCTTGACCCAAAAAAATCTTTCTCAATTTTTCATCAAAACATACAGGGCCTCTGCTCAAAAAGGGAATTGTTAGAAATAACTCTCTCGGAAATGGAAATAAAACATGATATTCTATGTTTCACAGAAACCTTTGTCAAGTTGGGAGATGAAAAGAATATAATTTTAAATAATTTTGAATTAGCAGCATATTATTCAAGACCTAAAAAAAGGGGAGGGACTTGTATATTGGTCAGGAGAGGGCTGGAACATAAAAAAGTGTCTAGTTTTGATGATCTCTTGTTGATTAATAATTTCGAGTTTTGCATAACACACCTTACCACCAATAACCTTATTGTAGTGTGCCTTTATCGAGTTCCATCTAGAGTAAAAACAGAATTGGAATATTTTTTTGAGAGATTTGACTTATTAGCTCACAAGCTTGTTTGTAAATATCCAAATAAAAAAATAATTATTGCTGGAGATTTAAACATAAACTTACTTAAAAGCAATCCACAAGCAACTCACTTACAAGATATTTTAAAACAATACAACTTGATATCGCATATCACCACACCAACTAGAGGTAGTACATGTATCGACCATATAATAAGTAATATACCTCATGCGACTGGATACACGATTCCACTGTAGATATCAGATCACGATACTGGTCAAATATTAACTTTTGACGTAGTAAAAAAGAATGCCATCCCAAAAAAAGTTTATTTTTTGAAAAGATGTTACTCGCAGGACAATGTATCTCGTTTCAGACAGTATCTGCGAGATCTTTCATTTGTCGATGTTTATAGACACACGGAGCTAAACGCAGCATTCAACGAATTCTATGACCTCTTTTGCCTACTGTATAAGCTCTGTTTCCCTGTTGAAAAACTGCAAACAAATTTGTTATCAAAGTCAAGATGGATAACAAAAGGGTTAAAACAAGGTTGTAAAAAGAAAAGATTGCTCCGTTACAAATACTATTCAAACAAGACAGAGACCGATAGGAACACATACCTTCATTACAGCAAACTACTTAGGAAATGTATGAATAAAACCAAACAAATATCAAATGGAAAATCCGTTATAAATAGTAAGAATAAATGTAAAGCTACGTGGAATATCATTAAAAATACGACTAATGAGGCATTCAGGCTGGATCATATAGACAAAATTGTAGAAGGGGATAAGGTTATCGCAAACCCTAAAGACATAGCAGTATCTTTCAATAAATACTTTAC
>OU963923.1:11210702-11261698 GCA_902850365.2 Chilo suppressalis
AATACGTTGTCTTGTTTGCGGTCCATCCAACTGTGGAAAAACCAACCTAGTAATAAGTTTATTATTACATGAAAATGGTCCACGCTTTTGTAATATCTATGTGTATTCAAAATCTTTATATCAACCTAAGTACATATTCTTAGAAAAAGTTTTAAACATGGTGGCCAATACAGCATTTAACAAATACAGTAATAACAACGAAATTTTGAGCCCACACGAAGCTCTACCAAACTCCGTTTTCATATTCGATGATGTTGCATGTGAAAATCAAAATAATATTCGTGATTACTTCGCCATGGGACGTCATAAGAACATTGATTGTTTTTATATAAATCAAACATATACTAAAATACCTAAACAACTCATACGGGATAATTCAAACCTAATAATATTATTCAAACAAGACGATATCAATTTGAAACACGTTTATGAAGAACACGTGGGATCTGATATGTCATGGTCCCAATTTCGCGAAATGTGCTCAGCTGTTTGGGATAAGCCTTTTAGTTATCTTGTAATCAATAAGGACTGTGAAAAAAATAAGGGATGTTACAGGATGGCATTTGATACATTCATAATCTTAGATTAACATACATAACAGATTGCAGTTATATTATTCAATCATTTTCTTATCGGATTTGGAACAAAGCAAACCACAAAGATGGAAAAAGATTTAAAACAACAAATTGTGAAGTCAGCAGAAGCTGTAAAAAGAAAACTTGAATTAATCAAAGATGCAAAAATTTCGAATAATACGGCATTGGAGACAATATTTAAACCTATTGTTGAACCGCTCAATATGATTGCAAATAAAAGTGATGTAAATCAACATAAAATAGAAAGAGATTTTGAACCCATATTGAAAAAAAATAAAAATGATGACAGTGAAACCAATTTCTTTTCAAGTGACGATTCTGATCAAGCAAATAGTGAAGAATCCGAAGACAATGATAATGCTTTCTCGGATAGAACACTCACTACACCATCTATTGAAGATCATAATGTAAGCGCAAATTCGTTTAAATCCTTGCCATCTTCACCAAGTGCTAAAAACTACTCATTGTCATGGTCTACATCATCGGAAGTAATGCCTGATATACCGTTTGGAGTAAGACATGAACGAGGGAAACTCATGCTCGGCAAAACCCGCGTAAATGACGATGGCAATATTTTAGATATTGGAAGTCAAAGTTTCAACAAAACTCTTGGATTAACAGAATTATTATTCAAAAAGAAACCTAATTTAGATGTGGTTACCGAGGAGGATTTGCAAAATTATAAATCATTATTAATCAAGACTAATGCACACAGGCGTAACTATAATCCATCCAAACCAATCAACAGCAATAAAGGTTTCAAATATATGAAGATCATCAAGCCATTATTTAAGTTCTCCAGAAATAATACTACAAGTCAAGAAAGCCTTACACAAGGAAAAGGCGTGAAACTCTTAAAAAAACTTAAAAATAATACTGACTTTATATATTGGGACAACCCAAATGAATTAGTGGAACGATTAAAATTATTATATGCATCACGCGACGCAGGCAATACTGGCTTAGATAATGAGATTATATCCATCATTGAGGAATTATATGAAGCAGGTCTCATTAATAAAAAATATAAGTAAGATATATTACGGAAAAATCAGGCAGTTGGCTTTCTGTAAACAAACGAAGAACACTGCAATGAATATAGACAAATTTGGTCATCACGTTCATAAACGTTTACGATTGGAAGAATACATTGATACCTTAAACGATACTCTTGTTAAATCAGATACGGGTCATTACGACCTGAAATCATCAAAATTGAAAGGACTTGCAACTCCAGTGAACGATGATGAGGCAGTAAATAAAGCATATTTAGATAAAACTGCACAAGATTTGAGAAATGAAATGAACAAAATCTATAGTAATGTAAAAATTTATTTAAACAATCTAGAAAAAGCAAATTCAAACCAGTTATCAACTTTATTCTATTCAAAAGCTGAAATAGATCACTTGATCAGCGCAAAGCCAAATAAAAATGAGTAAAAAGGACATAGTTGACGAACTTCATAAGACTGCGAGAAGGAATTTTCCTCGTCGATGTACAATTGTAAAAGGGCTAGATGATTTATGGCAGGCTGATTTAATGGACTTTCAAAAATATTCAAATTTTAACAATAGTTATAAATATATATTAGTCGTTATTGATGCCTTATCGAAATATGTTTGGGTAAGTCCATTAAAATCGAAAGAAAAAAAATGTGTTACAGATGCGATGGAAAATATATTAACGACTACATCTCGGAAACCAAAAAATTTACAAACAGATTTAGGCAAAGAATTTTATAATAATACTTTTAAGCAACTCATGATTAAGTATAACATTAACCATTATTCCACCTACTCTATAAAAAAAGCATCTATAGTAGAACGAGTAATAAGAACACTAAAAAGTCGCCTTTACAAAGTATTTAGTCTATGTGGTCGGTACGAGTGGTTAAAAAAGAATTTGAACGTCGTAGTGCAGAGCTACAATAATACCAGGCATAGAATCACAAAATTCAAGCCTGTTGACGTGAATAAAAACAATCAGATGTTGATCCGATCGAATATTACTAAATCACATAATAAGAAGACATATACGAAGTTTAAATTTAGTATTGGTGACCATGTGCGTATTAGTAAACATAAAGGAGACTTTTACAAAGGTTATACGTCAAACTGGTCTACTGAAATATTTGTCGTGATACAAGTAAATAATACAAATCCACCAACTTATATCTTAGAAGACAGAAATAAACAGAAAATTTTAGGTTCTTTTTATGAGTATGAATTACAGAAAACTGAATTCCCAGATATGTATCTCATTGAAAAAGTACTAAAAAGAAAAGGTAACAAACTTTTTGTAAAGTGGCTAGGTCTCGATAGCAAAGAAAATAGTTGGGTTGACAAGAATGCTATAGTTTTGTAATATAAATTAAGTATCAAATCTCGAAACACTCATTCTAAAAAAATTTATGGAGGAAGGAAGTGGTATTGTTAATAATTTGATAAACAATCTACCGTTTGAGTTACATCTACCAGGCTATCAATTTTGTGGTCCTGGAACAAAGCTTAAGAAACGATTACTAAGAGGTGAACGTGGTATAAATAAATTAGATGAAGCTTGTATGTTTCACGATATTGCTTACAATAATAGTGATTTAAACGTTCGACATAAAGCAGATTTAAAACTTTTGGATATGGCAAAAAAAAGATTAAAATCAAAAGATGCTGGAAAAGGCGAAAAAGTAGCGTCATGGATTGTACAAAATGCAATGAAAGCTAAACTCAAAGCTGGTGCTGGGGTTCGTTCTTTTATGACAATTGTAAAAAAACTACGTTCACAAATCAAAAAGCTAAAATGTAAAGATAACCGTACTGCAATAAAATATGCATACGCTGCAGCCAAAAAACTGTTTACCAATAAAAAAGGCATACGTTTACCACGATGTATACCTATACCGAAAAGTGGTGGTTTCTTACCATTAATTCCAATTTTTGCTGGATTATCGGCTCTTGGTTCACTTGCTGGAGGCGCAGCAGGTATTGCAAAAGCTGTCAATGATTACAAGGTTGCTCAAAAAAATCTCCAAGAATCTGAACGTCATAATAAGATGATGGAAGCAGTTGCTCTTGGAAAAGGATTGTTTATCAGACCTCATAAGAAAGGAGCTGGCTTGTATTTAAAACCTTCAAAAAACTGAAAAAACGGCTACCCAGAAGACTGCTCACAAATTTTGATATAATAGAACACGCAACTGACATTCCGTATTTTAGAGGAGTATTTATGAGAGATACTTTACCTTTGAAACCAAGAAAAATAGAGTGCGCAGTACTGAATTTAGATAGTTCTGATAATCCTGGAACTCATTGGGTAGCCTACGTTAAGCAAGATAACTATTGTGAATATTTTGATAGTTTTGGTAATTTAAAACCACCTATGGAATTAATTAATTATTTAAGACATATATCAATAAATTATAATTACGCACAGTATCAAGTATTTGGCAGTGTAAACTGTGGTCATCTTTGTTTAAGGTTTTTGAGAAACTATTGGAAAAAACATTTATATTCAAAATGTAATAAAAATCTTGATTAGTACAAAAATGTCTTTCACTGTGTCAATAACTGGCAGAGGAGAATCTTTACTGACTAACTACTCCCCTACTTTACAATTACGTGGAAATTATGAGTGTGGACTTTTATACTTTTCCACATTTAATTCCATCCCTAATATAGACCATAGAAATAATAAATTTTATTATGGCAAAGATGGAGTTATAGAAATACCTGAAGGATCGTATGAACTTCAAGATATTTGTGATTTCCTCAAAAGTAACGTAAAAAATGCAACTCTAAAATTAAATTGTAATAATAATACTTTAAAAACAAGCTTGTTCTGTTCCAAAGATGTTCATTTCAATAAAAGTGACTCAATTGGTAAATTACTAGGTTTTGGTGTGGAAACTGTGAAGGCTAATATAAGAACTGAGTCTCGGTATCCTGTCAACATTCTTTCAACAACTATCATACGCATCGAATGTGATGTCATAAGTGGATCATACGTGAATGGAAAAGCAAGTCATATTATTTATGAATTTGTACCTAATGTTCCACCAGGTTATAGAATAATTGAAATACCTAAAAACCTAATATATTTTCCCGTCAATCAAAGTTCAATAAGTTCTATAAATATAAAACTATTAGACTCAGAAAATAAAGAAATCAATTTACGTGGTGAAGAAGTACAGTTATACTTACATTTCAAAAAATGTTGAATTTCAATAAAAGCCTGTCTACGTCGACTGTTAAAGTTAGTTCTAAAAGAACCCCGCATAGAGAAGCATCGCTTCAATTAAAAAAGAAATTAACTAAAAGCAACAAGGATTTTTTGAGGCTAGTAGGTTTATTAAAATGAATATTCTAAATATATCTCAACCGGCGTCACACGACAATAGTATTGAAAGTTTTGAATATCATTCTTACAAACCATATGTGACAAGTTTCAACAAGAATGATGAAATACGGATACCAATTAATCAGCAAGACTTGTACGTGTTACCCGCACTCAGCAGTTTATATATTGAGGGCAAAGTCGACGTGTATAAGTATGATAACACAACCAAAGAAAAAGAAAGAATGTCAAGTGTACATTTTGTAAATAATCCAGCACTATTTTTATTTCAAGACATTCGATATGAACTAAACGGAGTAGAAATAGATAGGGTTAAAAATGCAGGAATTACTACTACCATGAAATCCTATCTTTCATTGAATGAAAATGAATCTAAATGTGCAAAAGTTTGGGGTTGGTCTCCTACGGGTACTACTTCTGTTAGTAATGGAGTATTTTCAGCTTCTATACCACTAAATAAAGTTTTGGGTTTTGCAGAAGACTACGAAAAAATCTTAATTAATTGTAAACACGAATTAGTACTTTTGAGAAATAACACTAATATTAATGCTTTAAAGTTAAATGTTGGGGAAGTTGTGGAGGATATAATAATAAATAAAATTGTATGGCGAGTTCCTCATGTTAAAGTATCAGACAGAGAAAGAATAAATTTATTAAAACATTTAGAAAAAGATCGTGCTATTACAGTTGCATTTCGCAATTGGGATTTGTATGAGTATCCCTTATTACCAAAAACGCGTAAGCATACCTGGTCTATTAAAACTTCATCGCAGATCGAAAAACCACGATTTGTTGTTATTGCTTTACAAACTAACCGTAAGCACAACGCACAGTTGTCAATGGCAGAGTTCGATCATTGCTATGTACGTGACGTTAGAGTTTTTCTTAACTCATCCTACTACCCTTATGAAAGCCTTAACATAGATTTCTCTAATAACATGTTTTCATTAATATACGAGCAATACGCGAGGTTTCAGCAGTCTTATCATGGTCGTCGAGCAGAGCCGTTGATGAGTATCAAAGAATTCAAAGAGATTGCTCCTTTGTTTGTCATCGATTGTTCGCGCCAACACGAAATGCTAAAAGGATCCATTGATGTTCGAGTTGAAATCGAAACAGATCAAGAGATACCTGATCAAACCGCTGCATATTGTCTTATACTAAACGATTGTATTTTTGAATACAAGCCTTTGAGTAATATTGTTAAAAAAATATCATGAATAACAATACAATAATTGTGGATCTGCAGGGATTTAAAGATTTACAAAATAAATTTATTATTAAAGAATTTGCAATAGCTTATGAAAATCACACACAGACTTTCCTTATCAAACCACCTTATAGTTTTATGACTCTATCAAACAAAGAAAAGAAGCAGGTGCGATGGTTGGAAAAACATCGCGGGCTTTATTGGAGTGAAGGATTTATTGATTATCGTGAATTTAGACGTATAGTGGATATGTATCTTAAAGACAAAACAATATTAACAAAAGGATTGGAAAAAATTCAGTGGATAAGAGAGCTATGTCAAAATTGTGAAATATTAGACTTAAGCGACAAAGGTTGTCCAAATTTTTTGAAACTATATGATGAGCATAGTGACGAAAAAAAACTCGAATTAAATTGTGTTTATCATAAAGAAATATGCGCATTAAGAAATGTTATCTGTCTTAGAATGTGGTACTGCAAACAATTTGCAACTAAAGTGTAAAAATATAATGTAAGTAATTTTGTATTGTTTTGAATATGTTTGTAATTTTTATTGTTTCATTAGGTTAAACTGTAAGAATCATTAATAAATATTAATTATGTACTTAATTGGTCTTTTTTTTCTAGATTATCTCAAAATGTTTAAATAAAAATCATTATTCATAAAATTAAAATAATTTAATAAAAAGAAGATATTTACAACAATAAAAATACTACAAATTGTCACTACACAGTTTTTTCGAAATTTTCCTAACAATACATTCCGTCAAGTCCATAATTTCATCAACCTGGTCATGGACTACGTATTGAGCACTTAGCACCACCCTCTCGTTACTTCCGTTGTCGGCAAACGTTGCTGAAGAAGATCCCTCCATTCCACCAGTGTTAGATTCACTGGTCAACTCCAGCACTCGTATCTGAATTAATTTATTACCCTGCCTCTGTTCACTTATCACGAACGATTTTGTAGAAATCTTCTTCTTTTTCAGTGACAGCGAGATTTTCTTTTTTCTCCTTATTACTTCGGGTTTTTTAGATTCCTGTTCTCTTTCGGTTGGTAACCAAATAATTCTTCACATTGCTGAGTGAAGTTCTCCAAAGGATCTTGAGCATATTGAGAAAACATAATATCAGTGCAGTCCGTCATTATCTGTAAAGATAATTATTGAGTTATTATATAATAAAATTGCAATTATAATCAGGGCACTCCTAAAATTACATGAAATAAAAATACTTACACAATAAAGCTGGTAAGCCGGTGACTTAGGTTATGTGTAACTTTCACCTATGCCGTTTGAAATATGACTAAAATACTTAGGAATGTTTTTGCCTTCAGTTGTACCTATATTGCAAAAATTTTATTTTTGTGGCATCATCATATTACATGACCTAAATTGAACACGTGTAAGTAAAATTTATAATTCGAATACTATGAGTTTTTACAAGTTTTTCTGACTGCAGTAGACAATATTTTAAATGATTAACTATCCAATAAGTTGGAAAATTTTTCTTAGTAGGCGTGAGCAAGTTTCAAAACCTTTGATCCAAATGCGTGGTATTGAAACATAATGATATTTCAATAAACTTGTTCATTAAGAACAGAGATTAATAAATGAAACAACTTAACTATAACATTATATTTTTATTTAAAATAAATTTATGTTACACTAAAACTTAAAAATAAAACCTATTGTTATATCAACTAAAAAAATCTAATTTAATATTAAAGTTGGTGAACCAGTCTATTAATTATACTAAATATAAATCTTAAAAAAAGCTGGATTTATGACCCCAAGCCAATGTGCTAATATTGCCCTTTAATAAAATACGTTTGTCGTCATTTGACGACAAGGCTATTTTATCAATCGATTGAGTGAAGAGTTGATGTTTGAAGGACTTAAAAACGATATTCTTTTTTCGTATGATTTCATTACGCAATAATACATTATTGTAGTCTTCAAATAACAATTTCTTAACGACAGTTTTCTTAATACCCTTAGCCTTTTTTATTTCTTTGTTTTCAGTTTTAATACAATACAATTTGGACCTTAAACCAACAAATTCTTTTATGAGCTGGCCCCCCAACTCATCCTTAAACAAACCAGGAACCTTTTTATTTTTACGCTCAATACCGTATGAATTATTATCATCATAGTTGCTTGTATCAAAATAAGACTGAAATCTAACTTTCAAATCTTTATAAATGTCATTGGTCTGTATGGAGTAAAGAAAACTATCTGTATCTGTGTAACAAAGCTTCAAATTGCATCCATAGAAGGGTTTCATAATAGAATAATGAAAATTGTACATGTGACTTTTGGAAATTTCCAAAACTGTAAAACCAATGTAAATAGGTTTATCTAATATTATTGACTCTGGCTTCATTTGAACTGCAACAAAATTCTCAGAGAAAACAGTTGCACTATGATAATTTGGTCTGGCTATTAATTGTTCAGCACTTAATTGTTTTTTCGTTATATTTTCACTATCCACCCACTGACTAACTAATTTTACGTCCAATCGTTTTTCTGGGTCTTCAAGAGTTTTTCCAAAAATGCTATTATTTAACAGCTTAAAAAAATCTTGTTCAAATGTTGATGTTGCTTTTTGACGTAATTCTGTATTTAAATCAATGTATTGTTTTAAATACGGGCTTTGCTTAAATTTGATTACCCTATGAACTTTTTTTAATTTCAACCCATGATTTAGACATGTTTTTAAATGTACATAATGTATAACATAATTAAATTTATCGTATAAGTTTGGTATCAACTTAGATGTTTTTGACCCAGGTGGAGTAAATTTTTGTGGACAAAATGGTAATTCGTTATGTAAATCATGTAACTTTTCTGGATACTCTAAATCTACTTCTAAAATAAAACCTTCTTCAGAGTCATCCGGAGTGTTCAAGATATCACGAGGATTAAAATCGGATTCATTCAATAAACGAAACTCAGAATGTGGCAAATGCGAGCACATTGCGTAACCGTACAAATTGTTACAATCTATGTAAAATAAGTAATTATCGGGAGAAGACGGTTCGTAATCAGATAGGTATTGGTTGTTTGCCCTTGCATATCTAGTAGGACATAAACATACACCTCCACGGATGCCTTTCTGTATTAATCTTATTATTTCTAAGTCCTCAATCAATTGCAGTTTAACTTTTGTTTTAAGAAGCATAGCATCAAAACTTAAGCCTGGGGCTGTAAGATAAAACGAAGGATCCAAACGGTAATTGGTTTTACATGTATGACGAAATTTCTCAAAAGTATCTGCAAGCAATAGTACGTCTGATTTCAAATATAAATCTGTATATTCGCCAAGGTTCTTTAATTCAAATATTTTCCAAACTCGCTTAGCATGTTCATAATCGGACTCCGAAATAGTGCACTCACTCAAAGTACTATAGAAATTTTGTTGCAAAGGTAATTTCTTTTCTTTATATGATTCCCATTTATTCATGTATTCGTACGGATAGACACCCTTTCGCCTTAATAATTCAAACTGTATTTTTTGCGGGAAATATTTTGATAAATGTAAAAAGTCGTGAGTATTTAAACCAGACACTAATTTTTCGAGGCTTGTGCCTAAAAACTTAAATGAATCGACGAAGCGAACTGCCATGTAATCATTGTCTTTTGTTGTAAAAAACTTGGTGAAAGATATGTAGTTTTCCTTGTTTTTAGCTATAACTTTTATAGGACCTGATGTTTGTGCCAACTGTCGTATAAATAAATGACAATCATAACCGGACAAATTGTGAAAAAACACTGGCACAAATTGAGGTAAACGATATTTCAGATTGCAATACGAATGAATGGCACCACGATACCTTCCTGTCAGATGGCAGTGATCACGAACTCTGTCATCAAATAACATTTGATTACACAGATAACATAACTTGGTTGTGTGGTATGACTCGGTTTCCTCAGCTGTCAATTTATTCATAGGTATTGTATTTTTATAAAGCTGGAAAATTTTTAGAACATCTCCTTTAAGGTAATCAATAAATTTATCAACACAGTCTTCACCACGATAAGACACATACTTATTCAAAGAACTATCATAAGAGCATACTACATAGTATGCAAATGCAGCTGGGATATGCTTTTGTAATGTTTTCGTACAATTGGAACTAGGGCCTAGTTCTGGACTCATTTGCAATAATGATTCAAAATCCGCATATATTACAAAAGGCATGTCTTGCATTTTTTCATAATTTTTAAATTGAATAAGAGTGCCGCGCCTCGGTAAAATAGTGGCGACACCACCACACACGTGAGCATTGAATTTAGATGCATTTTCAAAAAATATCATGCAATCGTCACAAAAATATATTTTGCTATGATGCTTTGTAAGTTGTGATCTCAACAAACGGCTTAAGTTTTTTATCAAGCAGTAATGTGTAAGATTTCCCTTTTCTATGAACAACAAGTTTATGTGATTTTTCTTTTTGTTCTGAGTGCGATATAAGGGACCAACAATGTTTGTTTTATTTTTTAACCCATAGACATTTATGCTTATGTTAGAATTATTTTTTTCGAATGTTTTGATGTCAGAAAAGTTTACCGGAAAAGTCATATTTTTTATATTGAGCACATTCTCAAAATGAGGATAAGAAGAAGTTCGATGTGCGTTATTTTCAGCAGGAAATAATGCTGCCATTATGCTCCACAAAAAGCAAAAATTATCACTATTGTGAATATTAATACATGCACGTTTGAGTTTTAGAGATTTTGGCAAATCGATAAATTTCGACGCTCTTAGAGGATTATATTTATTAATATTAATTTCTAAATGTAAATTACGTAAAAATAACCATCCACTGTCACGTTCTTGAAATTCATCAATTTTACTTGAAATAATAGCAACTACTTGAGAAAAAAAATCATTAAAATCAAAGTTTTTGTGAACGACAATATTCTCGGTAGCAAAAGACTTAATTTCGCATTTGTCTGTACCATTACTTCTTAAATAAAATTCGGCAAATAATTCAAAGTTAACTTTAATACTGTTCAAAGTTAATTGGCGCGCCTGTAGCAGCTGAAGGACGCGCGCTCGCATGCCACGCAAAAAATCAGCAGGAGCTCCCGTCTCCGCGTCGCTGTTGCTTAGGCGATACGATGCGATTCGATTACGAAAAGCGCTACATATTTTTTCTATACCATCACTTAAGTCGATAGCAGAATTATTTTTATGTAAATTACTTTTCAAATGAGCAGAAAATCTATTGCTATTGACAGATACGTCGCAAACTGTGCAATATATCGACCTGTTTGACATTTTTGCAAAATGAAACTAATAAATATATTAAATAGACTGGTCACCAGTTAAATAAAATTAAAATATTATCAGCATGTAATTACTATATTAAATAAGCTTACAATTTACTATCAATGCTATTTATTTTTATCCGCGAAGAACGTCCCGTCTTCTACGAATTCTCGTCGCGCTCGTTTGATGAACTGTCGCAGTAGCTCCAATTCATCAGCTTCTGAGTCCGTCTGGTACTTCAAAGATAAGACTGCACGCTGCCAACGATCTTTTGGGTCTACACACTTAATATCTTTAGTGTTGTAGAGGCGCAGCTCCACAAAGAGATCGCCCGGCAAGCTAGCAGTACGGCGCAGACACCCGTCGGCGACACGGCGTGTTAACACGGACTGAAAACGGTTTGCTGGCTTGCGCACGCGGCTGGCTTCGATCTCCTCAGCCTCGTCGTCGAAGTCAAGTTTCCACCCTGCAGCAGGTCGAGTTCGTTTCTCCACACTAGGTCGCTCGACCGCCTTTCGTTTGGGTGCTTTCTTTACTGCTTGAATGGTACTGAAATTAAAAAAAAAACATGGTTAAAAAACTTATTAAATTAAATCAGACAACAATGGGAAATATTAAATCATTTGGAATGAGTTTTCGGCACGAACCCCAGATAAATATCTGTCTTACAGATTCATTGATATACACTCAATATTTATCTGCACTTGGTTAATAGCATTTAAATTCAAATATCGACATACTTGATATTTTATATAAATAAATTGCCTAATCTTATTAGATAAATCAATGTCAAATTTATCTTTAAAACTTACCGTTTCGGTAATTCTTCCTCATCAGACTCGTATACTAGTTTCTTGGTCACCTTTCGAACTTGCTGATCTGATCTGCAATTAAAAATAGAAAGGTTAGTATACATTTCTGTATCTGAAGTACTTACACTTACAGGTTGCAAAATACACTGTTAGAAAGGTTCATTAAATCACGAAACTTACTGTTTATTCAAGCCTTCTTCGCCAGACTCGTACACCAATCTCTTGTTTGTTTTTCGTGGTCGCTGGTCTGGTCTGTAGTACACAAAAAATACAAAGCACTTATCAAAAACATGTTCTATTAGTGGGATAATTATAAGTGAAAGTCATGGATTTATATTATAAAACATATCAAAGAGTAAAGTTAAGAAGATTTTCTAACTTATTAAATTATGTAAACGTTATCTAAGAGTAACCACTACACAAGAGACATCATACCGTTTGTTAATTTCCTCGTCTTCAAAATCAATGTTCTTTTTGATGTTAAATTGTGACTTAGCGGCAGGCTTGGAGTTATAATATTCAATATCCGACCTGAGAACAAAAGAGTTACACTGTAAATTAACAAATACAATAAACAGACAAATAAAATAATGTATTTAAAAAACTTACGAACATGATTTCAACGCAATGAATCTTCGTGGTATTAACAATTAAAACACTAGGTGATGGTCACAACGGAGCCGTGCTGAAGTTGTAATAAAGGTGTATTGATTGGAAAACCTCAATTTATTTCAAAATATTGCATGATAAGCAAATGGAATGGTCAACATTTTTGTTGAAAATTAATAACAGACGTAACTAAAATATAATAATAAAGTTAAGTAAACATCACTGAATGCTATGATTTAAAAAAGGTTTGTTAACACTGTGGTTTTTTTTCTAATATTCAGCAATTATTAATTTGCATTGCGAAAATTGCACAAAATAAATTTTGTGAAAAACAAATGTATCAATTTACAATAGGTACACGTCCACGTCCGGTTGGAATTAGTAAAGTCAGCTTTTAAGTGGTAGTAGTGCATAGCGGATTTCCCGCTTGAATTGGAACCCCCGACTGGGGAAGTAATTTCTCATAAAGACTTCACACTAAAATAAAATAAAATTTTCGTGATGTTGTAGGTAAGTTTCCAGTCTTCCACTCGGTAGGGGATTGCGTTCGGGCCAGCATGGTGAGGATGGGTGGATTACTGCTGTTATATTTAATTATCAGATGGCAATATCTGCATGTATATATCAAATAAAATAGTTATTGTTATCAATATATAGATAAATAATAAATCTCAAATCTAAACTTAGTAATTTTATCTTCCATGTGTATTGTTTTTATTCATTCTATTCGACTTCAAGCATAGTTCAAGGTCCGGCTGCTAAATCTGAATGGAAAACGTAACGAGTTTTATATTTCTCAGTGTTATGAAAAATATTGACTTTGCCAAAAATACACCGGAACTCTTATCTCAGTTCATATAAGTAGCATGACTACTTAATTAAAGAAACAAGAAATGTTGTTGAAATTCGACAATAGCATGTCTTTGTGCAACTGTATAAATTATTCCCTTACTAGTATTAAAGAATAACTGCAATATGTTTTTGTCATAACAATAATGCATCAAAAGTACATTTTATTATTTTTCATAATTAACGAATTTGGTACGAAGAAATATAAAATTAATTACAATTCTTTTAAATACGTATACGACTCCTTGACTATAATGTAAGTGTAACTAAGGTTGGTCCACGTATCAAGAGAATAGCGTGTAGCGGCTTTTTCGCTCGAATTGGAGTATTCTCTAGTGTAGCAGAATTGAGTTTGCACTGCAAAGATGAGAGGTAGATGCAGCACATTTAAGTATATTTTAGGAACGGCTCTCACTTAAGTGTGAGTGACGACATAAATAATTAAAAATTTAAAGTAATAATATATATATCAAATATTCACCAATTTTCATTAATATTTTTAAGTAAACATAAGAAATTTAATGGATATACCTACTAATTGATTTATGTTATTCAAATTCTGAATAAAAAGCGATTCATTTTCGTAACTTTAATTAATAGATTGTAACAAATTGCTATTTCATAAAACGCTACAGTCTGTACACTATGACCATACCACTACATTTTATTTGCATACTTGCATATTATCGCTCGTTCAACGTTCATTATTTATTGCATCATTCGAGTAACAACTGCAACATGTGTTTTACTTTGTAGGCACACATTAGCTCACCTTTGCGTGTGTGCATACAGTTACCGACGCTGCAGCATCAGCATTTTTAGGGACAAAGAAATATTCTTATAATTAATTCATTCTCCTTGCGCGCCAGTCCCGGGCACTCGTTGACATATTTGCTAAAGTGATTTAAATATCAATTTTTACTCATGGCGTTCCCGTGTTTGCTATTGTCTTCATGGTTGTAACCTAACCGTGGGCGGCTATTGATAAAATATCTTAACTCTGTTGGATGGGGGAGTACGAGCCAATCTGGTCCAGAAAATGTTACTCGCGCTGTCTAGATGGTAACTCCGAGGCAATCGGCTTTGAATTATATTCAAGGAGACCATGATCCAATCTGGCCTAGACATCGTGATTCCTAAATTATTGACTTCTATGTGGTTCCTCCGAGACAAGTTGACAAATATTCAAGGAGACCACGAGCCAACCTGATTTAAACTTTATAAAAATTCTGGGTACTCCCTGAGGCAACCTGTTCATTCACATGGTTTAATATCTTTATCATAACGCTTTCATTGTATAAGGGCATGAGTCAAAGTGGCCCATGAAGACATTATCAGATAAGAACCCTTGAATAATAATTGTTTTAGTGATGTGATAATAAAGATGTGCTAATAATGATGTACTAAAGATATTTTCTGGTAAGTTACATTATATTATATATAAACATGTAAACTACTAAATTTGAAATAATATTCGTTAAGATGCAGGTTCGAATCCCGCCAGATTTTTGAGACACGTTTTACGTATGTTATTAACATGAGTTATTTTTCAATTACATTGACAATACCTTCTTGTATGGAAGCAAACCCTTTAATAATAAAATTATATATAGATGATTATTGGATTCCTTTACTCAAATTGACGGCCATGATATTAAAGAAATAATTAAGAAATCAATTACAACGAAAAAAATCCATATTCGTTATAATTTCGATTTATTATTTGAACTCAGCGTTCTGTATTATAATTAAATCATACGAAAATCGAAGCTCTATATAAACATAAACTATTTTTAAAGTGATGACAAGCCATTAAATTAAAAGTTAAATTTAGAATACAGTCATAATTTGCATTCGTTTTAAAGTACGACTTATATATTGATATTATAAAATCCCACCAGGAATAGAAGTTTCATAAAAGTAATTTTTATGAATTCTCTGGCTTTATTATAATTAGCGTTTCAAAATGCTCGCTTTAGGCATGAATGTCGCATCATATTGCACGCGCGGCACTTGACCTCGAGACCGGCGGCCAGCGGGACAGCAGGCGATACTGGTAAGCTGACGATGTTTATTAAATTCGCTATAAAATGCGTTTTTATAATTTTGTAGAGACACTGATGATTTTTTACGGATTGTTTGAATCAAATTAACGTCCCCGTTATTCCGAGTGATTGTTTTAATAAATAGTCATATAGCAACTGATTAAGTATATTGAAATCTAATTGCACCTATTTATATTCCTATTTTAGATATTATTCATATTTAAGACGTTGTTTAGTCGCGACCTCACTCGTGGGGTAACTAAGAATGCCACGGTACCTGGTTGGTTATTGGGGATTTTAATTAACTATTATCTCTATATCGCGAAACCAAAAAAGGTGAATTAGAAGCCTCCAATCGCTTGTGATTGGGGGATTTTAATTCACTTTTTTGGTTTTGTGATATAGAGATAAAAGTGAATTAGAATTCCCAATACCTACCTACTAATCTTAGATATAATTCTTCCTGTGCTTACTTTCCTTTTTAACATTCTATTCTTAACGCTGTTTTTCCATCGGCTTGGAAGCAAGCTCAAATTATCCCATTGCCAAAAAAATCAAATCCTCAATCTGTCGCTGATTTTCGCCCCATTTCCATTCTTCCTTTTCTATCTAAGGCACTTGAGCGCCTTGTTCTTAATCAATTTAATATATTCCTTTCTCGCCACGATCTCTTCAATCCTCTTCAGACCGGTTTCCGTCCAGGGCATAGTACTACTACTACCTTACTTAAAGTCACAGATGACATACGTCTTGGGATGGACCACGGTTTCCTTACGGTATTAACACTGTTGGACTTTAGCAATGCCTTTAATACTGTCAACTTTGAAATTCTTTTGGCATTGTTACGCTCACTTAACGTATCTCCATCGGCGATTGAGTGGTTTCACAGTTATCTGTATGGGCGCAGGCAACGAGTCCGCCTCGACGAGATGTTTTCTTCTTGGTGTGACACGACTGCTGGCGTTCCACAAGGCGGCGTCTTATCTCCTCTACTCTTCGCTGTATTGATCAATTCTATTTCTAATAATATTTCTTCTTCCTACCACCTATATGCAGATGACCTCCAGATTTATCAACAAGCTCCCGTTGGTCAACTTGGTGATGCAGTATTGGCCACTAATAGTGACTTGAACATTATTTTGGAATGGAGTAAATCTTTTGGGCTGGACGTTAATCCTTCTAAAACAAACACTATAGTAATTGGAAGTTCCAGGATGATCACTAGAGTTGACTGGCAATCACTCCCCAAAGTCCATCTTGCGGGCACCAATATTCCATTTAGCACCTCAGTGAAAAACTTAGGTTTAACTTTCGACAGCTGCATGAGTTGGGGACCCCAGATGCAAGTGCTCAGTCGTAAACTGTTTGCTTCCGCAGCTTCTTTAAAGAGACTGCGTAATTTCCTACCCACTACCACCAAAATTACCTTAGCTCAGACACTCTTGCTTCCTATTCTTGATTATGCTGACGTCTGCTATCTAGATCTCACGGAGGCCCAGCTTGATAAACTTGAGCGGCTTCAGAATTTCTGTATACGATTCATATTTGGCCTGCGCAAATATGATCATGTTTCTCAATTTCGTTCACAACTCAAGTGGCTGCCTATTCGCTTTCGCCGGAATACTCATATCCTTATTCTTCTCTATAACGTACTGTTTAATCCTTTGACCCCGCGCTATCTTAAGGAATGTTTTAACTTCCTTCACACCTCTAACACATTGTCCCTAAGGTCATCAGAAAATTTTGCTCTGATTACACCTGTGCACGGAACAACTTTTTATGGCCGCTCATTCGCAGTGCAAGCTGTTCGCCTATGGAATTCGCTTCCAGTTTCCATTAGACGTGCAGAATCTCTGCACAGATTCAAAAACCTTCTAAAATCTCACTATTTGTCCTTATAGCTCTTCTATTGTATTTATTTCCTCTCAAAGAACTAGACTTATATATGGTACATACTTATGTATTTTTAGTATGTATATATATATATATATATATATGTATGTATCTATTTACCTATGTATATATGAGTGTATTTATGTATATCTATGTATTTATATGTGTTTATTTGTTTTATATACTCGGTTTGTACATAGATTTTCTCGCGTATTATTGCAGTTAATTACACCGCCGTCTTTCCAGCTTCTTTCTTGTCCTCTCCATCCCAAGGTTGTCTGGAAGAGATCGCTCTTAGCGATAAGACCGCCCATTTTTACACTTTAAGCAGCCATTATGTATGTTTTATATTGTTTTTTTTGTGGTGTAAAATAAAGAGTTTTTATTATTTATTATTATTATTATTATTACTTTCAAGTGAGGAAAGTGAATGAGCAAAAGCAGAACGGCCAACAAGATCGATCTGTGTTAAATTATCAAAGGAATTACTAAAACGGTGCAATGACGCATCAATAATTAACTCCCTACCAAACATTAGGTAATTCGGAGTGAACTCCGTAGCCAAATTAACACTACTATTCAAAGCTAACTGAACATGTGAAAGAAATTTCGACCAAGTTCTATGATCATCACGAACGAAGCAAGAAATGCAAGTTTCAACCGTTTTATTATAACGCTCCACTGGATTATTCTGAGGCGTATATAAAGTATTATAAAATATTCTATCAATATTAAAACCTTTAAGAAAATCTACAAAATTTCTAGAAGTGAACTGAGTACCGTTATCACATACAACTATTTTTGGACATCCGAACTTAAGAAGATATCTTTTTCTAAGAACTTACACATTGATCTAGTCGTTGCATTAGCCAAAGGAAATAACCAACAATATTTTGTAAAAACATCTACTACAGATAATATAGACGACCTCCGTGGCCGAGTGGTTTGTACGCCGGGTTTCATGGCTGTCGCCGACTCGAGAGGTCCCGGGTTCGAATCCCGGTGGGGGCAGATGTTTGTGTGATGAATACGTGCATTTGTACTCCAGTCATGGATGTTTAATATGTATTTATATAAATATACTTATATATGTACAGTATATGTATTCTATCCGTTACCCTAGCATCCCATAACACAAGCCTTATAGTGCTTACTTTGGGGCTAGGCTAATTGGTGTGAGTGTCGGAAATATTTATTTATTTAAATTTATGACCAGAATAAGTTTTGGGTAAGATTCCAATTAAGTCCATACTTAACATTACCATAGGTCTATCTACTTTTTTGGGATTAATCATAGTTCCAAGTGGTTTAGAAGTCGAATGCTTATAAGCTTTACAAATATCGCAACTATTAATATATTTATGAACATCATTAAACATACCTTTCCAAAAGTAATGTAGTTTTATTTTATGCAAAGTTTTATGAATTCCTAAATGACTCGAATTTAAATCATCATGATTATTTCTAATAGAATCTAAAATATGTTCTTTTGGAACAACAATTTTCCAATCTAAATTATTATTAACGCTATATTTTGATTTACAAAATCTATACAAAGTATCGTTTTCTACTCTAAAATTTTTATATCTAGAAGGGAATTTTTGACAATTGACAAAAATCTTTCTATACCAAGGATCTACGATGTCATCGTTAGGCGAAACAATTTGATTTGAATTTACTGTCAACGCAGCTATATCATAACGAGAAAGAGTATCAGGAACTACATGCAAAGAACCTTTTTTATGAATTATATCAAATGTAAATTGTGAAATTCTAGCAGCCCATCTAGCCAAGCGACCAGAAGGATTATTTAAATTTAAAAGCCATTTTAAACTAGCATGATCCATTACTACGGTAAACTTCATTCCTTCAATATACGGCCTAAAATGTTCAATAGAATCTAAAATTGCCAAAAGTTCTCTCTCAGTCACACTATAATTACGTTCACACTTATTAAGAGATCTAGAGAAAAAGCAATAGGATGTTGATCACCCATATCATCTTCTTGACCCAGAACACTACCAATACCAACAGAACTAGCATCACAACGCAAAAAGAAAAGTTTTTTGAAATTTGGACATTCAAGCACAGGTGCGGTAATTAAAGAATTCTTAAGATTTTGAAAAGATCCTTCAGCATCATCATTCCATTCAAGACTTGTTTTTATCTTTTTGCTTCCACCAGTCAATTTAGTTAAGGGTGAAGCTATATCCGCAAATTTTGAAATGAATCTACGATAATACGAACAAAGACCTAAAAAACTACGAAGTTGTTTTACAGTCTTAGGACGAGGAAAATTTTCTATAGCATCTAATTTTGAAGGATCAGTGTGTAAACCTTTACTATCAACTACATAACCCAAATAACGTAATCTTTCTTTACAAAATTCACACTTTTTTAGATTTACTGTCAAACCAGCATCTTTTAAAACTATATATACCTTTTTAAGAAGGTCTAAATGGGCCGAAAATTGGTCAGAAATGCAGATTAAGTCATCAAGATAACAAAAGGTATTCTTATCAAATTCAGGACCAAACAATCTATCTACAAGTCTTTGCAGTTCAGCAGGTGCATTAGAAGGACCAAAGGGCATTCGGACAAATTCAAAGAGTCCTTTACCGGGAATGCAAAATGCAGTTTTCTCGCGCGAAGCGGGATCTAATTTAATTTGCAAAAAAGCTTTAGATAAATCAATTGCACTAATAAACTTAGCTCCTCTAAGGTTATCTAAAATATAAGGAGTATAAGGAAGAGGATAAGAATCTTTAACAGTTACTGAATTTAATTTTCTTGAATCTAAACAAAGTTTAATGCCTCCATCCTTTTTAGGAACAGTTAAAACAGGGGAACTCCAAGGAGACTTCGAAGGTTGTATTATACCCTCCCTTAACATCAATTCAACTTCGTTATAAACCTCTCTCTGCTTAGCAGGACTCAAAGGGTAATAACGTTGTTTAATAGGATCGCCAATGGTAACTATTTTATGTTCAGTTAAATGAGAAAAAAATAAATAAAAAATAACTTGCGTTTTTTTTTCTGGGCGTAGTGAGAATATCAGGATATTCTCAGTCGATTCCGCTTCTGAAACTATTAGATTAGTTTCCAGAAGTTAAACCACAATGTTAATTTTCCACTTGCTTTATTCAACTTGTACTTCACTGTAATATAAACTAAAATTATTATAACAAGAATATTTAGCAGCAACACCACGTTAAATTTTGGACCACTATTCACGAAGGCTCTCGACTGAATACCGTATTTATGACGGCTCCACTCGCTAGTCCGTCCCCCCTTCACGTCACGTGATAAGATGGTGGGGAGGTAAGGTGATGTGGCGTGATTTAGCATAGACAAACTAAGATAAAAACAATAACTGTACTATTGACCGATCTGTAAAAAATGCTAATATTATAAAAATGCTAACACAACATAGAAACAAACGTACAGTTCTACACTTCAGCACTTCTTAAAAGCTACGAACTGACGTGCCCTACCATCGTACCGAAAGACCTGGGTAAAAGTTCCTGGTGGGGGCCTGAACTTGAAAAACTACGTAAGGAACTCAGGACACTTTTCATTCGAGCGAAAAATACCAGAACCAATGAGTACTGGGACAAATACAAAATAGCACAAAAACACTACAAGAAGCGAATTAGATTCCGGAGTAGAGAAGGTTGGCGCGGATTCTGCAGTAGTGTTAATTCAACAAATCAAGCTGCTGCTGACTTAAGAAGGTTCTGTCTAAGGACAACTCCACCTTCTTGGGTCTCTAAAAAGGAAAGATAGCACTTATACACAAACAGAAGAAGAAGCAAATGCGCTGCTACTGGAAACCCACTTCCCAGGATGTCAACTGGCGCCTGGCCTTGAGTGGTCGAATGAGCTCCACAATGCACCAACAACCCAGGAATGGAACCTGGCAAAAACGATAGTAACGGCGGAAAGGATAGAATGGGCTATTAAGAGCTTTCAACCATTTAAGTCGGCAGGACTAGATGGCATCTTTCCGGCGCTACTACAATGGCAACTCGGCCAGGCAATTAAATACTTACAACCAATCTTTAAGGCCTGCCTGGCCTTCAAATATATACCGAAACCATGGAGGGAGGCAAAAGTAGTCTTCTTACCGAAACCGGGCAAAGACGATTACACACAAGCCAAATCCTTCAGACCAATTAGTCTAACCTCTTTCCTTTTGAAAACATTGGAAAGACTGGTAGACCGACACCTTAGGGATGGAGCACTTAGTAAGGTCCCGCTGCACCCTCAACAACACGCCTATAGAAAAGGCAGATCAACAGAGTCGGCACTGCATGCGGTGGTCCATAAAATAGAGTCGGCAATCACAAACAAAATCTCAACATTGGCAGCTTTCATAGACATAGAAGGTGCTTTTGACAAAACGATGCACAACAGCATTAACCACGCCCTAAGAGTTGGATTACCGAACTGGTCGGCAAAAGGGCGGTTCAGATAGTGGGGAACACTACCACGCGTGTGAAGGTAGTAAGAGGATGTCCTCAAGGGGGAGTCCTATCACCACTTCTCTGGAACATAGTAGTAGACAGCCTCCTAAGGAGTCTGAATGATAGAGGATACACTACTATTGGTTATGTGGACGACCTATCAATTCTGATAAATGGGAACGCTGAAAACGTCCTGTGTAAAGTTATGCGTTCTGCCCTTCAGATTGTGGAAAAATGGTGTGACGAACATGATTTGTCAGTAAACCCGAATAAAACAGAGCTTGTTCTTTTCACCAACAAAAGGAAGCTACCCGAACTACAATTACCAAAACTGTTTAATACCAAACTCTCCCTATCAACACAAGTGAAATATCTGGGCGTAATCCTTGATAACAAATTGAACTGGGCGAGTCATATTGAATTTAAAACAAAGAAGGCCTGCATAGCTTTTAACCAGTGTAGAAGATTAGTTGGTAAGAAATGGGGTCTTAGTCCAAAGATCACTCTATGGCTATACACAGCAGTTATCAGGCCAGCAATAACCTACGGTTCAGTTGTTTGGTGGCCCAGGACACAACTGACCACAGTGACATCTAAACTCCAAAGTCTGCAGCGCTTGGCGAGCGTAGCAGCAACTGGATGCATGAGAACAACTCCATCTGCTGCATTAGAGTACCTCTTGAACTTAAGACCTCTAGACCTGGTCATACAAGAAGAGGCAATAGCAGCAGCCTTGAGACTAAAATCTTTGGGCCTATGGAGATCAAACACAGTAACAACACACTCCAGTATTCTCCAAAGGTGCATGAAGGAGACCCCACTCCTGGAGGCACCTATGGACAGAAGCGAGTTGGCGCATTAGAACAAAATCAGCTTCGAAACGAACTAGAAATATGTGGTATTGAATGCGAAGAAAATATAGATCCAAAAGAGATTGTAAACAATCCACCGAGGACATAATTAGGGTAGTCAGAAAACAAAAAGTTCGATCAAAAACAGCGAAATAAAAACTTGCATCTTCTCTATTAGACTGCAGGATGGATCTCGAGATTCTTGGATTTCAGCAGCAAAGAAAAAGAAATTGAAAGCCAAAGATTGCGGCTTTACCGGAGAAAATCCTATTTTCATCCGGGAGGTTCTTATACCTACCACAGCTCAGCTGCTATGGAAGGCTAAAGAAGACCTCAAGAAGACAGGTCTTTAAAAGTCCGTCTGGTGTACGCAGAGTAGGATCCTCGTAAGAAAAGATGATAAAGAAGGTAAAGCGGGAGAAACGTTGCGCTTTGTTTCTTGTGCGGAAAAATAACAAGTCCAACCGTTAAACTTCACAGATTTGTAATTACTTCACAAACACAGTGTACATATATATTAAACAGTCACAACACAGCACAAGAGAGATAGAAGGAGAATAGTTAGACTGAATATAAATAATAATGAAGAAACAGAGACTAAGAGAGTAGGTATATGTAATGCAAATGTGAGCGAGCTAAGCCAGAGCGACATGTATTCAATGTTATAGTATGCCGCTGACTCCCGGGCCGCGGCGGGCACGGGCGCATCCCACCGTTCGCCGGCCGCTGCGCGGAAACCGAACGAACGACCGGTATAGACACCGATCGCGGCGCGCGCGTCATTCGCACTCGCTATACATAAAGAAATATGCATGTCTCTTTGTCGAACTCAAAATATTATTTCAACAAAAATTTTTATATTACTTATTAACGAAATTGAATATTTACATTATTATTAATATAGATTTTATATATATATGTAAAGGTTTGAATACACATAAATTTAACTTTAACAAAAATATACAATTATAAATTAATTTAAGTTAACAACAAGTAGCTACAATTATAAAAGTACGCTACAAAGGTACTAAAATACATGCCGTGAAATCGCTAAAGAACATAGACAGTCTCGCTTAAGATTTGCAAGATAAGAATAAATAATAATAATATTATATTTCTTTGTTTATTATAACAGTTTTTAACACGTTTTTTGTACACGTGCTCGTCACTTGTCAATCCTATTGTATCTAAAAATGGCTAATTCTAAGGAAATTTATTGTATAACAGAACAACATTATGATACCTTTCAAGAATTCATAATTAACTGCGATAAACAAAATATTAATTCACTTATTTTTTGTCACGTCAATATCAGATCAATCTGTAAAATTTTTGGATACATTGAACGCATGATAAATAGTACTAAACTAACTATTCATGTTTTAGCTCTAACAGAAGTAAATATCAAACATGGTTGTTATTCATTATTTGAGTTGGATGGATATAATATGATTAATTTACTAAGAAAACAGAGAACTGGGGGAGGCATATTGTTGTATGTTCATAAAAGCTTATTATTTCAACGTCATAATATAATAACAAATCATATGGAATGCATAATTGGAGAAATTCAAGTTAGTTATGTATATGTTACGCTCAAAGATCTAAAATGCTCAGTGAGCGGAAAAATAGTTCACAACGCGTTGTGGTCACAGTAAAACATCCACATAGCGAAATTCGTGTTATGGCTCTAATGAAAATGCGCACGACGCGTTGTGGCAATCACAAAAAGACCAAATAGCGAAATTCGTGTCGTGGCTGACATGCTATTCGATCTCAACGCGTTGTGGCAATGATGAAAAGCCATGACGCGTATGGAATATTATTTGATTACGACGCACACTACTTTCCGATATGGATCCTACTAGGCCTAGGCTGGAAACGTTTTGATAGATGTCTTTAGGAAATATTTTTTATTCTATAAAATCACTGCATAACGTGTTTGTCATTATTAAATATGTTATATAATTATATACATTAAAATAAAACGATATTTGTTATTTATTGAGATTAATTAAATAATAAATAAATATTGCCAACACTCACACCAATTAGCCTAGTCCCAAAGTAAGCACAGTAAGGCTTGTGTTATGGGATGCTAGGGTAACGGATAGAATACATATACTGTACATATACAAGTATATTTATATAGAAATACATATTCAAACATCCATGACTGGAGTGCAAATGCTCGTATTCATCATACAAACATCTGCCCCCACCGGGATTCGAACCCGGGACCTCTCGAGACGGCGACACCATGAAACCCGGCATACAAACCACTCGGCCACGGAGGTCGGCAAATTTTTTTTTTTTAAAAATCAACGTATTAAGTAATAAATTACTAAACACAAAATATTAATCATTTGTAAATTACTTATAATTCACTTAAAATAATTAGGGATTTTTTTTTATGACAATTTAAAATTCTTTCAAGTAATAAAAATATTTAACACAAACATAAATATTTATTGATCACCAATAAACAACAACAATGTACTTAAATCAATTACTTATATTAGAAATTACTATAATTGTGAAAAAATAGTATTTGTTGCTATTTATTTTTACAGGAACTATTACTGTGGCATTTTGAGTTGCATTTTATATTCTTGGAGCGACACTAATTGCACTTTTTATCAATACAGTATCTTTTGCAGTGGCACATTATAAACCCTTCCTTGCTTACTTCCAGATGATAACATAGATGATGAGCGAAGTGTGAATGACGAAGTTGAGGGCACATTACAAATGTTAATAAAGTTGGTTTCAGAAAGTGTAAACTCATTACGTGCAAAAAGTCTACCGAATGTACTTCATTGTGTCCTAACTGGTAGAGACTTGATGGATTAATGCTCACAACAACACACATAACATTCCTGGGTGCTGCACGTCCTCTATCAAATTACAACCTGTCCGTCGTGATATGGTTAAAACAATGAATGATCAGAACGCGTCATGGCTTTTCTTCATTGCCACAACGCGTTGAGATCGAATAGCATGTCAGCCACGACACGAATTTCGCTATTTGGTCTTTCTGTGATTGCCACAACGCGTCGTGCGCGTTTTCATTAGAGCCATAACACGAATTTCGCCATGTGGATGTTTTACTGTGACCACAACGCGTCGTGAGCTATTTTTCCGCTCACTGAGCATTTTCGATCTTTGAGCGTAACATATACAAAATAAATGTATGTGTTATAAACAGGCCACCGGATTGTTCTAAATATGGCTTTATAACAGATATCAGCCACATAAAACATTTGTTTTACAAAAACAACTTTATAATTTTGGGTGACATGAATTTAGATTTACTTAAAAAATCACATTATTGTACAACGTACTTAAATCTTTTGTCGAAAGCTGGCTTGGATTGCCTAATAAACTAATTTACGAGAGTTGAATTAAAAAAAAAATTGACAAGTAGCTGCATAGATCACGTCTTCGTTAATAACTTCCCGAGGCTTAAGGTCAACTCCGCTGTAATTTGCTCGACGCCCGCAGACCATTATATGACAGCTTGTGCGATATTCAATTACATGATGTCGGAATCTAGCAATTACCAGCATGCTAATTTAATTGTAAAATATGATTATAGTAAGGTAATAAGTCAATTGCGTGACATAGACTGGTCTCACGCTTTATCTATGCATGATCCTAACGACATAATATTATTCATCACTGAAACATTTGAGCAGGCGTATGCTAAATATAGTTATTATAGAGAAATAAAACAAAATTGTATATACTGTAATATAATATATATATATATATATATATATATATATATTAATGATATATATAATAATAAATAAAACAGTATGATAAACAAAAAACATGAGTTATTCAAATTATGGAAAAAGAATAAAAATAATAAGATAAATAGATTAAATTACAATATTTACAAGAATAAAACAAATAAAGCGTTAAATAAGGCCAGAAACATAAAAACAAAACAGGACGTTTTAGATAATTTTCGTAACCCTAGAAAACTATGGAAAATTATAAATAGGCTCCGTGGCAGACTAACTAAATCAATAGATAATATAATTTCGCAAGCTTTTGATATGTCACCGACTGATTTATCAAATAAATTTGCATTTGAGTTTCGGGATAATATTCAAAAGATAAAAACGTTTGCATGTGACACACAATTGTTAGATCCGATATCTTACGAGATACAACCAGACCGTTGCATGAGATTTAGGAGGGCGACGGATAACGATGTAAGCTTAGTAATTAATCAACTCAGTATACACAAAAGTCCCGGATTTGATAAGATAAAAATAATTGATATGAAAATATTATCAACGGAATTAACTCCAGTACTAAAACATCTAATCAATAAATGTATATAAACAAAAACATACCCGGATTCGCTTAAGATAGGTATTATTCGACCCATTCATAAAAAAGGAAGTAACTCTGATATCAGCAACTATAGACCCATCACTACTTTATCTTGTATAGACAAAATAATTGAAACATTTATTGGCAATCAAATTAATGAATATTTAAAAATTAATAAAATAATCAATAATCAACAATTCGGATAAATTCTTATTTAAATAATAAAAAACACGTGATGGCTATATTTGTTGACTTCAGTAGGGCATTCGATGTTTTGCAGTATGATACGTTGTTTGAAAAATTATCACTTCTATCAGAATGGAATTTAAGGTCATTTACTAAGCTTGTTACAAAACTATCACCGAAATAGATTTATTACTGTAAAAGTGTCAAACGCTTTGAGTAATATGATACCCACTACCTCTAGCACGGCTCAAGGGTCAATCTTAGCCCCCTTGGAATATTTACTTTACGTGAATGATATGCATCGTATCTTTAAGGATTGTTCGGTATACCAATTCGCAGACGACACATGTCTGATTACTGCGCATGATGATATTAACAAGGTAGCGAGGCGCATACAGCATAACTTTAATCTATTATGTATGTGGGCACACGATACGGGTCTATTCCTAAATGCACAGAAAACTAAAGCTATGCACATTCGTACAGCGCACAATAGGTACGATTGCCGGCCCGTCCTTATCGCACACGATCATAATTGCTTACATCGGTGCGTACACATACACGGAAAGAAAAACTTAGCCGTAGTGACTAAAGGAGATTGCTCAGCTTCCATACATGTTTGGCCTAAAGACCAATAAACATGAAAAATTGTTTCCTAGATTCGAAATTATATATGAATTACTGTAGAAACGAATATTATTGACGGACACCCCTGAGAACTTCTATAAACCATATACACTGAACATATTAAAATAATAAAAAACAAATAAGTTGTATAGTAAACTAGAGAAACCAAGCCAAGTACCGAAATTATGGATTAGATTCAGGTATATAGAGCATGTAGATTAACAGATAGCTGCCTGTTTTTAAAGTTAATGCATAAGAGTAACTTTTAAAATCAGGTGTCATCTATGCATTTCCGGTTATAATAAGGTACTCTGTGACAGAAACTGTGTGATGATTGTGAATGAGCCACAGATTAGAGAGAATATTTATACTCTCGGTAACCAAAGAAAGCTAAGAGATTGAGGTTAAATATAGTTATATATTCAGTATCTTCATTATTTTTGCTATGTTTTTAATATAACCATATTTTAGATTTTTAGTGTATCACACCTTATAATTTTATTTATTTATAGTCAGGCACCGTAGGTCAATGGTTAGATACCTTAAAGTCTAACATATATACAGATTATAATGTGTTTATGGAGGTGTTTGGCGAAAAGTGTATGGCAATAGACTTTATGATGTCGCCTACCATCTATAATAATTGTCTGAGTACATTTGCATGTAGTGAAAATGATAATATAGTTGTGAATATTAATACCATAGTGTAATAAAAAAAATATATTTATTTTATCGATATTTAAAAAAATAGATTTGTTTTTATGTTATATCAACAACTTCGATCAGTCTTTGGCTGAATGTTACTACACCCATAGCCATTAAAAATGATTCGTATTTTTTCCAAACCGGTAAAATTAAAAGTCCTTTCTAAAGTAAATATATTATACAAAGGTGTCCGTTGAAATCTAATGACTGTAAATTAAATTATAAATTATGCCAAGAATTACCGTGTATGTCAATATTTTTTGTGCGTTTGGACCAATTTGGGCAATCTCCTTTAGGTATGGTAGCTAAATTCCTTCGAAACTATACGGACAACGAAGTTTTTAGCAACCGTAGCAAAGTGTTTTTAGCTACCAAAACTTAGCTGTGATAACAAATATTTTTTGCTGAAATAACTCCAAATCGTAGAAAACTTAGGAGTGACAGCTAATTATATTAACTAAATTTTGCTGACACTGCTAACCATTTAATCCATATTTAGCAGTGACAGCTAATTATTTTAGCTAAATTTCGCTGTGGCTGCTAATTATATTAGTAGTATCAGCATAATATTATTAGCTATATTTAGTGATGGCTGCTAAAAAAATTTGCTGAAGCTGTTATTTACTTTTGCTTCGCGACTAAAGTAATTTGTAGCCATGGAAAATAGTATTAGCTGTAGTAACTAAGTCAGTTTCATACTCTATCGAATTGCCTTAGAGATATTCGACAACGAGTTTAGCTGCAACTGTGAATTTTGTTTGTTACTTTAACTAAGAGGTTTAGTTGCGCTGTGCAATCACTTTAGCTGCGACGGCTAAAATGATTCGTCACCATAGAAGGTAGTATTAGCTTTATCAACTAAGTTACTTTGATGTACTATCAAATTACTTTAGCACCGAGTGACAATGATCTTAGCTGTCTCTGTGAATTAAGTTTATTATTGTGGCTAAGAGTTTTAGTTACGACAGCTAAAATAATTCGTAGCCATCGAAAACAGTATTAGCTATAGCAACAAAATCAATCTGATACTCTATCGAATTACTTTAGCGGATTTTGACAATGATCTTAGCTGTAGTTGTAAATTAAATTTGTTACTGTAACCAAGAGTTTTAGCGGTGAGTTGTAATCGCTTTAGCTGCGATAGCTAAAATAATCCGTCGTCGTAAGAAATAGAATTAGCTGTATTAAGTAAGTCAGTTTGATGCTATATCGAATTACCTTAGTGACGTTTGACAATGATCTCGGCTGCAGCTGTGAATTAGATTTGTTTCTACAACTAAGGGTTTTAGTTGCGATGTATAATCACTTTAGCTGCAACCGCTAAAATATTTCGTAACCATGGAAAATAGAGTTAGCTTTAGCAAATAAGTAAGTTAATTATTCTATCGAATTACTTTAGCTGTAGTTGACGAATATTTAGCCGTAGCTGCTAATTAGGTTTGTTACTTTAACCAAGGGTTTAGTTGCGTGATGCAATTTTTTTGTTGAAATGACTAAAATGATTCGTCGCATTGAAGATAATGTTAGCTGTAGTAACGAAGTAAATTTGATATTCTATCGAATAAACCTTAGCGGTAGTTGACATATGTTTAGCCGTAGCTGCTAATTGGGTTTGTTACTTTAACCAAGGGGTTTAGTTGCGTGATGCAATTTTTTTTGTTGAAATGACTAAAATGATTAGTCGCATGGAAGATAATGTTAACTGTAGTAACTAAGTAAATTTGGTACTCTATCGAATAAACCTTAGCGGTAGTCGACGTATGTTTAGCCGTAGCTGCTAATTGGGTTTGTTACTTTAACCAAGGGGTTTTTTTTGTTGAAATGACTAAAATGATTCGTCGCATTGAAGATAATGTAAGCTGTAGTAACTAAGTAAATTTGATACTCTATCGAATAAACCTTAGCAGTAGTTGACATATGTTTAGCCGTAGCTGCTAATTGGGTTTGTTACTTTACGAAAGGGGTTTAGTTGCGTGATGCAATTTTTTTGTTGCAATGACTAAAATAATTAGTCGCATGGAAGATAATGTTAGCTGTAGTAACTAAGTAAATTTGATACTCAATCGAATAAACCTTAGCGGTAGTCGACATAAGTTTAGCTGTAGCTGCTAATTGGGTTTGTTACGTAAATTAAAGGGTTTAGTTGCGTGTTGTAATTATTTAGTTGAAATGACTAAAACGATTCCTCGCATGGAAGACAATGTTAGCTGTAATGACTAAGTAAATTTAATAGTATATCAAATTTACTTATGTACTGCAGCTAACTCTATCTTTCACGCAATTATTTTAGTCATTTCAACTAAATAATTACAACACGCAACTAAATCCTTTAATTTAAGTAACAAACCCAATTAGCAGCTACAGCTAAACATATGTCGAATATAATATTTCTTTCTCGTTCACGTTCGCCTGCAACGAGCGGGATGGAAAATCTTTACAGTAAGTCAGTCGGCTAAGTCGCATGAAAGATGTCAGTTTCAGTGGCGATACGTAAGTCAATTTGATACGCTATCGTGTCGTACTATAGCTACACTGAGTACGCTATGCCGCAATGATGCGATAGTCAAAATAATCATATTGCTACTGCTGTTCAAAAAAACATCGTTACAAAGAATTTACATCACGCAACTTACATTTAATGAAAAAATTCAAATGCTGAAATTATTGTAATAACTTTATTGTGAAAAACAATAGTTAATTGCATTTTTCTAATACAGCGTGCCATAAGTAACAGTGTTATTCATTTGGAAAAGATAGTTGCACACTGCTACTTAACGGGATTTTTTTTTCCCTTTGAGTAGCAGTGTTACAGATACATTCAGTCACATCACGATTGTGTTGATAGTGTTTTATGTGCAATATTATTGATAAGGGCAATACTATCGATATTATCGATAGTTATAGTGTACGTTACTCCAGCCGAAAAGTATTAACATTTGGAAGTCCTGAAAGTCTTGCGTTTATGCCGCTAGCCGTTTAAGGAGGCATTCGTGAAAATAATTTTCGGCTAACCGTAATGTTACTCTATCCACAAATTTTAGATGCGGAAGATCTATCTCTTAATGAAGTATACGAAGGGGCTCACACACAATAGGCTAGTATCCTGGGTCAAAAATAAATTATTTTGTACTGATAAACAAATAAAAAGTCAGAAAATAATGACACTTGTCATTGATCATACCCATTTTGAACGTGATTTTAATTTATTAATGCAGGAAAACTGACATTAAGAGCGCCAAATCCCATAAAAAGTGTTTGTTTTGACGTTTAGAAAAAAGTATTTGATTTGACTTATAGGCAACTAGCGGATTCTACACCTATAAAAAAGTCAGGACTAACCGGCTTGCCATTTCAGAGATACAGCAATTGAGCAAACGTTACTTCAGCAGAAAATTAAGTACTTACTTCTGAAACCATACGGAGAACAACAATCACTTTTGAACACAAATTGATGCTGTCCCTTCGTATACTACATTTGCAGTTGCAGATAGGTCTTAGAAAATTCGGCTGGAATAACGTTACGCCAGCCGAAAATTATTTGTACAGATACCTCTAAAACGGCTGGCGGCACATACGCAAGACTTTCAGACAGTTTCACACAAAGTAAGGTTCTATACATTTACATTTATTAATTTTCAAAAGGAGACGCTTTTCTGTTGAAGTTACGTAGTTATACGCCCGAAACTATAAATAGTGTTTCAAAATTTATAAAGAAAATAGCTTAAAATATCGATAATATAAATAGTAATTAAAAATCACTAACCGATCGTGTCGATAGTTTTAGTTATCTAGTACTAAATCGGGCATTAAACTATCGATAGTATTGATCATAAAACATTTATAGTATCGACACTATTAACAAGTGTTGATACTTTTACGGCTACAACACATACAATATTTAAAGGATCCGTTTAGGCATAATATATCTGTCACTATCTGGTGATGTGACAACACATTGAGGAAACGGATTATTAAGCAAATTCAATGATAAACCTAATAATTTATCATGTGGGTTTCCACAATTCACTTCAAACCCACGGACATGTGCATTTAAAACTAAATTGGTCACGGGCAAGCAAATAAATATAACATCATTTCTCTCGGTGATAAAAATTGTTTTAATCTCTGCAAAAAGCCAACACTTTGATGCGTCAACGCCATAAGTAAGAGCCATTCCGTTTTTGTATAAAGTGCCTTTCACTTCTACCCACTTTGCACAAAAGCAAGTTGTACTATTTTCAAGTATGTCTGGAAAATACTCTTTAAAAGTTAAAACAAATTCGGTATCTCTAACGTCTTGAAAATTTCCGGATCCAATAACAATCTTAGGCAGTATAGTCTCTCCTAAAATAAATCTGTAACAATGTGCAATCTGTCTTTTGACTGCTAATGAATAAAGTACATTCCTTCGAGACATACAAACGTTTGTATAACTTTTTAATTCTTTGTGTTTTCCTTCATTACGCATTGAAGATATTGGTGCAAATGGTCCATTTATAAGAAAAAGACGAGGATAGTGCAACAGAAAGTGATGTTTTGGTTTCAAGGGCTCGCCAGTGAGTTTCATATACAGATGATTATGTTCAGAGACAATATTTTGTAGAATCGGGACAATATCAACTGTAAAGTGTCTACATTGAAAAATATTGAACATATCATGAAGATGTAAGTACATATGCCAATATTCATCATCTTCAGATATCATATCACCTACGAACAATCCAAAATATCTGACAAATACTGTCATCTCAGAAGCAGTCATCTTTAATTTCTTCTTGTTCAAGTTTTCGCTTGTGACAGAGGGTGGCTTATTATTGACATCTTGGCTATAATCAAACATGTACATACGACAGTTAAGTGTTTCCAGTGAAAGAGGGTCTAAATCAAGTAAATGATTTAATATAGGAATCATCGTATAGTGGGCTACGCCTTCAGGACCATCATGCATACAGTCAACTGCAAAAGCATTGGCAATATCAAAGCCCAAACTTTTAACATCCTTGAATACAAATTCCTCCTTAATACCAGTTTTTCTAAAATCATCTAAAATCATTAGCATAATTGACCGAATCGCGAAGACACGCCGAGTCTTCAACAATCATACTTTCCGTCATTTGTTTAGTGGCTTTACAGAAACGACACATATATGTCGCAGAAAAACATTCCACAAAACCACACATACCATTTACTCCAAGGTTGTCGCCAATAAGCAAGACTGTTGGAAAATATACTTTTTTCTCCCCTTGTGGTGTTAATATAAGTATTCCCTCTGTTTCTAGGTATTTAAGTTCTTCAACAAGAGGCCGAAATGTTTTTTTTGTTTCCATAAGTTTTTCTGTCATCGGCATTGAAAATGAAGACTTCAAATATGTTTTCAAGCTTAGATTGACATTCTTCTGGAAGTGCGGGCAAGTTAGCATAGACACAACCAATTTTTTCACTGTGGGGTCCAAGTGCATTATTTGGTTCCCAATCATCATAATATATGATAATGGGGATAAATATATCACTTTGGCTGTAAAATTGGGATTTTATCGTTTTCCACTTTTGACACTGAATTATATTGGATATAACATCAGATGACTGTAATTCACTAATATAGTTTAATGTGGCGCATAAGGTATGAATTGACCAGTAACATTTTGCATTTTACCTTTGACAACACCGCCAGTAACTGTTCGTTCGACCCGACTATCAATAATATAAGTTTCAGGAAGAATGTAATCACCAGTAGATTGAAAATATTTCATTCTTAGATATTCACTTGATAATTCTGAAAATGGATTTGCTATAGTTCCAAATATATTTTCAATGGCGTAGACAACATCTAGCTTTAATTGAGACAGTTTTAATGCTTTTATAATATTAGACCAATTACTTGGAGCGAAAGTCCCAGAAAGAAATGATGTTACATCTTTTATAACGTCATCTACGTGATTCCGAGGTAAACCAGGTTTAAATAAAACTAGTTTTTACGGGCTAATGCACGAAACTTTATTTATTTATTGAATAAAAAAATGAATTGAAACCTTTCGAAGGTAGCTTGACAAATTAAATAAAAGTTTGATTCTGACGACGTAGCCTGTAAAGGCTACGAAACGTCAATAAATAAATAAAGTTTCGTGCATTAACCCGTAAAAACTAGTTTTATTTAATGAGTGATGTGCGTGAAAACCTAAGAAACAAATAAACCAGGTTTGCTATACAATTTAGCAACAAAATCGGTAGCATGTTTTGTCAAGTTGCAGTTAAATTTAATTACATCAAAATCATCTCTAGAATCTATTTGAATAACATGATGTGGGCTTTTAAGAGATGGAACATTAATTGAGAGTCAAACGAACTTACCTGTAAGTGACGTTCGACTGATAATATACGATGTGATTCGCCCGAGAGATTACATTTAATTCATTTGTAGTAGCACGCATTATTGTTAGCATTTTTATAATATTAGCATTTTTTACAGATCGATCAATAGTACAGTTATTGTTTTTATCTTGGTTTGTCTATGCTAAATCACGCCACATCACCTTACCTCCCCACCATCTTATCACGTGACGTGAAGGGGGGACGGACTAGCGAGTGGAGCGGTCATAAATACGGTATTCAGTCGAGAGCCTTCGTCGTGAATAGTGGTCCAAAATTTAACGTGGTGTTGCTGCTAAATATTCTTGTTATAATAATTTTAGTTTATATTACAGTGAAGTACAAGTTGAATAAAGCAAGTGGAAAATTAACATTGTGGTTTAACTTCTGGAAACTAATCTAATAGTTTCAGAAGCGGGATCGACTGAGAATATCCTGATATTCTCACTACGCCCAGAAAAAAAACGCAAGTTATTTTTTATTTATTTTTTTCTTATTCATAAGTGCTAATTTCATAACTCTTGTTTTATTTGACCTAATATATTTGAAGTTTCAAGAACGTTACATTTTTTTATTATTATTATTATTTAACATGGTCATACACGCAGTGTTGCCAACTCTACGTCTTTTTACATAGATCTACGTATTTTAGGCCTTTTCTGGAAACCTACTAACTTAAGTCCCAGAATCTACGTATTTTCTTAATTTTTTTCAAATTTGTAAAATAACTTAATTCACTAGGATAAAGAAGAATATTTTATATTGAATGTTTAAGAAGATGTATCTAAACACTCTTGCATCTTGTAGAAAAGGTTCCCGTTATTGGTTTTGTTGACTAAATTAATGCTGGACGCAGGGTTTGTGAAAGCAGAAACGACAAAACTCTTTGACTTAGTAGGTACATTCATAAACTTAGAAATTGTATTTTTAAACTTTTACTATTATCAATGAGTACCTACTCACATCGAATTGATCTTTGCAAAAAGAAAAGACTTTCAGTCGATAAAGTTACAGGATTTAGCAAGTTTTAAGCATATGTTCATGTGTAAGTATGTTTTTTCTCTTGGCAATTTAAACCATAACTTTTCTAGAGTCTTTTACCAAGTGTATCATGATAACTACTATATTTTTCATGTGATCTATTAGAAATCATGGTTTTATAATATTAACTTAGAAAGTTTATTTCCTACTTGCTTGCGAGTGTTTGTTTACAAATGTTTTGGCGCCATAGCATAGATAAGTCTATAGACTAAAGAGCGTTTTTGTATGTCTTCTAGGTAAAAAAAAAATTTGTTCGTTCTGATAGAATAATTATTAACAATTTAAAACATAATTCCAAAAAGTGTCAACTAGCCCATTTAACAACAGTTTATCCTTGTCATTCTCTATACAGAATGAAAAGGAGAGACTGATGTTAAATTAAGTTTTAAATTTAGAGAACCATCCAGAATCGGCACCCACCAGTGTCTGTGTCTGATGGTAAATGTTTACCACAGCATGGTAAATGCTTCCAATGCAGCGACTTCTCCAAGAACTCTTCGTTCTATCTCCCGTTCTTAAACAAATTGTATAACAAAATACTCGTTTTATTCGGTTTCAAATAACTTCTTCATTACACTCAGAAAAAAGTACGTAGATCTACTTACTTTTCATATGCAAAATTTACCAATTCTACGTAATTTTCTCATCGGGCCTACGCTTTTTTCAAAATCCGAGTTGGGAACACTGCATACACGTCCCAATAATGCTTCTGCATGTATCCTGCCAGGGCTACTCCCTGGGGTTACGTGTAGTTGCTGTAAAAATACACACCTTACTGGGGCTACTCTCTGGGAGTGTGTAAATGAAGTTATAATCTTATTGTTTCTCTTGAATACTTTTGCATTAATTAATAGTAACCTCCAGAGGCTATTGCCTGGGGTACGTGTAATTGTTGTCCAAATGCACACCATACTGGGACTACTCTCAAAGGGCGTGTAAATGTGATTATATATATATATTTTTTCTTCTTGAATACTTCGTGGGCTACACTGAGTTTGCATTAATGTGGCCACTATGTAATTGAACACTGAGATATGATATAGCACTTCTCTATAAAGTATGTAATCAATGCAACTCGGTTTTGCATAAGAGTCCTTTCACATTTTTTGCAAAAAACTCTCCTCGAGCGCCTCGTTTACCCCCTTAGAGAGATTTTGACTGTTTCCAATAGAAGTGAACAATGGATTTGTTCTTCCTGTTGTAAGTTAATGTGGACTATTTGAAAGTGCTGTTTTCTTTTTTTTGTGCTGGTCGTTCTGCTGCGGCTGGTTTGCGGAGGGGACGATAGTGTGCACAACTTCAAGCGCCCCAATATCTCAAGAAAAATTGATCAAATTAATTACTGCGACATCAGAAATATGTTTTTGTTGTAGCGTGATGTATGGGAATTTTGATTTTCCATATCATTATGGTTTCTGGTTTAAAACATTTATTTCTCAAAACGGAACACAAAATTTACTTACATGAGAAAACAAAAGAATAATCCAGTACGTGTGTATTTAGTTGGACATGCACACACTTATATCACAAATCACTATTGAAAAATGTTTTTTTTTACTATAACTGTTAATAATTTACAAATTGATGACTTAGTTCAAACAATGCATATAAATATTTGTTACGCAAACATCTGTAAAATGTGGGTAGTCCGTTTTCTGTAAGAGAAATCGAGTCTATATTACGTATCGAAATCCGTTTGCTATCAATAGCCGATACAAATTGCCTTCAGAATGATGTTAAGTTTTTATATGACGGCTGAGCTAGCAGTGGAGAGAAAGGACGCCATATTTTATGATATATGCATATATACATACATATTATGCACCATTAAATTTATATATGTTTTTAAGTAATTTTTATTAATGATTTGATAATAAGGCATTTGATATTGTTGTTAAAATGATATTGAATTATAATGGAATTACTATCAGGAGCTTTCATGGGAATAATCTACGATCATTGAACTACTGGAATGTCTATATTTTTTTATAATTGGTTCGTTACTAATTACTTTGTGGGACTCGAAGCATCTCCCGCGAAATGCAGTGTATACTGGTGCAAATCTACCTACGCGCCGATCAGTACGGCAGTGGCGCAATTTTGTAAAAGGGCTCTTAATATTTTTTTTTCATCTGACTGGGGACTACCCTATGTGCTCAGATGTTATTTTTACTCATGTACATGTTACCTTATCTTCTAAGCGTGTTTTCATTATATAAGGCTGTTCTAATTTCATCCAGATTGAATGTGGTCAGTTGTCCCTTCGTACTCTACGAAAAATGACTTTTATTTTTTATGTACGCGAAATAATGTCCGTTTCAGATATGGAGGAATACAATAGAAACGGCTGTGAAGGTGGACAGACGTTTGAATCATTTAATGACCTAGGAGTGCTTGGTATGGGCCGAGGTCTACGTAATGCGGACGACCTAAGAGTGCCTGGTATAGGCCGAGGTCTACGTAATGCGGATGACCTAGGAGTGCCTGGTATGGGCCGAGGTCTACGTAATGTTTTTTTTGTTATCAAGGTATTAATTTGTACAATAAAATTAATAAAGAACTAATGTTATATCCGTTAACAGTAGGAGATTGTAAAAAAATTGTAAAAGACTGAGTTCAGGCATTAAGCTATTCAGACACAGAAAATCTACTTAGCCATCTAAAATAAATTCTGTTAAGTGATCAAATTTTTGCTTATAATAAAAAAATAATTAACTACCATGCATTTATAAATTATCTCTCAACCTTTAATTTTTTGTTTTTGTATTTACCATGAATAAATATTATGTATATACAGGTTCAATATGGTTATGAAGAACATTGTTATGTATAGATTATTTTCCAGGGGTAAGGACCTGGTGATCCGTAGTACAGGTTAACGCCGGTTTCGGACACCAGCTTCTTACAACGCCCAATAATATTACTTAAGTGTTGCTTAACCTGTATTTTTTTTATTTTTATTTATTTATTTAATCATTGATACATATTTTTTTCATATTTTAATACCTTGCCAACCTGTAAACATCAGGTTGTTGGCAAGCCAACGCTCGTTTTCCTTACAGTATCATGTTAAACTAATACTACTGTTATAAACTTACAAATAATATGACTATAAGCTACTGTTAACATATTATGTCTAAGCTATTTTAAAGTGACTATCTGTTACAAATACATAATTTACGCATTATTCAAAAGAGTTTTATTATGCTTCCAATCTGAAAAAAGAGATTTTGATTTAAATATTTAGTTACAAAATATGAAGCGGTTCACTGTGAAGATTAATAATGTAATGTGAAAATAATGTTTAAGTACTTATTGATACATAGTTTTTGCTTATACAAAATAATAATAACAATAATGTGTTCTCATTTCTGTAAAATTTCTTTCAAGGATTTTTTTAATATATGTATGCTAACATACTTATTTTTTCTTACCCACTCTAATTTGTTTAGAATTTTTGGTATTATATATTTATTCGTTCTCATCCCATAACTATTTTTAACTTTATGTATAATAAACTTCCTTTCCCTAACACTACTTGTATTATACCTATTGACAATGAGGGGTCTATCCCACAAATTGTAATAATTTTCTTTTACTATTAAATAATCCACTTTCTTGTCTACTGGCAATATTCTACATACTTTATATAATTTACTGTAATCCTGTTTACATTTTTTTCTTGTGTTTTTATCAACTATATATTTCAGTAACCTTATTTGTATATTTTTTATCTCGTTTATATATGTTTTATAAGTACGCCCATATACACTAAGACCATAACTAATTAAAGATTCGGCAAGAGCATGATATACCATTAGTAGTGTCCGTCTGTCTAATATTTTCACTAACTGATAAAATTTACAAAAGACATTTCGGAGCTTAGTGCAAACCTGTTCTATATGCATTTTGAAGTTAAAGTTTCGGTCTATGTCTACGCCTAGGTATCTGAAATTTTCTACCATTTCTATTTTTTGACAATTGCATGCACATTTCATATTATGTAGACATTCATAAGAGTGACCTATTATGCTAAATGTGTCCTGATTCATTGTCCTAGCTGCACGGTTATAAGGTGAGTATATATGCATATATTTAGTTTTAGTAATATTAATAATGATTCCATTATCATGTGCCCATTTAGTGATATTTTCTAGATCTTCTTGGATATTTTCTGATAATTCATTTGGATTATTAGATGCAAACATGAGGCACATGTCATCTGCATACATACAAACCCTACATCTCTGGACAACATTAGCCACACTGTTTACATGCATGATATACCCAACTGGCCCATAGACTGATCCGGTTGGTACACCCAGCTCCACTTTAGCCACTTTTCCTAATTGTCCTGATATCGCTGTACACATAGTTCGCTTGCTCAAGTAGCTTCTTAACCATTCATTCATGGGTCCTCTTATTCCACATTCACTCATAGCTTGAAGCAGCATATTATGATCAAGTGTATCGAACGCCTTTTTGTAGTCTATAAAAAGAACGAGAACCTGTAGTCCAGCATCCAGACTCGTATTTACAGTTTCAGCAAAGTAGTTTAGAGCAGTACTAGTACTCCTTCCTTTCCTAAAACCGTGCTGCGCATCATGTAAAATCTTATGCTTTTCTAAAAACTCTGTAATTTGACCTACTATGACCTTTTCCATCACCTTATTAATTACCGACAATATTGCTACTGGTCTATAATTAGTATAGTCTGTATAACTACCTTTTTTGTGTATTGGACGTATGATACTTTTTTTTAATTGCTCTGGATAAGTTCCTTGCTCAATACACATATTAATAAATTTGGCTAGTAAAGGACAGATTTTCTGTTTTATATATTTTAAGTCTTGTGCTCTTATTTTATCTACCCCAGGTGCCTTATGGCAATCTATGTTTCTAATGATTCTTTCCACTTGTACCGCATTCACTTTCCTGTATCTAAATGTGACGTTACTTTCTTTTACATATGTTTTTCTGTCCATAAATTTTATATTACAATAATGTTTAATTTCTAATATTTCCTTTGTAAAAGTTGTCGTAAAGTTATTACAAATATTGGAAATATTGTCTGATTTTCCTAGGTGCTTAATTATTACATTATCTAAACTTGGCTTTACCTGTCCAGTCCATTCATTAATATGCGCCCATACTTTCCTATAATCACCATTACAATTAGTTATTTGACCCCTTCTGTACTTATTTTTTGCATAAAAAATCAACTTATTTACCTTATTCCTACACCGCGTATAATCTAACCGCTTATTCATGTTTTTAGGAGATGCTTTCCATATACGAAACAATTTATCCCTCTTTTCAATCATTTTTAATAATTTAATATCAACCCACGGTTGCTTAAATAGATTTTTCTTACCTAACACCTGTAACTTCTGACTATTTTCGTACACACTCTTGAACACATTACATATATGATCATATAACACTAAGGGACAGTTTAATCCGTTAAGTTTATTCCAGTCATACAATACTAAACCATCATTAACTTGTCGTTGAGACAATGAGTAACGCAATTGACCAAACACACTCACTTGATCTTTTTTGTATTGTATTTTGTCACTCATACCTGTGCTTACACAAATACCAACTATGTGATGATCCGATATGAAGCAGTCAATAATGTACGCAGCGACGCTCACGCAGTACCCGCGAGTCTGTCTCGTTCGCACCCATACATGATCCAAGCAGGACATCTCACGGCGCCCGTTCACTACCGCTTCCCGCGTTACCTCTGTATTCGGTATAACGTTCTGCAGGCCGCATACACACAAACCGTTTTTATATCTGTTTATGGTGGGATTTATTTTATTTCCCAATATGTCTAAGTTTATATCTCCGATGACAAATACGTTGTCTGTATATTGAAAACCTCTCATAAGAATCTCAATTTCTCTGATAAATTGTAATTTGTTCTTATTGGGTGGCCGATATATAGCAACAATATGCGTGCATGCTTTCTCTGAAGTTATTATTCCATGTACAACTTCTGCCGACCCAATATTTATTATTTTCATAGTAGTGCTCAAGTTTTTTCTTGTATAAATTATTAAACCTCCACCTCTTCTTTCTTCTCTAGTATGAGAATAAATATCATATCCTTTTATATTATATATCATTACTTCCTGTTGTTTTACATTTATTTCTGACAAAATTATAATATCTATTTGCCTCTTTGATTGACTTAGTAGAACCATAAATTCATTGAAGTTTTTTCTCATAGATCTTATATTTAAATGTATCATATATATATATCCATCAATCATTTCCCCATAAAATTGGTAAAAGTTTTTGTACCTTTTAAATGGTATTTCTGATTCTATTTCTGTTTTATTCATTAAAGTTTGTAGCATATATAAAAATCATATAGTGTGTACATGCCGTGCTATATTGCACTTTATGATGTTGCTGCGTTTGTTTTGTATTTAAGTACTTCTATATCTTTTAATGTTTTGATATTATATATTTTATTTTCGTCTTCATTTCTTTTTACCAATATATTTCCGTTTTGTACCCAAATGAAGTCATATAACCCTTTTAGTTGATTTTTGGTTTCCCAGAATATTTCTCGCTTCTGTTTGGGTAAATCTTCATTAATATATATACGCTGGGAGCTTTCGTTGCCGTATATATCTCCGTTAGTAGGGGTATTTTTACGAACTTTTAACCATCGATCCCTCGCTGTTTTTGAGCGAAGTTTAACTATTACAGCTTGCGGCTTACCTCCTTTATTTTTTTCTCTACCCACCCTTCTTGCTTCTTCGATATCTTCTGCACTCAATTCTAGTATATTAGCTACCTTTTCTATAATTTTCTGTATGTTTTCAGTTCCATGCTTCTCAAGTCCCATAATTTCCACCTTTGTTTCTCTTTCCTTTTGCTCCAAATACTGTATACGTTCCTCTAAGGCAGCATTGCATTTTTCCATGTATATATTCTTCTGCTCCATCGCCTTTAACTTTCTTTCTGTTTCCGTACTAAATTCCATCATTTTCTGATATTGTTCAGCATAAAAATCTACTGTTTCATGTAATTCTTCAATACGTTTTTCGAGCTTATATATTATATCCAGTTTTTTGTTAATATCCAAGAGGATCGCTTCAGAGGAAATATTCCCTATGTTAGTCGGCGTACCTTCCTTCCTGATGGGCGTTTTCCCTTCTTTTTGTTTGCACTCATCACAGATTTCATCTTGTAAAAATTGTTTTATATTTTTTATGCACTTTTTATGGAATACCGACTCGCATTGACCTTTGCACTTTATTATATCATCCTTTGTCACAGAAACAAAAAGCTTGCATTTTCTACACTGCACCATTTTTTATTTTGGATAATATTAATTAGAATACTTCTGCGCTGAATGTTTTGTAAATAATTGATCGAGTCCGTTCACTTGATAGCAACTGTTTAACAAACGTCCGCTCGTCGAGCGTGTACGCGCGATTTATGTGCTTCAATTGTTGTAAGAAGAAATAAATAAATTTATTATATTATTATTATTATATTAATGCGGACGACCTAGGAGTGCCTGGTATGGGCCGAGGTCTGCGCAATGCGGAAGGCCTAGGAGTGCCTGGTATGGGCCGAGGTCTACGCAATGCGGAAGACCTAGGAGTGCCTGGTATGGGCCGAGGTCTAAGGAATGCGGATGACCTAAGAGTGCCTGGTATGGGCCGAGGTCTACGCAATGCGGATGACCTAGGAGTGCCTGATATGGGCCGAGGTCTAAGGAATGCGGACGACCTAGGAGTGCCCTGTTGTAGTGGCCGAGGTCAAAATTTAGAAAGTTCTGATGAGGTTGACTAATTATTGTTGTTTGTTTTATATAAAACTTTGTAACACCTTTTGGCAAAAGCAGAACACAAATAAGATTTATATTCTAAGAGATTGCTTACTGTTGATCTATTAACCAGGAAACCATGCTGATGAGGTGATAAAAATTGCTTGAAATGTGAGTAAAGTGTCTCGTATATTAGAGTTTCAAATAGCTTGGCAAAACAAGACAAAATACTGATAGGTCTGTAGTTGCTGATTTGCTCTCTGTCACCAGATTTATATATGGGAATAACATATGCAGTCTTCCAAAGACTAGGAAAAATACCACACTCTAATGACTTATTAAAAAGTATGAACAGAGGAATGCTAAGCTCATCGCAGCAGCTCTTTATAAAGTGAGGAGGGATTTGATCTGGGCCAGCTCCTTTACCAATATCAAGAGACCGTATTTCTGCTTTAATGCTATCATTGTTTATCCTTGCGTCTGACAAAAACAAACCACGATTAACTGTTTTGTTAGGCGAGTAGAGATAGCAATTATTTTTTTCATAGACGGAACTAAAGTATTTCGAAAACATTTCACATATCTCATCCACATTTGAAGATGTGACGTCACCGTGTGTCATAGTTCTGGGTATGCCAGTGGATTTTCTTTTGTCGTTTACATATCTAAAGAAGTTTTTAACATTAAGTTTGACAGAACTTTCAACAGACTCGAGATAGGACCTATAACATTTGTTCAAAAGTAACTTACAACGAGCATGAAGCAAGTCAAAAGAGTCATAATCACGAGGGTTACCATATTTTTTGTACCGCCTGTGATACTTAAGTTTTTCATTCATACAACGAATCAGTGCAGGACTAAACCAGAAAGGAAATTTATTGGATCTATTACTCGCTAAGGGTGTATGTTTATAAATGATTTGATTCAATATCTCGTAGAACTTACTGACAGAGTCATCAATATTTGCACAAGCCAAGTACTCATTCCAGTTTACAGAGTTCAGTTCATCACGAATATTAACAAGATTGCATTTGTATAAATTAGGTCTCTTACTGCGGGCTCGCGAGATCACATTAGAAGTAGAAATTTGGCAAGTAATATCTATAAGCAAAGGTGGATGATGGTCATCAATGCGACTCAATGAGTGTGCCTCATGAACGCTTAAAGAATTAGATGTGTATAAAACTAAGTCTAAGTAACGGTAATTTTATTAGAGATGTTATTGAACTGTTTGAGGTTACAGATATCCAGAGTCTCCAAGAGAAGCTCAGATTTAACTCGCACAGATATAGGGCCTGGACACATATATGAGCTTGTAGTACATTTAGTCCAGTTTATAGTAGGCGTGTTAAAGTCGCCAATGCACAAGAAGTCAGTATTATCCCCCATATGGATCATTTTCCCCTGACAGTTAGAATAAAAGGCTTTTAGTTTGTCTAGCTCAAGATCAGGCGGCAAATAGCATAAGCAAACAATCAAAAACTTATTAGAATGCGTACTAATTTTAACCCAAACATCCTCAACCTCGGATTGCCATTCAAGTAATCGACGAGCATTTAAAGTTTTTTTTTGACCGCTAAAGCTACATCACCCCCCTCTCTCTTTTTTATACAAGTACTATCACGATCTCGGCGAAAAACTACATATCTAGAGTCAAAAAACTCAGCATCGCCGACACTCGCATTTAGGTTCGTTTCTGTAAAACAGATCACGTCATAATTGCAGTTAAGAATGTTTAGGTAAACATCGTCAAGCTTACTTCTAATCCGGTTGACATTTTGATAGTATACTAACATTGTGGAACAAACAAAAATCCAGATGAATTGAACAAAATAAATAGAAAAAAAAATAGAACTTATTTAGACATATTAAGATTAATTACTTAAGTTTGTTGAGACAGTCCAAGGTTTTAATGTGAATAGAACTTGATTCATCATCCTTTCTAACAAATATACGACCAAATTTAATGCAAACAAAAGTGTATTTTCTGTCTTTCGCAACCCTTCTTGTCTCGGCATATAACAATTTGCAATTCGGAGAGATGTGTTCAGTAACAAAAACTCTTGTTTTGTTGTCTGTGAATCCAAGGTGTGAGGCATTGAGTGCGTTGATAGGTTCTTTAGCTGCTTTATTGTAACGTCTTACCAAAGACAAGACAGTGTCCCGCAAACGAGGCGAAGACAGAGTCACAAGAATATTTCTGGTGCGACTTGACTTTTGGTCCATTTTAGCAACCCTTCTACAGGCAGTTATTTGAGAATCTTCGATTGCCATACCTATTGTGCTACAAAGGTTCCTAAATATAGTCACCACATTTTCTGAACGACTCTCGGGAACCGCTTGCAATTCTAAATTATGATTTCGAGATAGGTTGTCAATGCTAGAAATTTTATTATTTAATAAAGAAAGTTCAGATTTCAATTTGTTATTTTCATTCTCCAAAATTTTAATTTTTTCTCTATTCTCGGTCACCAAGGACTTTAGTGTGTTCTGTTCTGCGCAAATCTCAGATTGAATTTCTGATTTAATTATTTTTTTTGGTAATTAATTATTTAATTTCTCATCAAGTACGGCCGATACAGAAGTTTGAATTTTATGATCTAGTAAATTACTTATTTTACCCATCGTAACCGCATCGCAGTCCTTTCCTTGCGGCGAGCTATTATCGAGGGACATGTTCATACTGTAGTCGGAGGCAGATTGGTGATGCCCGCGAACCGGTGTATTAACATTAGAGCCGCGCCGTCGAGTGTTTACATTCAAACATGCTGGGCACATCCAAGACTCCAGCGCCTGAGCCGTCATCAAAGAAAAATCTTTTTGCTTGTATTTAGATATAATCGATGGTATTTTCCAGTACAAATTTTACACACTATATAGTCATCCTTCGAGTTAATCTTCTTGTTACACTGAGCGCTGCAATCCATTGTAGAAAATAGTAAGTAAATATATTTATACTGCCCTCTTACGACTCTGTTAAGTGACTCCAGTTCAGTAATAAGCAAAGCGTAACAATAGTAAAGCAGCAAGCAATGCTAAGTCTAAAAGCAACGTTAGTGTGCGTCAAGACGCTGTTGCTTCTTAACAGCAATACACGTTCCAGAGCAGCGCGTACGCAAGGCACCTCATAGATGGCGTTGCAGATGCATCAATTAGAATGATAAAGCAATTTTGAACGCTTAAGTTTGAAATTCTTTCCAATTATTACACAGTAATAACTTATTGTACCAGGCAGAGTGTCACAACAAAACACAGAAAGTTCCCAAACTGCACGAAACAATCACAAAATATCAGTCATAAGATTGGTAAATCCATTAATGCACCAATTTATAATTTCTTGTAAACAGTTCACAATAGCAACGAGATAACAATCACAGTTCACCACTATAACGAGACACTTAAGTTGATAAAGATTTGATAAATATTCTCTTGACAAATACAAATATATCGAATAAATTATTAAGAGCTAGTACAAAGACAGTGTTTCCTTGTAAGCGCCCTCTGGCGGAAGAAAGTAGTCTTCTTTAATGTAAAAATGTGTATCTTTTAGTGTTTTTTTTTTGTTTGTTTCAATACTTTTAGCTTTGTACCTGAATGTGTTAGTTATTTTTATATAGTCTTATTAAAATGTATGCCATTGTTATAAAATCATAAAGAATCTAAGATAATTTAGAACGGTTATTTGAATGTAATTATATTTTACGGTATTTTAGCTAATTTGTTTTGTTTATTTGTTGCTTTATTATTGCTATTTCTGAAATGTCAATATGAAAATAAAGTATGATTCGAATCATTATATTTTAGAGAAATTATATAAGACTAAAATAATATTATATAATAATATTAGGGGGACCAAACCACTACATTAGATTTGATAGACCACAGATCCTTGCAGCTGAGCGGCGGTTCGTTCCTCGAATGATGCGCGAGGCTATTGAGATTAAAAAAATATCCAAATTTCAATAGGGAAGATGGTTGGTATATACCACCAGCTTGGGAACCTATTATACAGGAGATAAAATCCCAACCCCGAGCACACACTGCAAGACCATCAGATACTATTAGTTCTTTTTGTTTGCATAATTTAACATAAGAAGGAGATAGAAAGCCTCTCTTGAGTTTGTTTCGCCGGTTCTTCTCAGGAGGGTCTCCCAATTTTGGAACCGGTGGTAGTTTACGGTAGTTAGGGTCAAATAAATAAACTCAAAATTACAAACAAGAATTTTAAATAAAATACTTTATTAAGTAAATTAAATAATAAATTCATACATAGACAATAAAACTTAAAAATCGAACAATGAAATAACCAAACGCTCAATAAGTCTTTCGAAGGTAGCTCGACAAATTAAATAAAAGTTTTATTCTGACGACGAAGCCTGTAAAGGCTACGAAACGTCAATAAATAAATAAAGTTTCGTGCTTTAACCCGTAAAAACCAGTTTTATTTAATGAGTGATGTGCGTGAAAACCTAAGAAACAAATCTCTTCATTGCAGAAACCTCTTCATTGCAGAAACTTTAAATAATATTCCAAAGTTTATGGCTGAGCATATTGAAGTTTTATCGTTATAATAAAGTCTGTAAATGGTGAGCTCGATTTATAGTTGAAGACGTAATCTGATCAATGATATTTAATTTCGAAACTTTCATTAGTAATAAAATTAATATTTGGCTTGATTTTTCCATTTATAAGAAAAAGACGAGGATAGTGCAACAGAAAGTGATGTTTTGGTTTCAAGGGCTCGCCAGTGAGTTTCATATACAGATGATTATGTTCAGAGACAATATTTTGTAGAATCGGGACAATATCAACTGTAAAGTGTCTACATTGAAAAATATTGAACATATCATGAAGATGTAAGTACATATGCCAATATTCATCATCTTCAGATATCATATCACCTACGAACAATCCAAAATATCTGACAAATACTGTCATCTCAGAAGCAGTCATCTTTAATTTCTTCTTGTTCAAGTTTTCGCTTGTGACAGAGGGTGGCTTATTATTGACATCTTGGCTATAATCAAACATGTACATACGACAGTTAAGTGTTTCCAGTGAAAGAGGGTCTAAATCAAGTAAATGATTTAATATAGGAATCATCGTATAGTGGGCTACGCCTTCAGGACCATCATGCATACAGTCAACTGCAAAAGCATTGGCAATATCAAAGCCCAAACTTTTAACATCCTTGAATACAAATTCCTCCTTAATACCAGTTTTTCTAAAATCATCTAAAATCATTAGCATAATTGACCGAATCGCGAAGACACGCCGAGTCTTCAACAATCATACTTTCCGTCATTTGTTTAGTGGCTTTACAGAAACGACACATATATGTCGCAGAAAAACATTCCACAAAACCACACATACCATTTACTCCAAGGTTGTCGCCAATAAGCAAGACTGTTGGAAAATATACTTTTTTCTCCCCTTGTGGTGTTAATATAAGTATTCCTTCTGTTTCTAGGTATTTAAGTTCTTCAACAAGAGGCCGAAATGTTTTTTTTTGTTTCCATAAGTTTTTCTGTCATCGGCATTGAAAATGAAGACTTCAAATATGTTTTCAAGCTTAGATTGACATTCTTCTGGAAGTGCGGGCAAGTTAGCATAGACACAACCAATTTTTTCACTGTGGGGTCCAAGTGCATTATTTGGTTCCCAATCATCATAATATATGATAATGGGGATAAATATATCACTTTGGCTGTAAAATTGGGATTTTATCGTTTTCCACTTTTGACACTGAATTATATTGGATATAACATCAGATGACTGTAATTCACTAATATAGTTTAATGTGGCGCATAAGGTATGAATTGACCAGTAACATTTTGCATTTTACCTTTGACAACACCGCCAGTAACTGTTCGTTCGACCCGACTATCAATAATATAAGTTTCAGGAAGAATGTAATCACCAGTAGATTGAAAATATTTCATTCTTAGATATTCACTTGATAATTCTGAAAATGGATTTGCTATAGTTCCAAATATATTTTCAATGGCGTAGACAACATCTAGCTTTAATTGAGACAGTTTTAATGCTTTTATAATTTTAGACCAATTACTTGGAGCGAAAGTCCCAGAAAGAAATGATGTTACATCTTTTATAACGTCATCTACGTGATTCCGAGGTAAACCAGGTTTAAATAAAACTAGTTTTTACGGGCTAATGCACGAAACTTTATTTATTTATTGAATAAAAAAATGAATTGAAACCTTTCGAAGGTAGCTTGACAAATTAAATAAAAGTTTGATTCTGACGACGTAGCCTGTAAAAGAGATGGAACATTAATTGAGAGTCAAACGAACTTACCTGTAAGTGACGTTCGACTGATAATATACGATGTGATTCGCCCGAGAGATTACATTTAATTCATTTGTAGTAGCACGCATTATTGTTAGCATTTTTATAATATTAGCATTTTTTACAGATCGATCAATAGTACAGTTATTGTTTTTATCTTGGTTTGTCTATGCTAAATCACGCCACATCACCTTACCTCCCCACCATCTTATCACGTGACGTGAAGGGGGGATGGACTAGCGAGTGGAGCGGTCATAAATACGGTATTCAGTCGAGAGCCTTCGTCGTGAATAGTGGTCCAAAATTTAACGTGGTGTTGCTGCTAAATATTCTTGTTATAATAATTTTAGTTTATATTACAGTGAAGTACAAGTTGAATAAAGCAAGTGGAAAATTAACATTGTGGTTTAACTTCTGGAAACTAATCTAATAGTTTCAGAAGCGGGATCGACTGAGAATATCCTGATATTCTCACTACGCCCAGAAAAAAAACGCAAGTTATTTTTTATTTATTTTTTTCTTATTCATAAGTGCTAATTTCATAACTCTTGTTTTATTTGACCTAATATATTTGAAGTTTCAAGAACGTTACATTTTTTTATTATTATTATTATTTAACATGGTCATACACGCAGTGTTGCCAACTCTACGTCTTTTTA
>OU963923.1:11262198-11282186 GCA_902850365.2 Chilo suppressalis
GGGTTCCATATATTAAATGAAGGAAGCAGACCGACCTTCCAAACCTGGCGAAGAGGGAAAGAGTATAAGAGCTGTGTAGACGTGACGTACTGCTCGACCGACATGGTGGACAAGGTGCTGGAATGGAAGGTGAGGGAGGATGTGACAACATCGGACCACAACACAATCTCATTTAAAATACGATTAGGAAAGATGAATAGTAATGACAATTTTAACACTAAAACTACAAGAAAGTACAACACCCAGAAGACAAACTGGGTGGAGTACAAAGAAGAAATACAAAAAATATTTAAAAAATAACAACCTAAACAAAACAGAAATAGATAAAGTAGATAGTGTAGAGAAACTAGAAAACATATACACCAAGTTAATAGAAGAAAATTGTAACAAACATATTAAACTAAAAAAGATGAGTAGTAAAATTAGGATTGTGTGGTGGTCCGATGAACTAGAAAGAATGAAGAAGGACAAAAACAGATGGAAGAAAAGGATAAAATGGGCAGCACCAAGTCGCAAAACATGGGTGGTCGGGCAATACACAGAAGCGAAAGAAAAGTATGAGAGAGAGATGGATGTCACCAGAGTAAAAAGTTGGAAGGAATTCTGCAAAAAGCAAGACCGGGAATCCATGTGGGACGGGATTTATAGGGTTATAGGCCGTACCAGAGCACAAGGCGAAGACCTGCCGATCGCGAGAGGGGGCACCACCACCAGCCCCAAACAGTCGGTGCGCATAATGGCGGAGACCTTCTACCCGGATAACACTGAAGTAGGGGAGAGCGAGGTCCACAGGTCAGTGCGAACCAGCGCGGCAGAAGCAAATGAGGGAGACGAACATGATGTTCACGACCCCCCATTTGTGGAAGCCGAGCTGGTGCACGCCGTGGAATCGTTCAACCCGAAAAAGGCACCGGGTGGAGACGGGTTCACAGCCGACATATGCACAGCGACTGTAAAAGCGAATAGTGAAATAGCTCTCGCGATCTTCAATAAGTGCCTAGCCCTGGCCCACTTCCCGCATGGATGGAAAAAGGCCACCGTCATAATGTTAAGAAAGCCCGGGAAGGAAAACTACCAGGAACCCAAATCATATAGGCCGATCGGGTTGCTGCCAGTATTAGGAAAAATCCTAGAAAAAATGTTAGTGCGTCGACTAAAGTGGCATATACTGCCTAAAATCAACTCGAGGCAATACGGGTTCGTGCCGCAGCGCAGTACGGAGGATATGGTACAGCGAATCAGAGGCAAATTGGTTGAGAAGAAAATCGTGGCCCTGATTTCGCTGGACATAGAGGGCGCCTTCGACAACGCGTGGTGGCCGCGAATCCGTTGCCAATTAAAAAACATGAATTGCCCAATTAATCTAAGAAAGCTAGTAGGCAGCTACCTTGACAACAGAATGGTGACGGTGAGATACGCGGGAGAGGAGTTCAGCAAACCCACCAACAAGGGTTGTGTACAGGGGTCCATAGGGGGCCCCTTATTCTGGAATATATTGCTGGATCCTCTCCTAAACGGTCTCGCCGACGCCAACATTTATTGCCAGGCATTCGCGGATGACATTGTTCTCGTGGTAGATGGGGGAGACTCAAAGTCGGTGGAACATAAGGCCAATGAAGGGCTCTCCCTGGTCAGGAGATGGGGCGCGTCGAATAAGCTGAACTTTGCGGCGCACAAAACCAAAGCCTTGGTCAACATCAAAAAGCTTAAATTCGACGCGCCGGTACTGACCATGGGAGGGGTCCATATAGAAATTATAGATGAATTAAAAATTCTTGGCCGGAAAATAGATAATAAGTTAACATTTAATGAGCATATAAAGTACATCTGCGGCAAAGCCATAAACATTTTTAAGGGAATACAAAAAGCAGCAAAAACGACTTGGGGTCTCCAACCGGAAATAATCAGAACAATCTATATTGCAGTAATAGAACCGATCATCCTTTACGCTGCGAGTGTCTGGCAAAAGGAAGCTGATAAAATTATAACCAAAAAGAAATTCTCAGTTGTGCAAAGGGGGTTCGCGCAGAAGATAGCAAAATGTTACAAGACGGTGTCACTCAACTCCGCCTTAATATTGTCGGGGTTGCTTCCGCTGGACCTCAGGGTCCAAGAAGCATCCCAGCTTTATGAGACGAAGCGAGGGAAACCCCAGGTAATATTAAGGGGGAGAAAGGTGGAGAAAAGGGTGTCCTTCATGGAATCGGACCACCCCGGTAGCAGCAGGATGATAGGGTTTGAGTGCTTGGAAAACGAGGAGGAGGATAGCAAACTGGCGGAAGGTCTTGTGAAGATCTATACAGATGGCAGCAAACTGATATTTACTGTTCGTAAGTACATTTATTTGTTGTTCGTAAGTGCGGATGTCATCACATTTGATTATGGCAGTACTATCATCGGCAAACATTATCATAGGGTGATCAATAACAGTTGATAGATCATTTATGTATAAATTGAAAAACAAAGGTCCCACTATGCTGCCTTGTGGTACACCTACTTCTACATTTCTACAAACTGATGTAAATGTCTTTATTATTCCCGATTTACTACACAACTTTGTTATAACAGTATACTGTTTCCTGTTACTGAGATAAGACCTCATCAAATCATGTGCTATACCTCTTACACCATATGAGTAAAGCTTGTCCAACAACAAAACTAATTCGTCTAATTTAGGAGGTTCCGTAACCGTGTTCCACTTAACGGTTGTTGTAAAGTATGTAAATATTCCGTTTTCCACCGAGACCAGAAATGTTGAGACATTTTTTGAATCTGTTGAAAGCGAGACAACCGATGCAACTTAACTTCCTCATAAGGATATTCAGGTACAGCCACCAAAGGTTGGCCGATTAAAAAATGACCAGGTGTTAAGACTTGAAGGTCTGACGGATCCGTACTAAGAGGGCACAAAGGTCGCGAATTCATGACTGCCTCCACTTTATGGAAGAAAGTTGTCAGTTCTTCGAACGTTAACTTGGTATCACCCAACACACGCCGAGCGTGATTCTTCGCCGATTTTACCGCTGCCTCAAATAAACCACCGTGATTTGGACTAGATGGAGGGTTAAATAACCAATTGATATTTTGTTGAACCAATTTCCGTTCAATTTCCGAATTATTTTCCCGTAAAAATGTGTACAACTCTTTAAGATATTTATTGGCTCCGGTATAATTTGTACCACAGTCCGATCTAAGTAAAGAAACAAGTCCGCGCCGAGAAACAAATCGTGTCAAAGCCGCTATGAAAGCTTCAACAGACAAATCCGAAACTATTTCTAAATGAACTGCCTTCGTGGATAGACATACAAATATGCATAAATAACATTTTTCAATTTTGGCATTCCGTAATGAACTAGATTTGATATAAAATGGACCCGCAAAATCCATACCAACTCCTAAGAAAGCTCGCACGCCATTCACTCTATCCCGAGGTAAGTCTGCCATAAATGGTTGTGTACACCGCACCTTAGACCGATAGCATTTAATACACCGATATGTGACGTTTCTAGTTATTCGTCGAGCCGAAATTATCCAATAATTTTGATAGAAAATAGCTGCTTAAGTGTTAGCTCCAACATGACAATTAATATAATGATAGTGAGTTACTAATAAATCCGTAAAATGTCCACGACCGGGTAATAAAATCTGATGTCTAGCATCGAAAGGTAAATCCGCAGCTCCAATCCGCCCGCCGACTCGTAAAATTTGATCAAATTCAAATTCAAATTCAAATGATTTATTGTGTAATGTAGGTTAGTACAGCAATTTGGTGTTAGGTAAAAAGTTTAGTGTCACTACATTTCGACCTTTTTACAAGGTATACAATATTTTTTAAGTAATAATCAGGTTTACAATTATATAAAAATCAAAATTATTATATTACAATTACAATCAAACAAGTCATAGTTATAAATAAATGTTAAAATATGTTTATGTCACAATTACTAAGCAATATTTCTATGTCAAACTAAAAATATATAATAATAATAATAAATTGTGCTATAATAGGCTAAAAATATTATTTAATTAGGTAATGTAGTCCATTTCTTTCAAGGAAGTGTCACTAAGAAACTCTTGTGTAGTATAATATACTTTGTCAATTAACAGTTTCTTTAAGCGTTTCTTAAAAATAGTCATTGGTAAACTCTTTATATTATTAGGTATTTTGTTAAAGACTGCAGTAGCCATACCAAAGACACTATTGCTAAATAGTGCAGTTTTACGTTCCATCGCACATAACGTATTTCCTATCCCTCGTCTATAGTTTCTATGCGAATTCTGTTCTTTAAATGTAGGAAACATATGGTAGTTATTTTTGACGAACACTGCAATTTCATAAATATATAAGGATGGTAATGACAAAATTTTTAACTGTTTAAAGACCTCCTCACAGCTATCAGTAGTCTTCAAACCCTTAATAGCCCTGATGCATCTTTTTTGGGCTTTAAAGACCATTGTTTTATTTGTAGAATTACCCCAGAATATTAACCCATAGCGTAATATTGATTCTATATATCCATGATAGGCCATTACGACGGTCTTGGTGTTTGCTATCTTGGAAAGCTTGAACAAGACGTAAGCAGAGGAACATAACCTTTTGCAGAGCATCTCAGTATGAGATTTCCAATTCATTTGATAGTCAATTTGTATACCTAAGAATTTAATGTCAGAGACTGATTCAATTATGTCATCATTAATTTCTAAAGATACATTCGGTTTGTGAGTTTTTTGCCTAAAATGCATAATTTTTGTTTTGTTAGTATTAAGTATTAGTTTGTTTAATTTTAACCAGTCATTAATATTTTTGAGAGCTACATTTATTTGTTGTTCGTAAGTGCGGATGTCATCACATTTGATTATGGCAGTACTATCATCGGCAAACATTATCATAGGGTGATCAATAACAGTTGATAGATCATTTATGTATAAATTGAAAAACAAAGGTCCCACTATGCTGCCTTGTGGTACACCTACTTCTACATTTCTACAAACTGATGTAAATGTCTTTATTATTCCCGATTTACTACACAACTTTGTTATAACAGTATACTGTTTCCTGTTACTGAGATAAGACCTCATCAAATCATGTGCTATACCTCTTACACCATATGAGTAAAGCTTGTCCAACAGCAATTTATGATCAACACTAAAGTGGTTAAGGAGTTTTCTAAATATTTTGCACCTCCCTTAAATCATGTAATAAATTTGATGTTTAATTCCGGCGTGTTTCCTGACGCGTTAAAAATTGCTATTGTTAAGCCAATATATAAAAAAGGAGAACACACTAACATAAAACACTATAGACCAATAGCTCAATTAAATGTTATCTCAAAGATATTTGAAAGAATTATCTGTGACAATCTTTACCAATTTTTTGAGAAATATAACATATTTTGTAAAGAGCAATATGGTTTTCGACGAGATAAAAATACAAATATGGCAATTTATCACTTGTTGCAGGCTGTTATTAATTCTGTTGATCAAAGACAACATATATGTGCAATATTTATGGACATGACAAGCGCATTTGATCATGTTGATCATAAATTGCTGTTGGACAAGCTTTACTCATATGGTGTAAGAGGTATAGCACATGATTTGATGAGGTCTTATCTCAGTAACAGGAAACAGTATACTGTTATAACAAAGTTGTGTAGTAAATCGGGAATAATAAAGACATTTACATCAGTTTGTAGAAATGTAGAAGTAGGTGTACCACAAGGCAGCATAGTGGGACCTTTGTTTTTCAATTTATACATAAATGATCTATCAACTGTTATTGATCACCCTATGATAATGTTTGCCGATGATAGTACTGCCATAATCAAATGTGATGACATCCGCACTTACGAACAACAAATAAATGTAGCTCTCAAAAATATTAATGACTGGTTAAAATTAAACAACCTAATACTTAATACTAACAAAACAAAAATTATGCATTTTAGGCAAAAAACTCACAAACCGAATGTATCTTTAGAAATTAATGATGACATAATTGAATCAGTCTCTGACATTAAATTCTTAGGTATACAAATTGACTATCAAATGAATTGGAAATCTCATACTGAGATGCTCTGCAAAAGGTTATGTTCCTCTGCTTACGTCTTGTTCAAGCTTTCCAAGATAGCAAACACCAAGACCGTCGTAATGGCCTATCATGGATATATAGAATCAATATTACGCTATGGGTTAATATTCTGGGGTAATTCTACAAATAAAACAATGGTCTTTAAAGCCCAAAAAAGATGCATCAGGGCTATTAAGGGTTTGAAGACTACTGATAGCTGTGAGGAGGTCTTTAAACAGTTAAAAATTTTGTCATTACCATCCTTATATATTTATGAAATTGCAGTGTTCGTCAAAAATAACTACCATATGTTTCCTACATTTAAAGAACAGAATTCGCATAGAAACTATAGACGAGGGATAGGAAATACGTTATGTGCGATGGAACGTAAAACTGCACTATTTAGCAATAGTGTCTTTGGTATGGCTACTGCAGTCTTTAACAAAATACCTAATAATATAAAGAGTTTACCAATGACTATTTTTAAGAAACGCTTAAAGAAACTGTTAATTGACAAAGTATATTATACTACACAAGAGTTTCTTAGTGACACTTCCTTGAAAGAAATGGACTACATTACCTAATTAAATAATATTTTTAGCCTATTATAGCACAATTTATTATTATTATTATATATTTTTAGTTTGACATAGAAATATTGCTTAGTAATTGTGACATAAACATATTTTAACATTTATTTATAACTATGACTTGTTTGATTGTAATTGTAATATAATAATTTTGATTTTTATATAATTGTAAACCTGATTATTACTTAAAAAATATTGTATACCTTGTAAAAAGGTCGAAATGTAGTGACACTAAACTTTTTACCTAACACCAAATTGCTGTACTAACCTACATTACACAATAAATCATTTGAATTTGAATTTGAATTTGATCAAATTTTACGAGTCGGCGGGCGGATTGGAGCTGCGGATTTACCTTTCGATGCTAGACATCAGATTTTATTACCCGGTCGTGGACATTTTACGGATTTATTAGTAACTCACTATCATTATATTAATTGTCATGTTGGAGCTAACACTTAAGCAGCTATTTTCTATCAAAATTATTGGATAATTTCGGCTCGACGAATAACTAGAAACGTCACATATCGGTGTATTAAATGCTATCGGTCTAAGGTGCGGTGTACACAACCATTTATGGCAGACTTACCTCGGGATAGAGTGAATGGCGTGCGAGCTTTCTTAGGAGTTGGTATGGATTTTGCGGGTCCATTTTATATCAAATCTAGTTCATTACGGAATGCCAAAATTGAAAAATGTTATTTATGCATATTTGTATGTCTATCCACGAAGGCAGTTCATTTAGAAATAGTTTCGGATTTGTCTGTTGAAGCTTTCATAGCGGCTTTGACACGATTTGTTTCTCGGCGCGGACTTGTTTCTTTACTTAGATCGGACTGTGGTACAAATTATACCGGAGCCAATAAATATCTTAAAGAGTTGTACACATTTTTACGGGAAAATAATTCGGAAATTGAACGGAAATTGGTTCAACAAAATATCAATTGGTTATTTAACCCTCCATCTAGTCCAAATCACGGTGGTTTATTTGAGGCAGCGGTAAAATCGGCGAAGAATCACGCTCGGCGTGTGTTGGGTGATACCAAGTTAACGTTCGAAGAACTGACAACTTTCTTCCATAAAGTGGAGGCAGTCATGAATTCGCGACCTTTGTGCCCTCTTAGTACGGATCCGTCAGACCTTCAAGTCTTAACACCTGGTCATTTTTTAATCGGCCAACCTTTGGTGGCTGTACCTGAATATCCTTATGAGGAAGTTAAGTTGCATCGGTTGTCTCGCTTTCAACAGATTCAAAAAATGTCTCAACATTTCTGGTCTCGGTGGAAAACGGAATATTTACATACTTTACAACAACCGTTAAGTGGAACACGGTTACGGAACCTCCTAAATTAGACGAATTAGTTTTAATAAAAGAAGATAATGCTAGTCCTCTTCAATGGAAGCGCGGTCGGTTAGTTAAACTTCTTCCCGGTAAAGACGGAATAGGGAGGATGCATATATAATATTTATGAAAATTTTATGATTAAAATGTTAAAAAAATATAAAAGAAATGCCACTGCAACGTTTTTATTTTACATAATGTTGTTTTTTAACAATTATTACGAATTAAAAATACTTGAAACGGAACGTATTTTAAAACACCAATCAGCGTTTAGTGACGTCACTCCTGTTATGACAACTTCTTTGAGGTTATGGTTGTTAAAGTAAATATTATTTTAAGGGAATATTTATTGCGTTTTTTTACATTTAATAAAAATGGAAGTTGCGTTTATCAAAGCAGACTCCAGGAATTTACCAAGAGTTAGCGTTGACATGGTTATAACTTTTTTTGTCCAAAGTGCAGAGTTTTTAAGTATAGAAATGAAAGAGACTAAATTACTACGGTATGTAAAAATCGTAGTTGTTAAACTTCATATTTTATTCAGCGGCTTCCACAAATCTTACGGCGATAATGCAATCGGCTATGTCCAAATTAAAAGAGATGGAAAATTATATACAGTAAAAGGTAGAGTTCTCCGGAGCAAAAAGTACGTAAAGAAGGTTATCGTGTTACAGTTATTTTAAATGAAACGCAAAGCTTGGTTCAGTCCTGCCAATGTGAAGATTGTGCCACACATTTTAAACTTTATCTAATTTTCGACTTCATTCTCCAACTGTAAAATTAAAAATATGTTATAGACAGGTTTTGTAAGTATTAGGTAGGTCACTGATGCGTTTTTACGTACAAACAGATTAATTAAGCATATAACAAGTATATTCGTCGACTTACGTCAAAGTGATCTTCTCAGCATCGAATAATGGTCTTTGGAGAATAATTGTCATTTCTCTTCGCAGCTTGAAACCACTTTTTTTTTCAGTTTTGGGTCAGAAGTTCCAGTCAAAAACAATTTATTTGGGAACTTTGTTGAAGTAGATTGGCACAAAACATGAGTCAACACGGCTTTTTTTCGGAATATTAGTTGTATTGTTATGATCACATGATGTTGATGGATAGTCCATTTTAAATTTTTCAAAAAAATATTTCGAAAGTCGGAAAATATGCAAAAGTATGAAAATTTAAATCCAGCAACGAACAATTACGACCATTGACAGACAGGAGTGACGTCATCGCAACCATAGGTTCGTTTTCGCGCGAAAATTCAAATTGTCAATTTAAAACCGCATTTTTTCCGATAAATCACAATGTTTTAATTTTTTAATATATCTGTGGTTTATTCTACATGGAATTCTTTAAAATGAAAACAAAAATAAAAATATTGCATCTTCCCTATTGTGCGAGTTGCAGAGGTTCGAACGCAAAACGGTATTTTGCTTCGGCCTATTTCTAAATTATGTCGTTTACCTATTGCTGATTCTTAGGAACCAAGGCAGGCCTTGGTTAGGCGGGGGGATGTTCAGGCACGGTATTTCTTATTATGTGGGTAAACTACAAATCCACGACTCAACGGTAACGGGCGCTGCTGTCACTGCGACATTACCTCTCCCGGCGAGCGCACACAAGAGTTGCTGGACTATATTTCGGAATATCGATTTTCGGTGGATTATCATTAATAGTTATAAGTGAACTGCTTAAGTTGTCTCGTATATCAAATAATGTTGGTGGAACAGCTGTATTTGAAATTGGTGCACAATAAGGACTCTGAGTGGGTGACCACGTGGACACGTAACGCTTCCAGCACGAGCTCATACTGGCGATGTCAAGGTGAGTGGTTTACTTCGTAGTGGGGAATCCTGTGCCTGAATTTTACCATTAGAAGCGGTAGGATCAGCGACCAAACCAACTTGTTCTCGTGGGCTATCGAAGGGGTTCTCGCGAACATATACCATCATCTCCAAAAAATTTTAGAAGGACCTGAGGTTCTTGAGGATGAAATGATACCATTGTAGTAACAAACGGCGTTCTGGTAAGGTCCGTACTCGAAATTATACAGAATGGAAAGATCTTAAAAAAAGCACTCAAAAATTTAGGAAAACCTTTTATTAACAAAACGGGACGAGCTGTTTCCGGCAAAAAAAAAGAAAGAGCCTTGCAACTGACCAAAGAAATGTTTTGAACAAATAGAAGAAAGTTGCAGGGAACATGTTTTTAACTGTTTTTGGGATATTGGAAGTCATGAGAAACAATAGGATTTTATTGTGAAATACACTAGGTACCACAAACCAAAACGTATTAAAGCAGAAGGGTCAAATAGAACACAAACAAGGATTTATAATTTACCAATTAAAAAAATTGAAAGAGTTCAAGTCTGTCGGAAAATGTTTTTGAACACTCTATCAATTAGTGAAAAAACTATACGCTATAACTATACTGTTAAAGCGACTGACAAAGCTGAAGCTGAAAGAAACAGCAGTATAACAGCATAATAGTAGCAACTTTTAATATGCAAAAAATTTTGACTTGTCCTTTCGGAAACGTAAGCATTTTTTATTTTAAGAGGAAACTAAACCTCTACAACTTTACTGTATATGATGTGGCATAAAAAGTGGTTACTGCTACATGTGGACAGAAGTTTTGGTAAAAAGGGAGCAAACGAAATAAGCAGTGGCTTAAACTTGTTTATAAAGACGAAAATTGATGATTGTGCTAAAATTTTTCGATTTTGGTCAGATAATTGCTCTGGTCAAAATCGTAATCGTATAGTCTTTGCATTTTATCAGCATGTTCTTGAAAAGTTTGATATAGAAAGTATAACCCACCGCTTCCTTGAAGTTGGGCACACACAAAATGAAGGGGACAATGTCCATTCAGTTAGAGAAGGAGCTTCAAATAGGAAGACTATATATACTCCCGACCAATGGGTAAATCTAATCAGATGGGTGAAAACTACAGGCGAAGCATACAGAGTTAAGGAAATGGCTTTGACAGATATTTTTAACTATCGATCTTTACTTTATGGGAAAAATTGGACAAAAAATGATGACGGAGAAAAAGTAGTATGGAGAAAGATTAAAGAAATGCATATTACTAAAGAAAATTATAATGTAATAAAATATAAATATGATCTTAATGAAGAATATGAAACAATGACAACATTAAAAAAAAGTTGAAGGGGAAAGAAAATAATACCGGATTCAGAAGTCCATTCCATCCAACTTGCCAATACGACTCCTCTTAAAGTTAAATGTGATAAATACAAAAACTTAGTGTCTATGTGTGAGTCATAAATAATCCCAGATGAATTTCATACATTTTTCCGAGGGTTGCCATATAAGCAAATACCGTTAGGGAATGATAACAATACAGAAAGTACTGCCGAAGAAGATGATTAGTGAGTTAAATCTTAAATTGAAAACTTAAGTAAGATATTTTGTATGGATGACTGATGTGGATAAGACTGGTTCAATAATTATCAAAGAGTGTTAAGTTTTGTTTTTGCTATATGATTATTAAAAGGATAATTTATATCTAAGAAGTAATCATGTTTTTGTATTTTTTTAAGTTACGTTAATTTGATTATCTGATCTCAATTAGTTAAGGCGTTTTAATATTAATATGAGAAGAAGTGTTTTGTTTTTGGTTATTTTTTGTTAATTACTATAGTTTTTTTTATATTATGAGAGGTAATTATTTTTTTATAGTGTCATCCTCTTTTTGTTCTAAGCACGAATTTTATTTAAAAATAATCAAACATATATATAAAAATAAGTGTTTATTTTAATACAGCAGGTACGTTAAATGTTTTATATAATTATATTAGGTAACCTGATAGTTTTATCGAGCAATATAAATAATGAAAAAGCATTTATAATATTTTTAAATAACCTAATGGCGATTGTTGCCTTAACATTTCCGAGGAAAAAGGTTATAATATACCTTAGGGCCCATGTTGGGTGCTTTTTAGTAGAAATATAACGGAGAATAAGGAATTAAGGGATATAACTATTTAAAAAATCATTATTATTACCAATAAAATTACTCAGGCCAACTACAAGATGCAAAAACTACATTGTGGCCCGCCCTCGCTTCACTTCGGTGTAGAACTGTAGTGTAGATTATAGTTTTTGTTCTCCTGAAAAGTTGCTGTTTTGCAATAACGCCTCTTTTCGTCGGATACGACGATATTTTTTTGGCGGTAAGCGAAAAATAAGTAACATCGTTTTTAATCCCAAGAAATTTTAATTTGCTATAATAAAATATAAACCAGAGTTAAAAGTGAAATTTTGTCAAAAATTGAAAGGGGAACTCACATATGTGATATTATATGTGAGTTCCCCTTTAAAGGTGGCGCTATGTGGCGTTGACAAGTAAACAGATTTTGTGTACTAAAAATATAAAAAGTTAATTTATGTCTGTGAATTTATATGAAATTTAAAAAGCATCGCATAAATAACCACAATTAGTGTTATCCTACTGATCTGTGCGCAATAGAACGAAAAAAGTGAAAATCAATGTAGCAACAGTGTTTTCAAAACAATAATGCAGTGACAATAACTAATTTGAGATTATTTAACGTTAATTCAACCATAAAAGACAGTGTTCAAACAGTGTTATAATATTTCACTACATAAGATTAATTAAAGTGACTTTAATTTTAAATATTATTAAAAATTACACGGTTATCAAACGAAGCAAAGTGATTGGTTGAAGGACTGACTTTGGTCGGGCTCATATTCGTATAACTACTTCACTTCTTAAAACAGACTGTTATTTTCGTCAATGTTTATGAGTGCGCCGTAGCGCAAAGGCATACTAATCTACCTACTGTTCCGTGAATCCAAGTTCAAATCCAATGTGACGATTAATATTGATATAATATTTTCTGTAACCAACAATATTTATTTAGAACGAAAAAGACATTTTATTTAATATTAAACAGAATTAAAATTAAAAGTTTGAATAAACAAGATGGTTCTAAATTGCGCAAGATGTCAAAAACAAATAACAACTAGACAACTATTATCATGTAGTATTTGTCAAGACAGTTTTCATTTGCACTGCGCAAATGTCTCATTCCAAAGATATCGTATAATGACCGCAGCACATAAAAAGGCTTTTAAATGTGACGCCTGCTCATCTACATCAAGTGTCATTGCTTCAACCCCGAATTTAAATAAATCTTCTACATCGTCTGAAAACACCCAAGCAAGCGTATCAGAGAATATAAGCAAACAAAAAAAAAATAAGACAAGAATTCCAGTTAGAAATTCCTTTGAAGAACTATCGAGCGATGAAGCAGAGTTTACATCATTCACATCAACGCCGTCTAGGGAGAAAAATAGAAGTTTATCAGAATTGCAACTTAACATGAGTTACTTAATTGAAGAATTAAATGGTAAAATAAAGATATCACAAGAAAAATTGGAAATAGCTGAAAATGAAATAAAAAAATTAACATTAGAAAATAATAAAATGAAAAAGTTAAATTCTGAATATGAATTAAAAATAAATCAACTGTTGCACATATGTAATTCGACTGTCAAAAATAACACGAGCGGTAAGAAAAATAAGAATAATGTAAAACATAAACAGGGCTTATCTACTTCACTCACCGAAAATATTAAGGAATTAAATTACCAGGCACAAACCCAATCAAATGAGATAATAGCGCCATCTTCCGATAAACAAGAACACCAAAAGAATAACTTGCAAATGTCCTGTGAAACTAATCGACTGACACAAAATGTAGCTACAGATTCATCTATAAAGAAAGCACCAGGTTTCCATAGCAGCAACGCTAGAGAGCATCATCATTCAAAACAGATTTTTATTATAGGAGATGAGCTTCTGAGAGGTCTTGCGGCAGCTATTTTTAATGAAAGGTCAGGAAAATGGAATGACACCTATAAACCGTATGCGTTTATCATGACTGGAGCAAGAAGTTCATTAATACTGGAACAATGTAATAATATTTTGCCAAGATTAAACAGCAATGACTTAGTTATTTTAGGGTGTGGTAGCAATGATATGGATATAAATGAGTATCACTCAAACATATGTATAGCTGTTAATATGTTATGCTCTAGAGCTTCAGTTTTGATCGCACCAGTAATACATAATAGATATTTAAATGAAAATTTTATGTACTATAATTTAAGGTTATGGACCAAACACTTTAAGAATTGTAATACAATAGATATAAATGACTTTATACAGAATAATAGAAACGACTACATCAATTTTTTAAGTTTTAAAATTAATCTATATATCGACTTTCAACAATATCAAAAAGAATTTCTTTCTGTAGGCCAATTAAAAAAATATATTAGGAAGAACCGTGGTGAAATATGTCACATAAACAAAAACAAAGGTCTTCCTAAAAAAGGGACTATAAAATATTACTTTAAAACAATACCAAAACAACTTTCGGGGAACCATTCTGATAAACCGTTGCATAACCCTACATTATCAGCACAAAAAAAAACTTTTTTTCGCGAATAAAATATATAATTTTTTTACTATTCACCATCAAAATATACAAGGCCTAGGGTCAAAGAAATCCATTTTAGAAATTACTCTGACGGAAATCAACAAGAATATAAAGCCAGACATATTGTGCTTTACAGAAACCTTTATTAAAAGAAACGAAGAAAAAAATATAAACTTTAATAGATTTGAACTGGCAACAAACTACTCAAGGCCAAACAAAAGAGGCGGGTCGTGTATATTGGTTAAAAAGGGGATCGAATATAAAAAAATAACATGTTTCGATGACCTTAGTATTAATTTTCACTTTGAATGTTGTGCAGTAAATCTAGTTTCTAATAATATCGTCGTTATTTGCATTTATAGAATACCGTCAAAATTGCAGGGACATATTGCATATTTTATGGATAGAATTGACTTATTACTACACAAATGTATAAAAAAATATTCTAATAAAAAAATTATAATAACTGGTGACATGAACATAAATTTTATTGACAAAAATTGTAAAAATGCGACACGCTTAAAGGAAATTATTAATCAATATAACTTTTATACACATATAAATGAACCTACTCGTAAGAACGCGTGCCTTGATTTGGTAATAAGTAACATCAATAACGCGGTCGGATCAGTCTTACCTCTGTGGCTATCTGATCACGATACGGCACAAATACTGCAGTTTCCTATAGATAACAAAAAAGAGCTTCATAAAGTGAATTTTATTAGTAGAAGATGTTATTCAGATGAAAACATTGAGTTATTCAAGTATCATTTGAAGTGTATGCCCTTTAGAGATATATTTGAATATTTGCAAGTCAACCCAGCATTCAACGAATTTCATGACAGGTTCTGTTTGTTATATAAACTTTGTTTTCCAGTTATTAAAATTAGAAAGAAATCTTCAAATAAGCCTACTTGGATAACAAAGGGACTACAAAGGAGTTCCGCTACAAAAAGACATCTTCGTTACAAATATTATGCTCAGAATAATGAATTTAACAGGAAAAAATATCTAAAATATAACAAGTTACTGAAAAAATGTGTTTATCAATCAAAAAAAATAACCAATAAAACTTATATTACAAATAGCAAAAATATAGGTAAAGCTACATGGACAATTATAAAAAAAGAAACCAACAATATAGAAACAAAAAAATATATTAATAAAATAGTAATCAACGGAAAGGACATAAAATCACCCATAGACATAGCTTCGACATTTAATAAACATTTCATTGACATAAATAAAACAACTATCAATAACACTATAAACACTTGTAAAGGTAATAATTTCTATCATTCAATCTTTTTGACCCCTGTGACTGAAAACGGAATAAATAAGATAATAATGACATTAAATAACACTCCATCAGAAGGATTTGACTCAATAAGTACCAAAATAATAAAACTATGCAAGACCGAAATAATTCCAATACTAACTCATTTAGTAAATTTATCACTGGAAACCGGCACCTTTCCAGAAAGATTAAAAATGTCTGTTGTCAAACCTTTGTACAAAAAAGGTGACACTACTAATATTGATAATTATAGACCAATTACCTTGATTTCAATTTTTTCGAAAATATTTGAGAGAGTTATGTATAATCAACTTTCGTCATTTTTTAATAAATTTAATGTTATAAGTAGAAGTCAGTATGGTTTTCAAAAACTTAAATCTACGACACAAGCGGTGTATAATTTAGTAAATAATATTCTACAAAATGTTAATGAGAATAAATACACCTCAGTCGCATTCATTGACATGTCTAAAGCATTTGATCGGGTGTCACACAAAAAACTACTCGATAAACTACAGTTGATCGGAATAAGAGGTCCTGCCTATGACTGGTTAAAATCGTACTTAGAGAACAGAGTTCAATTTGTTGAAATAGAACAAATAGGTAAAAAACATACGATACAAACCTACAGATCCAGTCTTGAAAAAAATGATACTGGCGTCCCACAGGGGAGTATACTCGGTCCATTGCTATTTCTGATTTATATAAATGACATTACAAATTGTTCAAACAATAAATTTACTTTATTTGCTGATGATATCTCAGTTTTAGTCTCTACTCATAAAGATAGCACAATGGAACAACATCGAAATGACATTATTGATACTTTGACATCCATAATAGATTGGCTAAATGATAATAATCTCCAAATTAATATTAACAAAACCAATATAATTAATTTTAATAATTTTAGAAACTCTTTGACGAATATTAACTTTAACGGAGAACAAATTAAATGGGCTACAAAAGGTAAGTTTTTGGGTCTATTTATAGATAGCAGGCTTAATTGGAGAGACCAAATAGAAAATGTATTTGGAAAAATAAATAGTTTTGCATATGCTTTATATAATCTAGCAAGAATTACAGACAGAAAAACAGCAGTTTTAGCATATTTAGCTTATGTGGAATCTTGCCTTAGATATGGACTCATAACATGGGGAAATGGTACGGATATAAATAAAGTATTCATTGCCCAAAAGAAATGTATTCGAGCCATTTGTAACATTGCACCGGATGTTTCTTGCAGACCGTACTTCAAAGCATTAAACATATTAACACTGCCCTGCTTATACGTATTAGAAATGGGAAAATTTGTTAAACAAAACAGCCACCTATACCAGCAACTAAAAGATAATACAAGCAAAAATTTTAGAAATTTGAACAAACTTTTATTGAGTAACAATCCCAAAACTTCGCGTTTTAATAAAAATGGTTATGCAATGGCTATAAAAATATATAATAAAGTACCTGACAATATTAAGCAACTACCCTACAACAGGTTCAGAATAGTATTAAAAAATTGGCTATTGGATAAAAGCTTTTATTCTGTAGAGGAATTTTTAAAAAATAAGTCCTGAATATTGAAATGAATGTCGATTTTGGATTAATTTTATTTTAAATGCATATAATATATTGACATGAATATTACTTTTTAATTGACATCAGGAATCGAATTAATATTTACATTGAATTGAATAATAATCTTAAATTGTCATACTAAAAAATTTTGTTATTATAGGTATATCACACTAAATTGACATAAAATATTTTTATTTTGAACTGACATTGAGAATTGTAATTAATATTGACATAAATTTGAATTTAAATTATAATGATAAAATACTTGTTATTAAATGAATGATTAGTAAATTTAATATGACTGTTATGTTTTAATATATTAGAATTTTTTGCATGCTATTAATATGGCTAAATAGGTTTAAGATTCTTAGCTTTTAACATATGCTTTATATGCAAACACCTTTTGTCAACCCTATTTAATGCAAATAAAGATTATTCTATTCTATTCTATTCTATTCTAAATTTTTGAGGCTCAACTAAAATCATCCTCTTCCAAGAAAGACGGGGATAAGGTGCTGCAGATTCAAGAGGAGTTCAACACGTTCAAAGATGTTGTACATAACATACTGCTCCTCTTGCGTCAACAGATAAAAGAAATTCTCAAATCTGTGGATTCAATTGAGACGAGGCATCGGCAAAAATGTCTTCTCCTTAGCGGGCTATTAGAGAAATCCGATGATGAATTAGCAGATAGTGCTGTCTCTGTTCTTCAAAAACACCTCGGACTCACGGAGCTTACTGTGTAGCAATTATCGCTATCACCAACCAACTCAGGGGTTTTGCATGAGACTAAAGATTAAATTTTTATACTCAGGGCGCCGAAATACTGATATTTGTGGGAGTGAAATAAAAATATATAACCGCAGTGAACAAGATCTATATATATTGTCAATATTCAGAAAAAGATATTTCAACATACATTGACACTCTTAATACTATTTATAGATATCTTTGATATATATATATATATATATAGCTTTTACAAACTCAAAGATTAAGATTAAGTGATGTACATATATTCCATAACATGTGTAGATGCTGATATCTTTAAGTTAACATTCTATATAAACATTTGGTTTTAGAAAATGACAAACAATGTGAAATTCAAGTTACTTATATAATGACTTTACAATTTGCTAATTTAAACCTTTTATTACGTTCTAAGAAACGGAAATTTTGTTCTTCGGAGAATGCACTGGTTAAATATTAAGTAGGTACAGATTTTACTTAGCTTTTTTAAGACCTCGGGAACATCAAGGAGATTCAAATGTCATGAAGATTGAATCAGGACGTGCTGTCATCAAATGAACACGTCTATTTTCCAGGATTCAGTTTACAGGCTCATTTCATCTAACGCATTCCTTTCTATATTTCCAAAGAAATTCCGAGCAGTTCTAATCAATTGGTTTTTGTCTAGAAATTTTACTAGCTTCCTCAAAGGACCTAGAAATAATCACACACACTTCCCGTTAATCCGGGGAGAAATATCAAATTAACAATGCACTGACTATAACTTGCTTATCAACAGTCACTGTGCAATTAACTGGATGTACCAGGATTCGATCAGCAAAAAGAGACCTAATTCGGCTGCGCACAGCTATTTATAGGGGCATATGGTCACGTGTGAACTGCTAGAAGATTTCGCTTCTATGTCCTAATAAGGTGCGAAATATCATACGAACCGGTTAAGCAGGCCCCGCCTCTTGTAATTCTTTCCAGAACATTAATGTGACGTCATATCCAATCTTGTAACTTATTCGACAGAAATCATACACTAACTCCATCTATCATACTTCCCAAACACATCTATCAGATTCACTAAGTTTTAACTCGTTTCCTGCTTATTTAAGCGGCATACAATATTCGATGATTTATGTGCATGACGATAGATGGCGCTATTAAAAAATAATAATATTAGTTAAAATTACATTATAAAATTATAATGCTACAACTGGAGAAAGGATCAAGGTGTGTTACAGATTGGGCCTGTAGGAAGGCCAAAGGGGAAGATCTTCCACCGAGCTGGGTGATGTTAGCTCGGGGGCCGCGGCCCGACTGATGTTGGTCAGGCATCGTATATATGAAGAGTTAGCCTCCGAATTTCATTTGCGCGATGTAGGCTTCCATACTATTATGATCGCGGTGCAGGTAACGCCATCTCTTGAGGATGGTGAGTAATGATTTCCTCCATCCGTTGTATATATGTGGGGCATATAGATGTTGCCGCCACATCACTCCCCTCCGAAACCGGAGGGGATATACACGCCGCATGAAAATCAAGGCGACGACTGCCGCTGTGTGCCGGGACTATCGGGATTAGTGCTTGGTGGGCATGATAAAGGAATGGAGACGAAGGGACGGACTGTAGGAGAATGTGCTTGCGGTTCAGGGGATAGTGTAGGTGCAGCAGGCCCTAAACGGCTGATGGAAGGAATGGAAGAGGTAGAAGAGGTCGAGGAAGAGGAATGAGAGAGTGAAATCAGGGAAGTCTCGTTGAATGCCTTAATGTTGTCATATATATAAGTGATAAAACGTACCACGGTCTCAACCAGCCTACTGTGTCGACTGAGATCAGTAAAGTTGAATGGGTCCTGGACCTTATTACCGCAGAGAGCTACATGCTA
>OU963923.1:11282686-11318690 GCA_902850365.2 Chilo suppressalis
TGTTCCTGTGGAGAGAGAAGCAAGATCAACCACCGCGAAAGTACAAGATGACGGCCCTGATCTTCGGCGCATCCAGCTCACCCTTCCTGGCCCACAGCGTGAGGAACCGGAACGCGGAAGACTTCGCGGCCACCCATCCCGCCGCGTTCAACTCCATCACCCGGAACCACTACATGGACGACCTCGTGGAATCCTTCAGCGACATCGCCACTGCAAAGAAGACGGTCAATGAAGTGGCCTTCGTTCACGCGCAAGCAGGCTTCAGGCTACGAGGGTGGAACTCCAACAAAAGGACGACTTTCGAAGACATAGAAGAGGAGCTCAGAACGAGAAGCCCCACTCAACTGGCACCAGCACCAGACAAGACGCTCGGCCTGCTATGGGACGCCGAGCGAGACCAGCTAGCCTTCGGAGTTGGTCGGAATGGCAAATATATCTCAAAAGAGCTTTTCCTTCAGAGTCAAATTATGGTAGTTTACTTACTGAAATGTTAGAAAAGCGGTTTAAGCTTGGTGATTCTTTGGATAATTACTATTATGAAAAAATGATACTTCTAAATGCATGTGATATAACAGGGAAAAAGGCAGTTGACTGTATTATACATGGCCTTGATGATAGAACCATTCGGGCAAGTGCCTCTTCAGGACGGTTCTTGGAACCAGAGGGTTTGTTAGGTTTCCTTAAGGATATATGTAGTGAAAGGCATGAAACAAGACCCCATAAAATAAAACAAAATATTTCTAACCACGACAGTACCTGTAGTTATTGTAAAAAACCCGGACACAATATAAAATAATGTAGAGCTCTTTATTGTTACAACTGTAAAGAACATGGTCATAGAGTGGGTCAATGTAGTCAACCTGTAGTTAAATGCGAATCATGTCAAAAGGTTGGGCATAAAAAGGAAGACTGTTTTAAAAATAATCGTTAGTCTACTTTAGAAAAACGTGTGATGAATATAAGCAACAGCCAAAATTCAAAATTTTACAAACAAGTTACGATAAATAAGAAACAGAAGGTTACCGCCTTTATTGATTTCGGAAGCGACTGCTCATTAATAAGTAAAGATTTAGTGGAATTATACAGTCTTGAGGCTGAAAATACAAACTTACCTGTTATCAAAGGAATAGCTGAGACTCATATCTTTCCATTGGGAAAAACACGATTCAGGTTGACAATAGATATGGTTGATTCTGTGATCACTGCTTACATAGTTGCTCCTAGTCAATTACATGTTCAGCTTTTGATAGGTCAAAACTTTACAGAGTTACCGCAAATTATAGTTATAAAAACAAAGGACTCTTTGGAAATATTAGACCGGTCTCTTTTGTTGCCTGAGATAGATGTGAACTACGATTCCAATATTAAACTTAGTACATATGAGGCCACTAGTATAAATAAAGTAGGTCTGGTATCTTGTGCCACCACAGATATGGTAGATGGACCTATATACAGGGTGTAAAAGAACCAATGACAAAAACTAAAACTACGCATTCTGTACACCCAAACAAGTAATATTACAAAATATTATACGTGGGAAATCATTTTTATTTTTAAGTTAAAAATATATTTTTTTTTTTCCAGTACGCAATGTATAGCGCGCCGCGCTACTGTGGCGCTACGCAAATAATGTGCCTGTGTGTAAGTGTGTGCGTGTGTGTAAGTGCGTCGATAGAACGCGCTTCTCCACTACCTAGCGGGAGTATTATGTACACAAAATTACTTGATTATTTACTTCCAAAGTTCCTACATTTAAAAACAGCCCTTATGGAATTTGTTTAGATTTAGAGCTACGTAAGTACTTTTACTACTTACCGACTACTCGACCTCGTCTGGAATCGGCCGCTCGAACCGGATAAGTTGTGGCTCGAACTGGCGACCTTCCACATGTAAGCAAACGCGTGCCCGGTACAGCGTATTTTGATGGACGCGCTCCAGTATTCCTTCCCGTACAGACCGATATTTCAGTTCTTCAAATACGTCAATAATTTTTTGACGCATTTGATCACTAGTCTGACAGGGGCGGTCAAAAACACGGTCTTTGACGAAACCCCACAGGAAAAAATCCAAAGGCGTCAAATCAGGCGAACGCGCTGGCCACGCGTGCGGCCCATTTCTGCCGATCCAGTGGTCTCCGAACAGCTCCGTCAGCCGCTGCCGAACTGGTCTTACGATGTGAGGCGGTGCACCGTCGTGCTGGTACCAAGTCTCCCGCAACTCGGCCAGCGGCATGTCGTCTAAGGCCTCCGACAAATCGGTGTCAATTAAATTTAAATAGGCGGCCCCGTCCACTCTAGGCGGCAAAAAAACGGGACCGAGGATCCGGTTCCCCACAATGCCTGCCCATACGTTGTGTTTCCACCGCGCCTGGAAGCCCGTTTCTTGAGTCTGGTTGGGATTTTCTGCAGACCAGTAATGAGCATTTCGACGGTTCCACATGCCATTATTAGTGAATGTGCTTTCATCAGTGAAAATGATGTGTCGAACAAAACCTCGATCTTGTCTCAACAGCCACTGACAATAAGCCATGCGGCGCTGGGCGTCGCCTGGTACCAGTGCTTGCACGCGGTGGATTTTATACGGCCTCTGCCTGTCCCTTCTTAAGACTTTATGCACGGTGGTATGGGACACTACATGTCGACCGCGATGGCCATGCCTTCTACGCAAAAGTCTAGCTGCCGTTCGAACGCCTAAACGTGGGTTTTCCCTCATTACGTCTAAAATGGCTTGTTCCGCCGCAGGTCGTATTTGCCCGCGCCCGCCCTCCGAAACTGGCACTATCGGCTGATTGTCCAGCAAACGTTGTACAGCCCGAACAAAAATACGTGCATCACCCGGGTGATTCGCCGTGGGATATTCAGCCCGATACAGCCGCAGAGCTTCGGAAGAGTTTCCACGTGCTCTCCCGTAACAGAGAACCATGTTTACGTACTCACGAGCAGTATACGTTTGGTTAGGCATCTTCTAACACACACACACACACTTTCACGTTCACAAATTATCACTTAATTGAAATCGCACGAGATAACAATAAAAATCGCAAATTTGCAATTTGAAAAGCGCATTCGATGACCTAAGAAACCGAACTGGAGAGCGGCGCGGGCGCGGGCTCGGTAGAGATAAAAAGAGACGATAGTGCCATCTTCTTCTTTCAGTTCACCGCCGACGCCGCCGCGCCGGCCGGCCGGCGTTGCATTGCCTAGGTTATACCTACTGACCAATTAACAATTAGATAATACGTAGATAATTACCTACATAACGGACATTGTGTTACGCATCGGTAGCGTTTTTTATCATTTTCCATAAATAATTTACGTATTTTTTAAAACATTACAAAACTAGAATTTAATTTAGTACAGGTAGGTACTATAAAAAAATGGGAATGTAAAACCGGGAGGAAACATTCATTCGTTTAATCTTCGTTGACTACGGATCCTTCCGAATTAAAAACGATTAATGTTCTTGTATTAGTATCGATTCATAGCAAGCTTCCAAAATAATTCGAATTGGTACAATCGTTAAAAACAACAATACTTAACACGTTTATGGGATAATAAAGTTACTTTTATTTAAAATCCAAGTAAAGTATGAATAATGGCTGTAATTTATTTATTTATTTAATCTGTATTGCCTTTACACTGCAAATGGCGGACTTAATGCCAATATGGCATTCTCTACCAGTCAACCGGAAAGAACTTACAGAGCTAGAAAAAAAACGGCAGAATCTAATTAAGTAATTGATTGCTAAAAGATATGGAACTTTGTTTATTTACTGGAATCAATCGAGTTTACAATTGTATTGGACGTCAGTATGTCCTGACGTCCACGAAAAAAAAATCCTAAGCGAAAGTGCAAAAATTAACACTAAACAATCAACATTGCTAGTGTTAAATTGTAAGGCGTTTTAGATTTGGTAAGTATCTTAGTTTCATTTTAATTACTATCGAAAAGACGTTAAATTTTTTTTGCGGTAGAGAGGACGGAATGTAAGGAATGACGAGCCTGTTTTAAAATATCATTTTGTCACCTGTTTAGATGGTACTTTAACTTTTTAATGAAACATAGCTCATTCCTCCGTAGGTAAGGTATTTTAAGAGAGGTAGGGCACAGCGGATTTTCCGCTTGAAATGGAGCGCCCGTCTGGTGAAGCAATCTCCACCTTTTGGTGGTGTTGTATTTCTGTTGGTGAGTAAGGTTCCAGGGCTTTGCGGGGTAGAGGATTGCGTTCAGGCCGGCAAGGTGAGGATGGCTAGAGCGAACACTTTCTGCCGCATCATCTTTCTTCGCGATTGGACTCCACTTACACTGAACATCAGGTGGGGTGTGGTAATTCGTTGCGCCTCGTGTAAAAAAAACCTTCCTGTTATTATTAACATTTTTTTTTGATGATTATGGCAATGTTAACCGTTATGGAAAATAAAAGCCAGAAGCATGGTTTAGTTTGTTACATAAACAATAAAAAATTTGGGAATCTACTTGAGTTTAAAAAAAAATATGGCTAGTGTAACTTTCATTTTAATTAAATGTTTTTTAAGCAAACCTAATAAGGGGTAAATGACTAATTTACGCATTTCGTTTTAATAAGTGGTTGGATTAAACCCCGGTGTTGACTAGGCACGTTCGGTTGTTGACCTACGTGGCAGCTGATACGAGCTCGGGCGCGGGGCGCGGGCGCGGGGCACAGCGCGTCGGTGCGTGTGCATGCGTTGCTGTACATTTCTCGTTGTAAAGACAAAAGCCTTATTATGGAAGAAATACTAAAAAAAAATTATGTTCCTCAGGAAAAAAGTTTCTAAATAACGTTTAGAAAATATTAATGTAAAATTCTTGAAAAAAAAATTGTGACTTTGACCTCCAATATCTCCCTAACTATAAATTTCCCAGGTATGGTCCAGAAGAAAAAAATGATCGTCATGATGTGGAAAATACGTGGCCTTCGGCTTCGTTAAAGGTTTTTTTACACCCTGTATATACGAAGTAGTTATCGAAATATTTCCGGGATAGAGTACTGGGTTCAGGAAGGAGTTAATTTATTAAATCAGGGCAAGGTTTCAGTGCTTTTAATTACTCCGTCTGCTTCACTTTATATACGACCAAATATTATATTAGTTAGAGCTGAAAAATTGGATATAGGAACAAATAAGTTTAAAATGTGCCTTCAAACTAAGGCCACTTATAAACCGATTGACCCTAAAGAAATTGATATAAATAATGAGCTCAGTATTCGGGAAAAAAATATAATCATTGAACTAATTAAAAAAATTTTGCAGCTCTTTTGCTCAAAATCTATCGGAGTTAGGATGTACTAACTTGACGGAGATGAATTTAAAACTAACAGATCATACACCTGTAGCTTATAGACCCTATATGTTAAGCCATAAAGATCGAGAGACAGTTCAAAACATGGTGACTGACCTCCTACAAAACGACATCATCGAGGAATCGTGTTCGTCGTACGCAAGTCCTATTTTGCTTGTATCAAAAAAGACAGGTGGTCAGCGTCTTTGTGTTGATTATAGAGCGTTAAATAGTCGTACAATTAAAGATCACTTTCCCCTCCCTCGAATCGAAGACCAATTGGATTGTTTAAGCGGCAATATGTATTTTACTAGCCTTGATCTTACCAGCGGGTATTATCAAATACCGATTGCGCAGGATTGTAGACATCTTACTGCATTTATCACCCCAGATGGATTATACCAATTTAAACGAATGCCGTTTGGTCTCGTCAACGCCCCGGCTATTTTTCAAAGAACTATTAACAAAGCCTTAAAACTAAGTACTTTCAGATCAGATTCAAAACCAGCTTTAGCGTACATGGATGATATTGTAATTATATCGAAAGATTTTAACGAAGGCATCAATAAATTGGAAAACACTTTAAAATTATTAGGTGACGCAAATCTTACACTAAATATTAAAAAATGCCATTTTTTTCAGAAAAATATAGATTATTTAGGATTTGAGGTTTCATTTGAAGGAATAAGACCAGGCACAAATAAAATTAAGGCTGTAGCAGATTTTCCCACTCCTAAAACTGTGCATGAAGTAAGACAGTTTATAAGACTGGCTAGCTATTTTCGTAAATTCATAAAAAAAATCTCATTAATTGCTCGACCTTTGACGGATTTGACGAAGAAAAATCAGGCATGGAGCTGGGGAGATAACGAAAATAAAGCTTTCAATATTTTAAGGGAAGAACTTATTCAGAGGCCAATATTAGCTTTATATGATCCCAAAAATATAACAGAGTTGCATACGGATGCAAGCAAATTTGGTTTAGCTGGTATACTTTTTCAAAAGGATTGTGAGGGATCTTCTTTAAAACCAGTAGCCTATTATAGTAGGAAAACCACCATCGATGAACAAAAATTTCATGCATATGACTTAGAAACCTTAGCAGTTATAACTTCACTAAACAGGTTCAGAGTTTATTTATTGGGTGTTCCTTTCACTATTGTGACTGATTGCAACGCATTACGTGCTACATTTTCAAAGCGAGACATCCTACCTAGAATTGCCAGGTGGTGGTTAAACTTACAAGAATACGATTGTGAGATCATATATAGACCTAGTCATAATATGCAACACGTTGATGCACTTAGTCGCAACCCAGTGAGTCCGGCACCCGAAGTAAGTGAGCCTGAAATACCCCGTGTGTTAGCCATCACCCAAAGTGGCTTTTAAGCTTGCAATTAACAGATCCAAAAATTTGTCACATTCGGGAAGTTTTAGAATTTATCCTAAATATAATGAATTAATTGATATAAAGCAAAATTTTGTAATTAAAGATAACAAATTATTTCGTAAAATAGGAGATAATGATTTGAGGTGGGTCGTTCCTAAGGGTGCCAGATGGCAAATACTACGGTTAAATCACGATGATGTAGGGCACTTTTCTGTAGAGAAAACTTTGGAGCGTATAAAAAAGGATTTTTGGTTCCCTAAAATGAAGAAATTTATCACAAAATATGTCAAGTCTTGTATAAATTGCCCTTATGGTAAAGATACGAACGGCAAAAGGGAAGGATTTTTGCACCCCATCCCCAAATACGATATTCCTTTTCACACTGTACATGTGGACCATCTCGGACCATTTATAAAAAGTGTACGTGGTAATATGTATCTACTTTTAATTGTAGATGGTTCCACCAAATTTTGCATTATTAAACCATTAAAAAAATCTAAAGACAAGTTCTACTGTTAAAGAATTAACAGATGTATTTTCTACATTTGGTTTCCCCACTAGGCTAATTTCAGATAGAGGTACTAGTTTTACCTCAAATGAATTCGAAAAATTTTGTGATTCCTATAAAATAAAACATATCTTAAATGCCGTCGCCTCTCCTAGGTCTAATGGCCAGGTTGAACGGTATAATCGCACAGTTTTAGACTCATTAGCATCATATACTGACAATTTAGGGGAAACAAAATGGGATCAGGAATTGGGTAAGATTCAATGGGGCTTAAATAATACTTTAAACAAAGGCATTGGAAAAACTCCTTCTGAAGCATTGTTCGGTCGCTCTCTTACACACGCCAACGAAAACATTCTTAATGATCTCTTTCTAGAAACTCGAAGTCCTCATCAATCCCTGAAAGAAATAAGAACAGATGTTTCTGAATATATTTATAAAGATCAGGCTCGACAAAAAGAACGTTTCGATAAAAATAGAAAGGCACCATCGGCATATAATGTAGGTGATTTAGTTAAAATAAAGAAACAAATATCATCAAACGAAGGTCATCGTAAAAAGCTGTTACCTGTCTTCTCGGGTCCTTATAGAATTACGAAAGTTTTAGAGAATGATAGGTATGAAGTTTCGAGTATGCCAGGCACGCATTGTTAGATTATATACCAAAATGTTTCTGTAAGACTAGTAGCGCCATCTATAATCTAATCATGTAATGTTGATGTGTCAATTAAAAAGTCAGTCGTTAACCGAAAGAGCGTGTTTTAATAGGTTATGGGCTAATGTCCTGATTTTCTTAAGTAATTAGTGTTACAGTTTAAGAAAAACGCTGAACTTTTGTGTAGATAATGGCTTTAAACTATATACAAAGTGTTCCCAAACTGAAAGGGAGGGAAAATTATGATGAGTGGAGTTTCGCGGCAGAAAATTTGTTAGTGCTAGAGGGTATGATCCAGTATATCAAGATGCCCGGTGCAGAAACAAAGACTGCAGACGACGAAAGAACTAAGGCAAAGTTAATATTGACTATAGATTCAGGGCTGTATGTTCATATCAAGGAAACGAAAACCTCGTTTGAGCTGTGGACAAAGTTGAAAAATATGTTCGATGACTCCGGCTTTTCAAGAAAAATCTCTTTGCTGCGACATTTGATTTCAATCAGGCAAGAAAACTGTGATTCTATGACTAATTATGTAACGCAAGTAGTCGAGACAGCACAAAGATTAAAAGGAACCGGGTTCGCCATAACAGATGAATGGATTGGATCATTATTATTAGCAGGTTTGCCGGAAAAGTATTCTCCTATGATCATGGCAATAGAACATTCAGGAATACAGATTACCACAGATTCTATAAAATCTAAATTGATTGATTTGGAAGTTTCTTTAAATTTGGACTCCAGTGGCGCTGCATTCGCTGCAAATAGGACATACCCGAAAACGCGGCACAACACTACAAATAAAAATGGCTGTCAGCGACAACAAACGTCTATGGCGTCTAAAATGCAGTCGAAAAAAGTGGTTGTGTGCTACAAATGCAAAGAAATCGGGCACTTTAGAAATCAATGTCCGTTATTGCAAAAAAATAAACAAACGAATGCGTTTAGTGTGGTATTCTTAGGTGGACAGTATAATAAAAGCGAGTGGTATATTGACTCCGGCGCAAGTGCGCACATGACATCGAATGAAAATTGGATAGAAAATGCTAATTTTATGCCAGTTATGTCAGAAATTACGGTAGCTGATAGTACAAAGGTACCCGTAAAATGCTCCGGGGACGTGAAAATAACCTCAGATCGCAATTACGAGATTACTGTCAAGAATGTGTTGTGTATTCCAAAATTGTCAACAAACCTGTTGTCAGTGAGTGAGCTTATAAAAAATGGGAACAAAGTTGTGTTTGAAAGTAACAATTGCTATATTCGAAATATGAAGAATGATATAGTAGCCACTGCATATTTGATAAATGGTGTTTACAAGTTGAATTTAAAAACAACAGATTGTATGTTAGCAGCACCAGCATCAATAGTGGTGATTTGAATAAAATGAGAAATGGCATTGTAGAAGGAGTGATTTTTTCTTCTCCTAGCGACACAAAGAAGGAGAACTGTATAACTTGCTGTGAAGGCAAAAAAACAAGGCTGCCATTCCCACGTAGTGAACATACCAGCATGGAGACACTACAATTAGTCCATGCAGATGTGTGTGGGCCTATGGAAACAAAGTCTATAGGCGGTTCACGATTCTTCTTGCTTCTTGTGGATGACTACAGTAAGATGACATTCATTTATTTTCTTAAACACAAAAATGAAGTTTTCCAGAGATTTAAAGATTTTAAAGCTATGGTTGAGAACCAACAAAACAGAAAAATCAAGATACTTCGAACTGACAACGGAGGTGAATTTTGTAATGGTGTAATGGACATTTTTTTGGCAAATGAAGGTATAATTCATCAAAGGACTACTGCATATGCCCCTGAGCAGAATGGTGTCAGCGAGAGAGCCAACAGAACTGTTGTAGAAAAAGGCAGATGTTTGCTTTTTGAGGCAAAACTTGAAAAGAAATTTTGGGCAGAAGCTGTTCATACTGCAGTTTACTTGAAAAACAGATGTGTTACATCTAGCTTAGTAAACAAAACACCTTATGAAGTGTGGTATCAAAGGAAGCCTGACTTAAGCCATGTACGTCTTATTCGGAAGCCCGGTGATGGTACATGTTCCCAAAGAACATAGACTGAAATGGGATAAAAAAGCAGATCAATTTATATTGGTTGGATACTCTGACACTGTAAAGGGATATCGAGTCTACGATCCAAAGAAAAATATTGTCACTGAAAAGAGAGACATAATAGTGATGGAAGAAAAGCATGGAAATGAAAATCCACAAGAAAATGCTATATGGATACATGATGAACAGAACTTAATGCAAAAAGAAGAGACTAAGGCACTACATAATGTGCAAGAATTTAGTATAGAGAACAGAGATTCAGTGGGGGATACTACCATAAATGAATCTCTGTCTAGTCCAAGTTATGATTCATCAAATTATATGGCTCCAGATGAGACTCATATGGATACTTCAACTGATTCCATCACATCAACCGATATTTCAGGTGAGCTTCAAAGTCTTGGAGTTGGTGAAGCGGTTGGAGATAAGAGAAAGAGAAGACCACCAAACCGTTTTGGTTATTTAAACATGTGTACATCAAACAATTTACCATGTGCTGAGGAGATTGACCTTTCAGAAGCGCTGAATGGACCGGAAGCAGAACAATGGAAGCTGGCCATGCGTGAAGAGTTGCAGTCATTTGAGTTCAATGATGCTTGGGAGCTCATTGATATACCAAGTGATACCTCCATAGTACAGTGCAAGTGGGTATTAAATAAAAAAAATGATGTAAATGATAAATTAAGATATAGGGCAAGGCTTGTGGCTAAGGGTTTTTCACAGCGAAGTGGAATTGATTATGTGGACACATTTGCTCCTGTAGTTAAACATTCAACTCTTAGAATGTTATTTGCTCTTAGTACACAGTGGAACATGGACATTACTCATCTAGATGTTATTACTGCTTTTTAAATGGACACTTGAATGAGAATATTTGTATGTATCTTCCTGTAGGTTTTGAATGTACAGATAAAGGGAAGGTTTTAAAACTTAAGAAAGCAATATATGGGCTTAAACAATCATCCTTAATGTGGTATAAGAGAGTTAAAGATTGTTTATGTAAATTGGGTTTTAAAATAAGTAGCAATGAACCATGTTTATTTACAAAAGTTAATGAGAATGTTAAAATAATTATAGCTGTTTATGTCGATGATTTTTTGATTTTTTCAAACTGTGAAGAGGAAACTGATAAGTTGAAAACTGTTTTAAGCTCAGAATTTAAGATAAAAGATTTAGGTTGTGTAAAACGCTATTTAGGCATGAGAGTGCATGTAGACAGAAAATTAAATACTGTAAAAATAGATCAAGAACAATATATAGAACTGTTGTTACATAAATTTGGAATATTTAATTGTAGATCTATTGATACTCCTATAGAATGTAAATTGAATCTTGAAAAGGATGAAAATTGTTTAACAGATGTTCCTTATCAAAGACTGATAGGTAGTCTAATGTACTTAACTGTTCTGTCTAGGCCTGACATAGCTTATTCCATTAGTTACCTAAGTCAATTTAATAATAGCTATAATGAAACTCATTTTAATCAAGCTAAGAGAGTGTTGAAATATTTACAAAAAACTAAACATTATTGTTTGAAATATAGCAAAGATAATAATATAGAATTAGAAGGTTTTGTAGATGCCGATTGGGCAAGTGATGTTTTAGACAGGAAATCCTACACTGGTTTTTGCTTTACTATGGCTGGTTCTGTTATATCATGGCAAAGCAGAAAGCAGAAAACTGTATCATTATCCAGTACTGAAGCTGAGTACGTAGCATTGTCGGAGGCAGCTAGGGAAGCTACATATTTGAGAAATTTGATGTATGAAATAACAGGTAAATTAAGCAGTGTTAAGTTGCATTGTGATAATCAGAGTGCATTGAAATTATCTTCAAATCACCAGTCTCTGAATAGAACTAAGCACATTGATGTGCGTTATCATTATATTAAAGATGCTATAAAGGATAATATAATTCAGTTGAAATATGTGTCAACACTAGATATGCCTGCTGATCTCTTGACCAAAGGTTTATTATCTGCAAAGCATTATAAATTTTTAGGAATGATAAGGTCTTGTTCCTATTTAATATTTAAGTTTATAGATTGTTACTTGTTGCCTTTAGAAATATTTTGTTAAGTAGGGGTGTTAGATTATATACCAAAATGTTTCTGTAAGACTAGTAGCGCCATCTATGATCTAATCATGTAATGTTGATGTGTCAATTAAAAAGTCAGTCGTTAACCGAAAGAGCGTGTTTTAATATGCATATGGGTAAAAAAAAATACTGTAATATCTGGGCAGTTGATCAGATACAGCCTTGGATAAGTACACATATTAATATACAAAGTTCGGATAGTGAATTAGAGGATTGATTTTGTTTTTTTTAATTTTCTTTTCTATCTTTATTTAAATTAATTATCTGCTATATAAAAATACTTTACAAGTTTTAACATATAACACTTGATGAATTTACCAAGTGAACTTGATACATGAAATCTGGTAAACTTGAGGAAGTTTCCAGGTTGATTCCAGGATGAGTGGAGTTGACCGCACGGTCAGCCACGGGGCTGCCTGCGTCCTAGCAGGCACGCTCCCGTGGGAGGTTGATGCCCTGGTACTGTCCCAGGTGCATCAACACCGGGTCGCGGCAAGAGAGCGGGGCGAGCGACCCGTTCTAGAGGAGACTGAACGGGTCCGCACCGAGGCGCAGAGGGAGGCTCTGCGCCGATGGGTGGAGGCACTCGCCAACCCGGCCGCTGGCCACCGGACGATCGAGGCGATTCGTCCGGTGTTGGAGGAGTGGGTAGGGCGCCAGCGGGGCACCCTCACCTACCGCCTGGTGCAGGTACTGACCGGACATGGATGCTTCGGTCACTACCTGCACCGAGTCGCCCGTCGGGAGGAGACGCCGCGGTGTCATCACTGCGCCTCTCCCGACGACACGGCCGAGCACACGTTGATCGTGTGCCCGGCCTGGCGAAATGAGCGCCGCGATCTGATCGCGGCGCTCGGCGGAGGAGGCCTCACGCTGCCAAGTATGGTAAGAGCCATGCTTGGTAGCGAGAGAGCCTGGAGGGCGGCCGCCTCCTTCTGCGAATCTGTGATGGCGCAGAAGGAGGCAGCGGAGAGGGAGCGGGAGGAGGACGCTCTAGCCCCCCCTCTCCGGCGTAGACGGGTGGGCCGAAGGAGGCAGGCAGCGGTGACTGCCGGTCTTCGACGGCCCTAAGGTGGTCTGGGCGCGGCCTGACCAGCCGCGCGTCCTAGGTGCCGCTCCGGCATAGGCCACCACGTCTGGGGACTGCCTAGTACCCTAGCGCAGTCCCCCTGAGGCGCGTCGCCCGGTCCACTCGTTGGGCCGGGCCGGCCCGGGGACGTCCCAGTGAAGTGGCGCACGCTAAGGTGCGTCGATCCTGAGACGCCCCCATATGGGCGTAGGAGGGTACCGGGGGGTTTTAGTGGAGTAGGATCAGTGTGGCCTTCCGCACTGGTCCTGCTTGAGTAGGGTCGGCACTGTTTCCCGTGCCGGCGAGTCCCACACACGCCGTGCGCCTAGTCAGCGTCACGGTATGGTGCGTAACTGCATTTCCCCTCGTCACAAAAAAAAAAAAAAAAAAAAAAAAAGGATGAGTGGAGTTGATGAAATTCCCAACACACAGCTTGATGAATTTTCCAAGTATATCCATTAATAAATATTTTATTATGCTTGATGAAGTTACCAAGTATACTTAATGAAATAATTCGGTGAACTTGATGAGGTTTCCGAGTTCACTTGATTTAACTAATGTATAGTCGTGATTTTTTTTATTACTATAACACGTGATGATTTTTCCATGTGTTTATTACCATATTACCTTGTTTATTTTTCAACAACATTTTATTACTTAATATTTATTGATTATGAAACTACTGTATAACGGTTAAATAAATATTGCATTTGTAAACCTATGATATAAATATAAAGCATGAATCTATTTTATAAAGGTATTGTTATGAATACTAAATGTTATCTGTGACAATGTTAAGTTTGAGGACAAATTTCGTTCACAGCTCAAGTGGCTGCCTATTCGCTTTCGCCGGAATACTCATATCCTTATTGTTCTCTATAACGTACTGTTTAATCCTTTGACCCCGCGCTATCTTAAGGAATGTTTTAACTTCCTAACACATTGTCCCTAAGGTCATCAGAAAATTTTGCTCTGATTACACCTGTGCACGGAACAACTTTTTATGGCCGCTCATTCGCAGTGCAAGCTGTTCGCCTATGGAATTCGCTTCCAGTTTCCATTAGACGTGCAGAATCTCTGCACAGATTCAAAAACCTTCTAAAATCTCACTATTTGTCCTTATAGCTCTTCTATTGTATTTATTTCCTCTCAAAGAACTAGACTTATATATGGTACATACTTATTTTTTTTTAGTATGTATATATATATATATATATATATATGTATCTATTTGCCTATGTATTTATATGTGTTTATTTGTTTTATATTACTCGGTTTGTACATAAATTTTCTCGCGTATTATTGCAGTTAATTACACCGCCGTCTTTCCAGCTTCTTTCTTGTCCTCTCCATCCCATGGTTGTCTGGAAGAGATCGCTCTTAGCGATAAGACCGCCCATTTTTACACTTTAAGCAGCCATTATGTATGTTTTATATATTTTTTTTTTGTGGTGTAAAATAAAGAGTTTTTATTATTATTATTATTGTTTATCAGAATGGCCGACTGTAAGAATTTATAATTTTCACCTTAATATATTGCTGATTTGACCACACATTTGTACGTGTCACTTTAATACAATGAAATGTTAAATTTCTATTGCCTTATTTTTATTAATAATTATTAAAATCGCATTCATGTAAAATTTATTAGAATATAACATGTTTTTTTTTGTTTTTATATTGTTAATTATAAGATTTATTAAATAAATATTTCTTTGTTATGACCGACTGTCAGTTTCGGTGTCAATGAAAAGTGTTGAAACGATACTACCTCAATATTCTATAAAAGCACGAACTTGACACCGGAGAAGGCAGTCAGTGCTGAGTTTTTGTGAAATAAAGTGCTAAAAGTTGAACGAGTTTATGTGCAAACCGACCCCCAACTTACATATTCAAACGCAAATTAATTAAATGCCATAGCTCTAAAAAGAAATTTAGTGATTGGGCCACACCTGGTATTTACAAAAGTAGAAATAAGTTGTATCAATTATATGCTCTCAAAGCAACCTCATCTGATCCTAAGTTTATAGAATATGTCAAAAACTATTCAAAAACTTTTAAAAAGGTGTGTGCCATAGCAAAAGCTAAATATTTATCAAAAAAAATAGTCTATCAGATAATAAAATAAAGACAACTTGGAATATAATTAATAATGAAACTGGAAGAAATTTTAATGAACACACATATTCTTTCAAAATAGACAACAAGATTGTTCGGACAGATGATGCCGTTGCAAACACTTTTGAAAATTTCTTTTCTAGTGCACCGTTTGAATCAACTAGAAATCTTAATTCTTGTTCTAGATTAGCAATGACCCTCCTTGAGTCAAGTGTTGACAAGTGCAGTAATGATTTTCATTTTAGACATATCAGTAGTAATTGTATTATAAAAACATTTAATTCTATTAATATTAAAAAGACAGAGGATTTATGGGGAATATCAACATATATAATAAAACCGATTATCACTGTCATTGCGCCACAACTGGCTATTATATTTAACAAATGTATTGATGAGGGAGTGTGTCCAGATCTAATGAAGTGTGCTAAAGTATCCCTCTCTTTAAGGCTGGTGATAAATCAGATCCCAGCAATTTTAGGCCTATATCTGTATTACCAGCGCTAAGTAAAGTCTTTGAGAAAATAATTTATAACCAATTACTAGCACACTTATCTATAAATAAGCTTCTTCATTTGAAACAGTTTGGTTTCACTAGAGGCAAAAGTACTACTGATGCTGGAACTGCACTTCTCAAACAAATTTTTGATATATGGGAGAGTAAGCACGATGCTATTGGCATTTTTTGCGATTTATCTAAGGCGTTTGACTGCGTTAGCCATGAAACATTGTTAAATAAAATGAAGCATTATGGTGTATCAAATATTTCACTAAGTCTGATACAGTCTTATCTTTCTGCTAGGATTCAGAAAGTAGTTATAAATGAAGCTGAGTCTACAGGAGCACTCATTTCTATGGGCGTGCCCCAGGGTTCAATATTGGGCCCATTGCTTTTCCTTATTTATATCAATGACCTTCCTCACTTTACAAGAGATTTGTGTGAGACAGTACTATTTGCTGATGACACCTCTTTAGTGTTTAAAGCTAGGAGAGGAAATGATTGTTATGACGAAGTAAATTGTGCTCTCTCTGAAGTCCTTCACTGGTTTACGGTAAATAATTTAAAACTAAACGCTAGTAAAACAAAATGTGTTAAGTTTACTTTACCTAATGTGAGGCAGGTTAATACTAGTTTAAAAATAAATGATCAGCCTGTAGAGTTAGTGGATTCTACAAAGTTTCTGGGTATTACTTTAGACTCGCATCTGCAATGGGATCCTCATATCGATGCCTTATCAAGTAGACTGAGCTCTGCGGCTTTCGCTGTTAAAAAATAAGACTCCTAACTGATGTGGAAACGGCAAGATTGGTTTACTTCACAGAAGATTTTGTTAGAAACTGATGTTATCAATGCAAATAAAATCACAGATATATTGTCACTTTTGTTTATATTAAATACCAAAACATTGGAACGGATTTGTTTTGTATTAGACTTATTTGTAACAATATAAAAACTTCTATGGTCTTGGTTTATATAGTTGTTAGTTTATATTTCTCTATTGAGACCTAAAATTATGTACATATAATTGTCTTTGAGTGGGGGTGCTGGCAGCTGTGTCACAGTTTTTACTATTACAGCTGCCAACGATTACCTCTTAATATCAGAAAATAAATGAATGCATCCTGTCGTGGTACACGACTTTTCTTTGAAGACGTGACGTCACGCAAATAGTATGTCAACAATAAGTATTTACATAAATCATGAAATAATAGGTAGCACAATTTAACAACCATTAATTACGATCGAACATACATCGTTGATTATGTTTCGTCTACTAATTCATTCCTGGAATCATTGCTGTGTCTGAAAACACGATCATAAATAATATTTCATTGTAAAAAGTGTTTATCGTAATATCTTTATAAATACCGAACCAAATTAAGATTTAATGGTATCATTGCATTAAGAAAATTATTCTCATTCTATTTTACGGCTTGTTTTCAATAAATATGAAAATCACATTTTCAAAAAAAGAAAACGAAACGTCATGTGACGTCATGTGTGCCTGCGCGCATGAGAGACTTTGTCGATGCAATTGGCGTCTTGCTGAACAATCGCCCGGTGATACTCCGACGAGAAGGCTGTATCGCTCGTCACCAAATCAGTCCGCGGATATAGAACGTTCTAGTGGCACCATGCTTGGTCGGCCGTTTATCGAACCCGGGGGATGAGATTGGCACTCCGCCATGCCCCTTAGTAGATAGTTTTTAGGGCCTTCTGCCCTTATTAGATATTTTATAGTAGTATTATAATAATATAGTAGTTCATGTAAGTGAATCATAATCTCGCGGCGCTGCGTGCACGTGGTGTGACATGGGGTCACCCACGCCCGATTCTTCGGGTCTTCAACTTCACCGATGGGCTCAAGTGCCCATGAGCTCCTTCCGCCTGCGTGCTTCCTGCTGAGGACTGCGGCGTCAGCCCGTAGACCCCTACCATCAGGGTGCAGCTCGCTGTGACGTCAAGGGTTGGCGTCCTGAGGCATCACCGTCATCGTCGCCTCGCCCAACGAGTGAACGTGGTACCACCAGTGATTTGTGTCAAACCGTGAGCTCACGTAGTTTCCTTTTTTTGTTTTTTTCCGCGAGTGCACGCGGGTCATTCCCCATCGCCACGTGTCCCATCAGGACCTTAATGACTTTTAGGGGTCAATATATTATTACTTACCATCATCGGTAGTATATTTTAAGAACAATTGTTTCGTTGCGGGCCGCCGCCATGTAATCCGCGAGAGTAATTAATAAAAATTGCATGTACTAAAATCCGCCATCTTTGATTTGAATTCCCACGCTACGGTCCTTGTATTCCAATAGTTCATTGCTGTAACCGAGAGTTTTATCCCGGTACCTTATTAGCTGAAATAACACTTGCTCGTATGAAAGGAGGTTCCGTACCATCAAATAGTAAGTAAAATATAATAATATAAATATAATAAAATATTTCCATTCCATTCATCTTTTCTTTTACATACAACGTACTGAACCGATTATAAATTCCATTTTCCCTCTTTTACATACGACAATCCACTAATTGTTTCGAGGGAACACTTGTAATTTGGAGTGAAAATAAATAACTTTATTATTATTATTATTATTATTATTATTATTACTTTGGTTACTTTTATAGCGTTATGTCATATGGCCTTTTGTTGTGGGGCTCAGCTGCTAATATAGAAAGTATTTTCGTACTGCAAAAGAGAGCTGTTCGCGCCATATATAATTTAAAGGCAAGAGAATCTCTTAGAGAAAAATTTAAAGAAATTAATATTTTAACACTGGCTTCGCAATACATTTATGAAAATATAATATATGTAAGAAAAAACTATGACGCATTTGCAAAAAAATGTCAAACCCATAACTTTAACACGAGATTTAAAAACAAGCTTGCCGTTCCATGTTTCAGAATCCAAAAATCAAGAGGTTCATTTCTGGGATGTAGTATTGCATTGTTTAACAAACTTCCCCAAGATCTGATTGAGCTTCCACTAACCAAATTTAAATCTCGGATCAAGAATTCTCTTATGAATAAGGGCTATTATAAAGTTAATGATTATCTAAATGATCGTAATGCATGGACATAGTGTTTCTTGTAATTTGTTATTTGATGGGTATGAGTCAGTTTTTGTAACAGTAATATGGTACCTATCTAATGCCGCTTCCTATATACTAAATATAAAATTATTATTTTAACTTTATACATCTATATCCTAAATAATGTAATGGAAGGTGACTTCAGAAGAATCTCTGAAGTCATTTTTCAACTTGACGACTCTGTATATATCAATACAGGGAGAAAAAAGCAACCCTTGCTGAGTTTCTTGCCGGTTCTTCTCAGTACAAGGTCTCCCGCCGTAGTTTTGCGAACCGATGGCGTAGCTTCTTGACCTTCACAAGTGCTTGTAACAGCCTAGACTGAATAAATGACTTATCATAAATTACAGGTCAATTGACATAATTACATATTTGAGCTAAACAAAAAAACAAAATTATTCTTTTCAGTACGGCGATTAGAGTAAAGCCCGGCTCTTGCTCGAGGCACTACCTATATAGGTATGACTAGGCTGGGGGGTGCTACGTCGGAAACCTCCTCGTGTGCCCAGTCCATTTCCTGTCCCTTGGCAGTCATGCCAGGGGAACGGAAATGGGTTTGGGACGGTGCACTCCGGGCGCCTGCGTAATGTCTTCCACTGAGGGTGCTGTTACGGAGGTGTCGGATATCCGACAAACTCGTAACCTCGTACATGGTGCGGGGCCGAGGGCCGCCGTCCTTCTCGGAGGGCGGGGGCTGCGAGGAAGAAAACCTCTATAAAAAATTATCCTGTAGGGGGGGGGGGGGCTCGGCTGGCGTCCTGGGTAGCCCGGGTAGCGGCAGCTGAGCCAGCGGAGCGAGGCGGTTGTGATGCAGAGTTTGCACCACATCCAGCCAACCCGTAGTCCTGCACGTTGTGTGGGAATGGGGGCCGCCACTATATAAGTGGGGGTCATGAGGAAGGAACCTCTATAAAAACCATTTTGTGTTTGTATCGTGGGGCTGCCTCGCCCCTAAGAGGCAACAAAACAACATGGCAAGTCTTAACAAACGTACTATTCCCCTCGACTCTCGGCAGCTCCAAGAATCCTGGGGGGAGCAAGAATTGCCTTTCGGCCAACTCACAGCGGCCGCATCTAAACTGTGAAAACCGTAGCATAGGGGATGGGGGGGATGAAGTCAATGATGAGCGTAGGTTTATAGAGGAGAATGGGGAGAATGATGGAGGAGGAAACGTGGATAAAGAAGGGGAAAAAGAGATAGAAGGAAGGAAAGAGGATAGAGAGAGGAAAGAAGAGTCAATGACGGAAACGGAAGTGCCGGATTCTGATCCGACGATCCCGCAGCGTTATGTCAAAGGAAAAGTGCCGGAAATGCCGCCACTACGCTGGCCCAGTACGAGCGACGTTAGACTGCCATGTGCAAATACAGCACCTGTTTGGATGGCAGGGGAGGCAGGAAAAGAAAACAGGAGTAGGAACCAAAAGAGGGTTTCGGATAGGAATAAAATGGGTAGTGATGGAGAGAGAAGTAGGAGCAGAGGTAGTAGAAGAGGGAGTGTGAGTAATAGAGAGGGCAGTGACAGAGAAAGGGGTAGGAATACCGGAGCAGAGAGGAAAAAGCGCGGGAAATCTGAGGAAGAGTAAAAGGTAGACACGGAAAGGAAAGCCACGGCTAAGAAGAGGCCAAGCGAAACAGACCAAACAGCCGATGCAGTGAAAGAAGGCATCTCATCTGCTTTACCAAAAAGTTAGCACAGTGGGGAGAGGGGGTTTTCACGGCCCGAAAAAAACCGGACGAATCACGGATACGGCTCACCGTACTTCTTCTAAATTCTTTCTGAAGTCGCCGGGAGTGGCAAATGAGGGTACTGGGCTAACTAGCACCGCAGACAGCTCAGAGCATGACGAAGAGGGAACCAAGACTCTCGGGAGGAGGAGATCAAAAAGAATAAGGAACAAAGGAGGCAAGAAGAATGATGAACAGAGTGAAGGGAAGAAAAAGAAGGGCAACATAGAGGAGATAGAGATAGGGAACGTAGGAGAAAAAATCAGCACATTCGAAACGTTGACGTCAGGGAATACCCGTATCGAACTTCGTGCGAACGGCTTTTTCGACTACAGCTCGGAGATAGGGAGCAATTCTGAGATGGACACAGGGGAAGCGAATCCCTCTGGATCGCAGCAAAAGGGAGTTACCGCGACTGCGGAAAAAAGCCGAGGGAAAGCTCAGGACCTCATTGATGTGGTTATGTCCACGGTCCAAGGAGCAACATGCGAAATGAAAATCAGGCCTTCAAACAAGCGTTTGAGAAGGCAGCCCAGAAAGCTAAGCCAGGGAAACGGTCGAACAATGCAGAGGAGGACGTGAGGGGGAGTGCGGCTCCCCACCCAGATCCCGTTCCACCGATAGAATGGCAGGAGGCTTTTATAGCCGATCTCATGAGGAGTATAGGAGGCGTAATTGGTGCCCGTCTTGAGGGGTTGGAAGGAAGGCTTCTCCCAAAAGTAAACCTAGCACCACCGCTTGAAGCAAGAAGGAGAGTAAATGCTGCACAAAAGGAAGCACGCCCTTCAAATGTAGCGCCGGTCATGGATGAGGAACCCGTGCAGGATAGATCTGAGTTTGCACCTACTACAGTGCAACCAAAAGATGCAGATTGGACCACAATCATCAAGCGGGGCAAGAAGACCAAGACGAAAGAACTAGCACCGGCTCCAAAGCCACCGACGGAGGCTGTACGTGGCAAGGGAGGGATGGCAAAAGGGGCGGAAAAGAAAAAGAAAGGACTGTCTCCGCCAAAGTCCACTGCGGTGGTAGTAACGATCGAAGCGGGGCAGGAGATAACATACAGCCAGGTTATCTCCAAAGCGAGACAGGGAATCCGCCTTAACGAACTAGGCATTCCCAATGTCAAGATACGCACCACTGCCACTGGTGCGCGTATCTTCGAGGTGCCCGGGGCGACAAGCGGATAAGGCGAACGCACTGGCAGCCAAGCTTGGAGAGGACACTAGCGGGATTGGCAAGGGTTACCAGACCGAGTCGCTGTGCCGACCTCAGGATACTTGACCTGGACGAGTCGATAGAGGGGACGGAGTTGGCACAAGCCATTGCAACGGAGGGAGGCTGCTCCGTCGATCAGGTTAAGGTGGGCGGCATTAGAAGAGGGCCTGGTGGTATGGGCATGGCATTGGTCCGCTGCCCGGTGGCTGCGGCTAAAAAGATCGCAGATGTAGGCAGAGTGAAAGTGGGGTGGATTGTGGCCCGTGTCCGTGCGCTTGAGCCCCTCCCGATGAGGTGCTACAAGTGCATGAACATCGGCCACACGAGACAGTTATGCTCCTGTAGCGCAGACAGGAGCAGGCTTTGTTACAGATGCGGGGAGACAGGCCACCTGGCGAAAGAGTGCGTATCCACCCTGAAATGCGTGGTCTGTGCGGAAGCCAAACTGGCCCACGACCACGTAATGGGAGGGAAGAAGTGTCGCCCCCCGCCTGTGAAGGCATTCGCCTGGTGGCAAAATAGCCAAATTATAGGGGAAGGGAACCAAGGTGGGGCCATGGAGGGAGTCTGTATAATATCCCCCAATGGATAGGGTCTACTGCAGCTTCCTACAGGGGAACATCAACCACTGTGCAGGGGCTCAAGACTTGATCTTACAGAGCGCCGCGCAGTGGAGAGTTGATCTGTTGGTGGTAGCTGAGCCATATCAGGTTCCAGACTACCCAAATTGGCTAGGGGACACGAGTGGTAGGGTGGCTATAGTAGTCCCTTCAACAAATGCTCGAGCACCCCCCCTCTCTCAAGGAGAGAGGAGATGGCTTCGTAGCTGCAACGTGGAGGGAGATAGCGGTGGTGGGGACGTATTTCTCCCCAAACAGACCAATTAGGGAGCTAGAGGCATGGGCGGACCATCTAACTGGGGTGGTCAGAAGGCTTCTCCCCAGGGAAGTCGTGGTTATGGGGGATTTCAAACGCCAAACACTCGGCGTGGGGCTCCTCCATAACCACGAATAGAGGGGTGGCGATATACGAATGGGCGGCTGCACAAGGGCTAGTGACACTAAATAGGGGCACGTCATTCACCTGTGTCGGAGATGGCGTGGTCGCACAGTAGGGTCTGTGGTTGACCTCACTTTCACCACTCCAGCCTTGGCGGATCGGGTTCAAGCCTGGAGAGTGGTGGAATGGGAAGAGGCCATGTCCGACCACAACTACATTAGATTCAGGACCGCCCCCCCGGTGGGTGTCCTGAGTCGGGCGGTTGTGGGGGACGTGGTCTTCCCCAAGTGGGCGCTTACCAGATTAAACCGTGAATTGACTGAAGAGACAGCCATGGTGCAAGCGTGGGGGTCTCAGAATCGGGCCTGGGAGGATACTATAGACCAACTAGCGGATGGATTCGGGGCGTCACTCGCGGTCATATGCGACGCTGGGATGCCAAGGGCCACCAATAGACCTGGGTTTTCCCAGGTCTATTGGTGGAACATGGAAGTCGCCAACCTGAGGGCAGTAAGTAGAAGGGCCAGAAGGGCACTCTTGCGCAGTCGACGCAAGCGCAGGCGGGACCCGCAGGAGGAAGACCGATTGCGGGATACCTACGCTAGCGCAAAGAGGGATCTCAAGGAGGTCATCTGTAGGGCCAAGAGCAGCGCATGGAAGGAGTTCCTGGCGGGCCTGGACAGGGACCCGTGGAGCCGGCCTTACCGAATGATGCGCAGCCGTCTCCGTCATCAGGCTCCAGCCACGGGAACGATGGATCCAGAGCTGCTGGACCGGGTAGTGACCTCGCTATATCCAGAGGAACTGCCGGCGATCCCACCGATGGTAGGGCCCCAGCTGATGGAGGAACCATAGCAGGTACCCCCGGTGACGATAGAGGAGCTCGAGGCTGTGACGGAGGGACTCGGCACCAAAAAGAAGGCGCCGGGACCAGATGGGATCCCAGGAAAGGTTTTAGGTATCGCGCTGAAGCACCTGGGGGATCGGTACCTTGCCTTGGTCAACACCTGCCTGGAGACGGGTGCCTTCCCCAAGAGGTGGAAGAAGGGACGTCTCTGCCTGCTGCAAAAGGAGGGCAGGCCCGCTGACACTCCGTCAGCCTACCGCCCGGTGGTGCTGCTGGACGAGGCCGGCAAGCTATTCGAAAGAATACTTGCTGACCGAATCGTCCGGCACCTAAAGACCGCAGGGCCGGGGCTGGCGGAGTGCCAGTATGGATTCAGGCGGCGGAGATCCACGTTTGACGCGGTGATGGCCCTGAAAAGCGAATCGGAAAGGAGAACGCGGGGAGGGGGAGTGTTGATGGCAATCTCACTAGATAGGGGGCCGCCGGCGGATGCGTTCATTACTGTGGACGGGGTAAGGGTCACGCTGGGGCGCCATCTTAAGCACCTGGGGCTGCGGCTAGACGAGCGCTGGAATTTCAGAGGGCACTTCGAGTGGCAGTCCTCGAGGCTGGTGGGCGCTGCAACGGCGCTGGCAAGACTCCTGCCTAACGTCGGCGGCCCAAATAATGAGTGCCGCCGACTTAATGCCGGAGTCATCAGAAGCATGGCCCTATATGGGGCGCCGGTGTGGGTGTCTGCTCTGGGGGAGCGAAATAAGGCGCTCCTGAGAAGACCGCAAAGAGTGGTGGCTAACAGAGCGGTTCGGGCGTACCGAACTGTCTCTTGGGCAGCTGCCTGCGCGCTGGCCGGTATGCCTCCGTGGGAACTCGATGCTAGAGTTCTCGCAGAGGCGTACGAGGCACGGACACTCGCGATAGCACGTGGGGAACGACTGGCCCCTGGGGAGCTGGCGCAGATCCGACGTGAGGCGGAGGAGGACCTGATGGGGAGATGGCAGCTGATGCTGCAGTCACCCACATTCGGACTCCAAACCCTAGACGCTCTGCGCCCGCTCCTCAGGGACTGGGCGTCCCGCAAGTTCGGGTCACTGACCTTCCGTCTGGTGCAGGTTCTTACCGGGCATGGATGCTTCGGTAAGTTCCTGCACCGGATCCGGAGGGAGGCAACCCCGTCGTGTCATGAGTGCGGCGCTGCGGTGGACACGGCGCAGCACACCCTAGAGGAGTGCCCGTCGTGGGTTCAGCAGCGCGGCGCTCTGACAGCGGCAGTGGGGATGGATCTCTCGCTCCCCAGCGTGGTACGGGCCATGCTGGGAAGTGACAGATCCTGGTAGGTGGTGGTCTCCTTCTGTGAGGAGGTCATCTCACGGAAGGAGGCGGCGGAGAGAGCTCGCGAGGAACAAGCCCACGCGAACTCTCTTCGACGCAGAAGGGGGAGGACTGGTCGGTGGCGCCCGCCTGCTAGTTCTCTAGTGGTACCTTCTGTGACTGCCAGGGAGGGGGTGCTCCGCGGTACCATCGCGAGGGGGTAGGAATCCCAGGCGTAACAAGCGGCAACTCATAACTGGACCCCGCAGTTACGCCTGGAGGGTGAGGGGTAGATCGGGGAGTTGGTTTACCTGGTAGGTACTGGAGCTGGTCGGCTGGCTAGCCGCTCGGACTGCGGTCCGTGAGACTAGCCAGGCGACGCTGTGAACGGAGAAGCCCAGGATCGGCTAAAGCGGGTGCGGACTGGGCTGCTGTTCGGAGGCGGGGTGGTTTGACGTATGCCACGCTTGCGTGAGTGTACGTCAAAGTATACCCGCACCGACTAGCGGCCCTCGGGCGGCTCGCCGCTTGCCGAATGCACCACGCAATTACCGGCGTCGCGAGGATTTGTTAACAGCAAACCAACGTGGCGTTGGTCATTGTCGTGGATATAATACATTTTTTCTCCCCGTCATCGAAAAAAAAGGTATGACTAGGCTAGACGCGGCAGCAACGAATAGGAGCGTTTTTTAAGAGATATCTTTCGTGATACCTATTTATTTTGATGATCTGTAATGAGCAAAATTTCATGTATTTACTTAATTGGATAAAAATTAATACTTTAACGTAGGCCCTCAGAAGTAACAACGTTAGAAAGATATTATTTTGTAACAATAAAGTACAAAATTAATAATTTAATCTTTAACTTCCGAATCTTAAAACTATATTCTAAATTGAAAGTAAGAGTAGAAAATAATTAAATACATATAGAGTCATACAAGTTATAAGCGAAATAGTGACTAAATAAAACAAAATCGATAACTTCGCCATTAATTTTATAATGGATAAAAAAGTCTCAAATTATCAAAAAAAAAACAGTCACGTAATTGATTGCCTTATATTATCTTTTAAGTATCATGTGATGTCGTGGTACACGACTTTTCTTTGGCAACGTGACGTCACAGACCGGCGATCACGCAAATAATATGTCAACAATAGGTACATAACAGTAGGTAGTTATTGGGAATTCTAATTCACTTTTATCTCTATATCACAAAACCAAAAAAGCGAATTAAAATCCCCCAATCACAAGCGATTGGAGGCTTCTAATTCACCTTTTTTGGTTTCGTGATATAGAGATAAAAGTTAATTAGAATCCCCAATAACCAATGAGGTACCGTGGCATTCTCACTTACTGCCGTTCGTGATTTCTAACGTGGTTAAATGCTGCTTGTGCTGCTTGTTCATTCCTCAAATAAAAACCAAACGTTTAAATGTTAAATTAAAGTGATAAATTTTGAGCTCATTTTGTTGAAAACCACGCTACAATCAAGATCAAAAGCTATAATGAAATTTGTAAAACAGAAAGAATCGTTGAAGTTGAACTGTATATGTCCTCCGTCTATTAACGAAACCAAACGACATGGTAACCTATTACCAAATACAATACGTTGTCTTGTTTGCGGTCCATCCAACTGTGGAAAAACCAACCTAGTAATAAGTTTATTATTACATGAAAATGGTCCACGCTTTTGTAATATCTATGTGTATTCAAAATCTTTATATCAACCTAAGTACATATTCTTAGAAAAAGTTTTAAACATGGTGGCCAATACAGCATTTAACAAATACAGTAATAACAACGAAATTTTGAGCCCACACGAAGCTCTACCAAACTCCGTTTTTATATTCGATGATGTTGCATGTGAAAATCAAAATAATATTCGTGATTACTTCGCCATGGGACGTCATAAGAACATTGATTTTTTTATATAAATCAAACATATACTAAAATACCTAAACAACTCATACGGGATAATTCAAACCTAATAATATTATTCAAACAAGACGATATCAATTTGAAACACGTTTATGAAGAACACGTGGGATCTGATATGTCATGGTCCCAATTTCGCGAAATGTGCTCAGCTGTTTGGGATAAGCCTTTTAGTTATCTTGTAATCAATAAGGACTGTGAAAAAAATAAGGGATGTTACAGGATGGCATTTGATACATTCATAATCTAGATTAACATACATAACAGATTGCAGTTATATTATTCAATCATTTTCTTATCGGATTTGGAACAAAGCAAACCACAAAGATGGAAAAAGATTTAAAACAACAAATTGTGAAGTCAGCAGAAGCTGTAAAAAGAAAACTTGAATTAATCAAAGATGCAAAAATTTCGAATAATACGGCATTGGAGACAATATTTAAACCTATTGTTGAACCGCTCAATATGATTGCAAATAAAAGTGATGTAAATCAACATAAAATAGAAAGAGATTTTAAACCCATATTGAAAAAAAATAAAAATGATGACAGTGAAACCAATTTCTTTTCAAGTGACGATTCTGATCAAGCAAACAGTGAAGAATCCGAAGACAATGATAATGCTTTCTCGGATAGAACACTCACAACACCATCTATTGAAGATCATAATGTAAGCGCAAATTCGTTTAAATCCTTGCCATCTTCACCAAGTGCTAAAAACTACTCATTGTCATGGTCTACATCATCGGAAGTAATGCCTGATATACCGTTTGGAGTAAGACACGAACGAGGAAAACTCATGCTCGGCAAAACCCGCGTAAATGACGATGGCAATATTTTAGATATTGGAAATCAAAGTTTCAACAAAACTCTTGGATTAACAGAATTATTATTCAAAAAGAAACCTAATTTAGATGTGGTTACCGAGGAGGATTTGCAAAATTATAAATCATTATTAATCAAGACTAATGCACACAGGCGTAACTATAATCCATCCAAACCAATCAACAGCAATAAAGGTTTCAAATATATGAAGATCATCAAGCCATTATTTAAGTTCTCCAGAAATAATACTACAAGTCAAGAAAGCCTTACACAAGGAAAAGGCGTGAAACTCTTAAAAAAACTTAAAAATAATACTGACTTTATATATTGGGACAACCCAAATGAATTAGTGGAACGATTAAAATTATTATATGCATCACGCGACGCAGGCAATACTGGCTTAGATAATGAGATTATATCCATCATTGAGGAATTATATGAAGCAGGTCTCATTAATAAAAAATATAAGTAAGATATATTACGGAAAAATCAGGCAGTTGGCTTTCTGTAAACAAACGAAGAACACTGCAATGAATATAGACAAATTTGGTCATCACGTTCATAAACGTTTACGATTGGAAGAATACATTGATACCTTAAACGATACTCTTGTTAAATCAGATACGGGTCATTACGACCTGAAATCATCAAAATTGAAAGGACTTGCAACTCCAGTGAACGATGATGAGGCAGTAAATAAAGCATATTTAGATAAAACTGCACAAGATTTGAGAAATGAAATGAACAAAATCTATAGTAATGTAAAAATTTATTTAAACAATCTAGAAAAAGCAAATTCAAACCAGTTATCAACTTTATTCTATTCAAAAGCTGAAATAGATCACTTGATCAGCGCAAAGCCAAATAAAAATGAGTAAAAAGGACATAGTTGACGAACTTCATAAGACTGCGAGAAGGAATTTTCCTCGTCGATGTACAATTGTAAAAGGGCTAGATGATTTATGGCAGGCTGATTTAATGGACTTTCAAAAATATTCAAATTTTAACAATAGTTATAAATATGTATTAGTCGTTATTGATTCCTTATCGAAATATGTTTGGGTAAGTCCATTAAAATCGAAAGAAAAAAAATGTGTTACAGATGCGATGGAAAATATATTAACGACTACATCTCGGAAACCAAAAAATTTACAAACAGATTTAGGCAAAGAATTTTATAATAATACTTTTAAGCAACTCATGATTAAGTATAACATTAACCATTATTCCACCTACTCTATAAAAAAAGCATCTATAGTAGAACGAGTAATAAGAACACTAAAAAGTCGCCTTTACAAAGTATTTAGTCTATGTGGTCGGTACGAGTGGTTAAAAAAGAATTTGAACGTCGTAGTGCAGAGCTACAATAATACCAGGCATAGAATCACAAAATTCAAGCCTGTTGACGTGAATAAAAACAATCAGATGTTGATCCGATCAAATATTACTAAATCACATAATAAGAAGACATATACGAAGTTTAAATTTAGTATTGGTGACCATGTGCGTATTAGTAAACATAAAGGAGACTTTTACAAAGGTTATACGTCAAACTGATCTACGGAAATATTTGTCGTGATACAAGTAAATAATACAAACCCACCAACTTATATCTTAGAAGACAGAAATAAACAGAAAATTTTAGGTTCTTTTTATGAATATGAATTACAGAAAACTAAATTCCCAGATATGTATCTCATTGAAAAAGTACTAAAAAGAAAAGGTAACAAACTTTTTGTAAAGTGGCTAGGTCTCGATAGCAAAGAAAATAGTTGGGTTGACAAGAATGCTATAGTTTTGTAATATAAATTAAGTATCAAATCTCGTAACACTCATTCTAAAAAAATTTATGGAGGAAGGAAGTGGTATTGTAAATAATTTGATAAATAATCTACCGTTTGAGTTACATCTACCAGGCTATCAATTTTGTGGTCCTGGAACAAAGCTTAAGAAACGATTACTAAGAGGTGAACGTGGTATAAATAAATTAGATGAAGCTTGTATGTTTCACGATATTGCTTACAATAATAGTGATTTAAACGTTCGACATAAAGCAGATTTAAAACTTTTGGATATGGCAAAAAAAAGATTAAAATCAAAAGATGCTGGAAAAGGCGAAAAAGTAGCGTCATGGATTGTACAAAATGCAATGAAAGCTAAACTCAAAGCTGGTGCTGGGGTTCGTTCTTTTATGACAATTGTAAAAAAACTACGTTCACAAATCAAAAAGCTAAAATGTAAAGATAACCGTACTGCAATAAAATATGCATACGCTGCAGCCAAAAAACTGTTTACCAATAAAAAAGGCATACGTTTACCACGATGTATACCTATACCGAAAAGTGGTGGTTTCTTACTTATTAATTCCAATTTTTGCTGGATTATCGGCTCTTGGTTCACTTGCTGGAGGCGCAGCAGGTATTGCAAAAGCTGTCAATGATTACAAGGTTGCTCAAAAAAATCTCCAAGAATCTGAACGTCATAATAAGATGATGGAAGCAGTTGCTCTTGGAAAAGGATTGTTTATCAGACCTCATAAGAAAGGAGCTGGCTTGTATTTAAAACCTTCAAAAAACTGAAAAAACGGCTACCCAGAAGACCGCTCACAAATTTTGATATAATAGAACACGCAACTGACATTCCGTATTTTAGAGGAGTATTTATGAGAGATACTTTACCTTTGAAACCAAGAAAAATAGAGTGCGCAGTACTGAATTTAGATAGTTCTGATAATCCTGGAACTCATTGGGTAGCCTACGTTAAGCAAGATAACTATTGTGAATATTTTGATAGTTTTGGTAATTTAAAACCACCTATGGAATTAATTAATTATTTAAGACATATATCAATAAATTATAATTACGCACAGTATCAAGTATTTGGCAGTGTAAACTGTGGTCATCTTTGTTTAAGGTTTTTGCGAAACTATTGGAAAAAACATTTATATTCAAAATGTAATAAAAATCTTGATTAGTACAAAAATGTCTTTCACTGTGTCAATAACTGGCAGAGGAGAATCTTTACTGACTAACTACTCCCCTACTTTACAATTACGTGGAAATTATGAGTGTGGACTTTTATACTTTTCCACATTTAATTCCATCCCTAATATAGACCATAGAAATAATAAATTTTATTATGGCAAAGATGGAGTTATAGAAATACCTGAAGGATCGTATGAACTTCAAGATATTTGTGATTTCCTCAAAAGTAACGTAAAAAATGCAACTCTAAAATTAAATTGTAATAATAATACTTTAAAAACAAGCTTGTTCTGTTCCAAAGATGTTCATTTCAATAAAAGTGACTCAATTGGTAAATTATTAGGTTTTGGTGTGGAAACAGTGAAGGCTAATATAAGAACTGAGTCTCGGTATCCTGTCAACATTCTTTCAACAACTATCATACGCATCGAATGTGATGTCATAAGTGGATCATACGTGAATGGAAAAGCAAGTCATATTATTTATGAATTTGTACCTAATGTTCCACCAGGTTATAGAATAATTGAAATACCTAAAAACCTAATATATTTTCCCGTCAATCAAAGTTCACTAAGTTCTATAAATATAAAACTATTAGACTCAGAAAATAAAGAAATCAATTTACGTGGTGAAGAAATACAGTTATACTTACATTTCAAAAAATGTTGAATTTCAATAAAAGCCTGTCTACGTCGACTGTTAAAGTTAGTTCTAAAAGAACCCCGCATAGAGAAGCATCGCTTCAATTAAAAAAGAAATTAACTAAAAGCAACAAGGATTTTTTGAGGCTAGTAGGTTTATTAAAATGAATATTCTAAATATATCTCAACCGGCGTCACACGACAATAGTATTGAAAGTTTTGAATATCATTCTTACAAACCATATGTGACAAGTTTCAACAAGAATGATGAAATACGGATACCAATTAATCAGCAAGACTTGTACGTGTTACCCGCACTCAGCAGTTTATATATTGAGGGCAAAGTCGACGTGTATAAGTATGATAACACAACCAAAGAAAAAGAAAGAATGTCAAGTGTACATTTTGTAAATAATCCAGCACTATTTTTATTTCAAGACATTCGATATGAACTAAACGGAGTAGAAATAGATAGGGTTAAAAATGCAGGAATTACTACTACCATGAAATCCTATCTTTCATTGAATGAAAATGAATCTAAATGTGCAAAAGTTTGGGGTTGGTCTCCTACGGGTACTACTTCTGTTAGTAATGGAGTATTTTCAGCTTCTATACCACTAAATAAAGTTTTGGGTTTTGCAGAAGACTACGAAAAAATCTTAATTAATTGTAAACACGAATTAGTACTTTTGAGAAATAACACTAATATTAATGCTTTAAAGTTAAATGTTGGGGAAGTTGTGGAGGATATAATAATAAATAAAATTGTATGGCGAGTTCCTCATGTTAAAGTATCAGACAGAGAAAGAATAAATTTATTAAAACATTTAGAAAAAGATCGTGCTATTACAGTTGCATTTCGCAATTGGGATTTGTATGAGTATCCCTTATTACCAAAAACGCGTAAGCATACCTGGTCTATTAAAACTTCATCGCAGATCGAAAAACCACGATTTGTTGTTATTGCTTTACAAACTAACCGTAAGCACAACGCACAGTTGTCAATGGCAGAGTTCGATCATTGCTATGTACGTGACGTTAGAGTTTTTCTTAACTCATCCTACTACCCTTATGAAAGCCTTAACATAGATTTCTCTAATAACATGTTTTCATTAATATACGAGCAATACGCGAGGTTTCAGCAGTCTTATCATGGTCGTCGAGCAGAGCCGTTGATGAGTATCAAAGAATTCAAAGAGATTGCTCCTTTGTTTGTCATCGATTGTTCGCGCCAACACGAAATGCTAAAAGGATCCATTGATGTTCGAGTTGAAATCGAAACAGATCAAGAGATACCTGATCAAACCGCTGCATATTGTCTTATACTAAACGATTGTATTTTTGAATACAAGCCTTTGAGTAATATTGTTAAAAAAATATCATGAATAACAGTACAATAATTGTGGATCTGCAGGGATTTAAAGATTTACAAAATAAATTTATTATTAAAGAATTTGCAATAGCTTATGAAAATCACACACAGACTTTCCTTATCAAACCACCTTATAGTTTTATGACTCTATCAAACAAAGAAAAGAAGCAGAGTGAAGGATTTATTGATTATCGTGAATTTAGACGTATAGTGGATATGTATCTTAAAGACAAAACAATATTAACAAAAGGATTGGAAAAAATTCAGTGGATAAGAGAGCTATGTCAAAATTGTGAAATATTAGACTTAAGCGACAAAGGTTGTCCAAATTTTTTGAAACTATATGATGAGCATAGTGACGAAAAAAAACTCGAATTAAATTGTGTTTATCATCAAGAAATATGCGCATTAAGAAATGTTATCTGTCTTAGAATGTGGTACTGCAAACAATTTGCAACTAAAGTGTAAAAATGTAATGTAAGTAATTTTGTATTGTTTTGAATTTGTTTGTAATTTTTATTGTTTCATTAGGTTAAACTGTAAGAATCATTAATAAATATTAATTATGTACTTAATTGGTCTTTTTTTTCTAGATTATCTCAAAATGTTTAAATAAAAATCATTATTCATAAAATTAAAATAATTTAATAAAAAGAAGATATTTACAACAATAAAAATACTACAAATTGTCACTACACAGTTTTTTCGAAATTTTCCTAACAATACATTCCGTCAAGTCCATAATTTCATCAACCTGGTCATGGACTACGTATTGAGCACTTAGCACCACCCTCTCGTTACTTCCGTTGTCGGCAAACGTTGCTGAAGAAGATCCCTCCATTCCACCAGTGTTAGATTCACTGGTCAACTCCAGCACTCGTATCTGAATTAATTTATTTCCCTGCCTCTGTTCACTTATCACGAACGATTTTGTAGAAATCTTCTTCTTTTTCAGTGACAGCGAGATTTTCTTTTTTCTCCTTATAACTTCGGGTTTTTTAGATTCCTGTTCTCTTCGGTTGGTAACCAAATAATTCTTCACATTGCTGAGTGAAGTTCTCCAAAGGATCTTGAGCATATTGAGAAAACATAATATCAGTGCAGTCCGTCATTATCTGTAAAGATAATTATTGAGTTATTATATAATAAAATTGCAATTATAATCAGGGCACTCCTAAAATTACATGAAATAAAAATACTTACACAATAAAGCTGGTAAGCCGGTGACTTAGGTTATGTGTAACTTTCACCTATGCCGATTGAAATATGACTAAAATACTTAGGAATGTTTTTGCCTTCAGTTGTACCTATATTGCAAAAATTTTATTTTTGTGGCATCATCATATTACATGACCTAAATTGAACACGTGTAAGTAAAATTTATAATTCGAATACTACTGAGTTTTTACAAGTTTTTCTGACTGCAGTAGACAATATTTTAAATGATTAACTATCCAATAAGTTGGAAAAATTTTCTTAGTAGGCGTGAGCAAGTTTCAAAACCTTTGATCCAAATGCAGTTATTTGATCCAGTTTATTGAAACATAATGATATTTCAATAAACTTGTTCATTAAGAACAGAGATTAATAAATGAAACAACTTAACTATAACATTATATTTTTATTTAAAATAAATTTATGTTACACTAAAACTTAAAAATAAAACCTATTGTTATATCAACTAAAAAAATCTAATTTAATATTAAAGTTGGTGAACCAGTCTATTAATTATACTAAATATAAATCTTAAAAAAAGCTGGATTTATGACCCCAGCCAATGTGCTAATATTGCCCTTTAATAAAATACGTTTGTCGTCATTTGACGACAAGGCTATTTTATCAATCGATTGAGTGAAGAGTTGATGTTTGAAGGACTTAAAAACGATATTCTTTTTTCGTATGATTTCATTACGTAATAATACATTATTGTAGTCTTGAAATAACAATTTCTTAACGACAGTTTTCTTAATACCCTTAGCCTTTTTTATTTCTTTGTTTTCAGTTTTAATACAATACAATTTGGACCTTAAACCAACAAATTCTTTTATGAGCTGGCCCCCCAACTCATCCTTAAACAAACCAGGAACCTTTTTATTTTTACGCTCAATACCGTATGAATTATTATCATCATAGTTGCTTGTATCAAAATAAGACTGAAATCTAACTTTCAAATCTTTATAAATGTCATTGGTCTGTATGGAGTAAAGAAAACTATCTGTATCTGTGTAACAAAGCTTCAAATTGCATCCATAGAAGGGTTTCATAATAGAATAATGAAAATTGTACATGTGACTTTTGGAAATTTCCAAAACTGTAAAACCAATGTAAATAGGTTTATCTAATATTATTGACTCTGGCTTCATTTGCAACTGCAACAAAATTCTCAGAGAAAACAGTTGCACTATGATAATTTGGTCTGGCTATTAATTGTTCAGCACTTAATTGTTTTTTCGTTATATTTTCACTATCCACCCACTGACTAACTAATTTTACGTCCAATCGTTTTTCTGGGTCTTCAAGAGTTTTTCCAAAAATGCTATTATTTAACAGCTTAAAAAAATCTTGTTCAAATGTTGATGTTGCTTTTTGACGTAATTCTGTATTTAAATCAATGTATTGTTTTAAATACGGGCTTTGCTTAAATTTGATTACCCTATGAACTTTTTTTAATTTCAACCCATGATTTAGACATGTTTTTAAATGCACATAATGTATAACATAATTAAATTTATCGTATAAGTTTGGTATCAACTTAGATGTTTTTGACCCAGGTGGAGTAAATTTTTGTGGACAAAATGGTAATTCGTTATGTAAATCATGTAACTTTTCTGGATACTCTAAATCTACTTCTAAAATAAAACCTTCTTCAGAGTCATCCGGAGTGTTCAAGATATCACGAGGATTAAAATCGGATTCATTCAATAAACGAAACTCAGAATGTGGCAAATGCGAGCACATTGCGTAACCGTACAAATTGTTACAATCTATGTAAAATAAGTAATTATCGGGAGAAGACGGTTCGTAATCAGATAGGTATTGGTTGTTTGCCCTTGCATATCTAGTAGGACATAAACATACACCTCCACGGATGCCTTTCTGTATTAATCTTATTATTTCTAAGTCCTCAATCAATTGCAGTTTAACTTTTGTTTTAAGAAGCATAGCATCAAAACTTAAGCCTGGGGCTGTAAGATAAAACGAAGGATCCAAACGGTAATTGGTTTTACATGTATGACGAAATTTCTCAAAAGTATCTGCAAGCAATAGTACGTCTGATTTCAAATATAAATCTGTATATTCGCCAAGGTTCTTTAATTCAAATATTTTCCAAACTCGCTTAGCATGTTCATAATCG
>OU963923.1:11319190-11347190 GCA_902850365.2 Chilo suppressalis
TCCATCCGTCTGTCAGCGGACTGTAGGGACAGTCCAACGCTCATGGCAGTCGCATAATATTTACTCTTGATCGCACTGAACTGGACTTATGGATGATGCGCCGGGTAAGGCCCGTAAGTGCGAGCGAGAGAAAATAAAGAAATAATAAAACAACAACAAAAATCAACGCGTAATTTTACATTTGGTTTCGATTTTAATATTGAATTCATGAATCTGGTATAGCCATATTTTTAAAGTAAACCTATAGCCTTTTTACTCTCAAATAGTATGAGCTTAATAATTATTTCTTTTATTTTTATTATGCTCTTGTAAAAATAGGTACTAGCTTTCCGTCAGCGGCTTCGCACGCGCAGAACAAAACTTTGATCATACATTGTAACCCCTTAGAGTATAAATAAGAAAATACTACCATTTTCTATTTCTCTAGGTAATTAGAAGCCTAATTAATTACCAACTCCGATATTAACAACCTTAAAAAATTTAATTTTAAATTTATACACATTTATCCCCATTTTAAGGAAGTTTCCTAAAATCCTTTTTAGGCAACGACTCCTAATAATTACCTACTTTCGTGTAAAATTTCACGTTCATATTTAAACTTTTAATTTAAATTAAAGTTGATGCTGTCACTTTCTTTGTTGAAACAAAATTTCTTGGTAAAACAAAGAATAAACTTGGTAAACGAAGTGATATTTTATATCACTGAATTATTCAGGAGTTATGATTCTTATAAATAAATAAGTTGTTAAATAATCTACAGAACTCTTACTTCGTAAATAGCACGAACGATTACAACTGTTTCCGGATTTAATTATGTAGGTAATTGAAAAGAGGACATTCACTAAATCATTTACGAATTCCTAACAAAATGTAATATCATGAGCATACATTCATCACAACACAACCGAACTATTGCTGTTCATTCATAAAAAGTCGAGAGCCCGCCCACTAACGAATCGTACAAAACGAGTGCATGGCAAAATCGCCTTAAAGCTGGTCAGGCGGCCGTGACCGTGTTTGTACCATTATCTCTTATGTGCTCCCCATAATAGGACCTCGCCTGTTTTAATTGGTAAGATCCTAATGCAAATCGTCTTAAATCGTCTAGACTTAATCTTGGAAAGTTACCTAAATGAGGAGCACTACTGTCTATGTTTTGAAAAACCGTACGTCTTCTATTGATATTTTCCCTTTGAATAAATTCCCCTAAATAATTTCTGATACTTAACTTTGCCTGAGCAATATTTAAGTACTCCACTGCATCAGGCCTATCTTCAATTGTTGGATGGAATTTATTCAAAAGGGCACAAGCAATTTTAAAATCGTCCATAAGGTGTGTTGACGCTCTATTGAAATATTGTTGGCGGAAGAGTTTAAAGTCTCTTTTAATCCTACCATTTACAATTTCTACTACATATCTGCACATAGTCACACATCTGGACTTATTTGCTTGGTCCGTTGTCAATTGATTTTCATTTTCTAATAATGACTCGGGCATGTTTGCTTTATAACTTTCTAGTTCAGAAATTACATCCATAAATCCCCGAGCTAATATAAAGACGTCCCCCTGTCTAAAAAATGAGCGCATTGGACCATTTTCATTTCGGAATAAATCACTCATTATTGATGAGTCATTTTTTGTTGCTTTGTATGGTCCAATGCACTCTAAAATGTATCCATCACAAAATGTGATCAGAAATGGTTTCACTAAATTAGCATATTTATGTAAACTATATGTTTGCTTTTGATATTTGTAATTACTACTACTCTGTACATAAACATATGTACCATCGCAAATTACAATAGCAGGTTTAACATCTGGAGCCATACTACTGTCTCCAAATAGACCTTCAGGGATAATTCTATTACGTGAAGCCACATCTTGTACATTAATATGATTCATTCCCAAATGTCTTGGTACAAAATGTGCTTTTAAACATTCTCTTACAATGTTCATTTTTCTTTCTAGTGTAGACCGTGGTAATTGAAACAGAGTTCCTAGCCTTTGGTTACTATCACCTGTCCTAAGTTTTACAAGCAATATATACTTAATGCAAGGCTAGGATTTGACACTTGATCATTTAACATAGGAATACTAGATAGTTCATTAAATTGCTGTACTGTGAGACCCAGCCAATAGTGGTCACAACAAACACAGCGTCTGCTACGCGGACGCTGTGTCCGATTTCTAGCTGGGGTAGACATGGTGCTGATAAATGTAGTGCAAAAGTTCACTAACTGATCAAACCAACGAGTAACTAAAGAGTCAATAATATCTCACAATTAACGTAGATAACTCACTCGAGGAACTTAATTGCTCAACTCGTAGTGGAAAAGAACGTATTGCATTGACTAAGTAAACACGAAAGTATCAACAGAGCATCGAACTACGAACGTTTCTGTTTGAAACCATGAAACATAGTTTGAAAGTAGTGATCACAGATTAGGGATGTTCGGCAGTGTTGCCAGATCCAATTTTCAAAAATCGGAATGGCACAGCACCGATGACTTGAGTAACGCATTTTAACTTTTATTACACGCAAATTAAAAGTTTTTTTTTAAAACAGTAGATTCATATAAAAAACCAAAAGAACAGGAGACATTTGAGAAAAAAAGGAAACTCCTGTAAAATTGGGGGATCAGGCATCGCTGATGTTCAGATACACGTAAATAAGTGTAAGTATTGTAAGAAGTACATTCGATTCGATATCAAGTACTTCTTACAATACTTACTTGGAATCGAAACGAAAGTACTTGGTATTGAACTGAATCGAACTAAACGAAATTATTATTAAATTAAATTATTATTCATTACAATTTTTAAACAAATTCTTAGAAATAGCGTACAAATCGGATTAAAAGCTCTCTCACTCTTTCTCAGTCCTGTACTAAAATGATGTATTATCTAATATCTTGCTCGCACGCAGATTTTCAAAGTACCTGGACCAATTGTTCTTTAATAACAAAATGTTAACTGAATAGTACTTATGATTTTATTTATTTTTTAAGCATTTAACTGCTAGATGTTTAAATCTAAAGAAAAGTTTACTAGAAAAAAATCCACGCGGACCAGGCAGCGGACCGGACTCGAACCCGCATCCTTCGCTATCGCTATCTAAAAAAAAAATATATAATGTATTTTTTTTTCTAGTAAACTTTTCTTTAGATTTAAACATCTAGCAGTTAAATGCTTAAAAAAAGAAATAAAATCATAACTATAATTGCTATTTCTTCTTTCAAATGTTTAATACTTGAAAAAGTATTCATTTGACATTGTGGGTTACCTACAATGCGAAGAGATGGCGCTGCCTTGCAGCTTAAGGCTAGGAAAATTTCGACGCGGCTAATAGGGCCGTGGTAGCATAATGGTCAGTGCATTCGCCCGGATAGCGAAGGATGCGGGTTCGAGTCCCGTCCGCTGCCTGGTCCGCGTGGATTTGAATAGTACTTTTCTACTTCTAATTACATATTAAATCTGTGACTGTTACAAATACAAAACTCTTTATTTTCACACCACAGAAAACATAAAACATGAAGTACATAATTAAAGAATACAGTGTAATAATGGGCGGTCTTATCGCTAAGAGCGATCTCTTCCAGACAACCTTAGGATGGAGAGGACAAGAAAGAAGCTGGAGAGACGGCGGTGTAATTGACTACACAAAACAACATAAAAAAAAACAAACAAATATGATCAAAATAAGTATATAAAACAATACACACATACATATACCTACATGAATACATACATATATACATACATAGTTATAGATATATACATAAATACATACATACCTATGTCTAATTCAGTCAGCTAAGATCAACAAAAATGGAAGGGTTACAAGGACATATAGTGAGATCTAACAAGGTTTTTGAAAATGTGGAGAGATTTTGCACGTTTATGGAAACTGGAAGAGCATTCCATAGGCGAACGGCTTGTACTGCGAAAGAACGGCCATAAAAAGTTGTACTATGAACAGGAGTAATGAGAGCGAGATTTTCTGATGACCTTAGGGACAATGTGTTAGAAGTGTGGAGGAAATTAAAACATTCTTTAAGATAGCGTGGGGACAAAGGATTGAAAAGTATGTTATACAGAGGAGTAAGGATATGGATATTCCGGCGAAGACGAATGGGTAGCCACTTGAGCTGTAAACGAAATTGAGACACATGATCATATTTGCGCAGACCAAATATGAATCGAATACAGAAGTTCTGAAGCCGCTCAAGTTTATCAAGCTGGTCCTCCGTGAGATCTAAATAGCAGACGTCAGCATAATCGAGAATGGGAAGCAAGAGAGTCTGTGCTAGGGAAATTTTGGTGGTAGTAGGTAAGAAATTACGTAGTCTCTTCAGCAAAGCTGCGGAAGCAAACAGTTTACGGCTGAGCACTTGCATCTGGGGACCCCAACTCATACAATTGTCAAAGGTTAAACCTAAGTTTTTCACTGAGATGCTGAACGGAATGATGGTGTCAGCGAGATGAATTTTGGGGAGTGATTGCCAGTCAACTTTTGCGATCATCCTGGAACTTCCAATAATAATACTGTTAGATTTAGACGGATTTACCTCCAGCCCAGAAGATTTACTCCACTCCAATATTTTACACAAATCACTGTTTGTGGCCAGCACTGCATCACCAAGTTGACCAATGGGCGCTTGTTGATAAATTTGAAGGTCATCTGCGTATAGGTGGTAGGAAGAAGTAATATTATTAGAGATTGAATTAATCAATACAGCGAAGAGAAGAGGAGATATGACGCCGCCTTGAGGAACGCCAGCAGACGCGTCACACCAAGAAGAAAACGAGTCCTCGAGGCGGACACGCTGCCTGCGCCCATACAAATAACTGTGAAACCACTCAATCGCCGATGGAGATACGTTAAGTGAGCGTAGCAATGCCAAAAGGATATCAAAGTTAACAGTGTTAAAGGCATTGCTAAAGTCCAACAATGTTAATACCGTAAGGAAACCGCGGTCCATCCCAAGACGTATGTCATCTGTGACTTTAAGTAAAGTAGTTGTAGTGCTGTGCCCTGGACGGAAACCGGATTGGAGAGGGTTAAAGAGATTATGGCGTGAAAGGAAAATATTGAATTGATTAAGGACAAGGCGCTCAAGTACCTTTGAGAGGAAGGGAAGAATAGAGATGGGACGGAAATCAGCGATAGATTGGGGGCTACGTTTCTTTGGCAAAGGAATAATTTGAGCTTGCTTCCAAGCTAAAGGAAAAACAGTATTAGAAATAGAGCTATTAAAAAGGAATGTTAGATAGGGGAGAATGATATCTAAGATTGGTATTAACATGTTGCGACTTATGTTGTCACTCCCCACCGCATTGGATGAGATAGAGAGCACGCCCTTCTTAACGTCACATTCAGAGAATTGAGCAAAAACAAAAGGAAAGTAGTCTGGAACTGGTAAGGAAGAAAGATAGTTTAAAGTGTTAGTTTTATCTGAATCACTAAGACCAGAAGAAGATGTGAAATGATGGTTTAAGGAGTTGACGTCAAAGTTACTAGGTATGGATTCTTGTCGAGGCTTACCAATTCCAAGTGACTTGAGAAAATTCCAGACTTTTGCTGGATCTTTATTATCGACTGAGACATGGATATGGCGACGTAAGGCATCCCTACACACCAAATTGCAGCGGTTGCGGGCTCTGACATAGTGAGCTTTGTTTGAGTCGGTCGGACGGCGTTTATTTTACTTTTAGCGACATCTTTCTTATGCATTAGCATTTTGATTTCGTTTGTAAGCCAGGGCGCAGGTTGATGTTTTAGTTTAATTGGACGAAAAGGAGCATGCTTATCATAAAGTTCCGTGATAATACGATTAAAATTTTCAACTTGATCATCCACCGTTACTGCTTCAGTTACCCGTGCCCAATTAGTGTTATAAGCATCGAAGAGTAACGCTTCCCTATCCATACCACCAAAATTCCTCTGAAGTATAACTTTGGGTTTAATTTTTGGAGGACGAATTTTATATGACAAGAAAATCAAATCGTGGTAAGAAAAGGCATCTGCCGAACATTGACCGTGCTTCATCACACGATGAGGAGAAGACACAATTATTAGGTCGAGAAGTGAGGGAGTGGTGTTTGGAAAGTTATGAGTGGCGTTAAGGGGAAGAATGTGCAGATTACAGGAGTTTATAATGGATTGAAGAGAAGCTGTACGAAAATCATTTTTCAAAAGGCATGTATTAAAATCGCCCATAATCAAAGAATGGCTGTAAGATGGGATCATATCTGCTAAGAGTTGCTCAAAGGAACTGAAGAAGTTGACATTTAAGGAGGGGCTGTAGTAGACTCCTACAAGGACTTTGGTATGCGATAGCATAACCTCGACAAATAAATGTTCACCGGCATCAGTAGGAGGAGGCTGAGCAGAGGTGCTAATTATAGTATAGGGAATTTGTGAACGTAAATAAATAGCAACTCCACCACCTCGGGAGCCAGTGCGATCATTGCGTAAAAGATTGAAACCAGGTAAAGAATACGAAGAAGAGGGTAAAGAAGGTTTAAGCCAGGATTCGGAGACTAGAACAGCATGAAGATTTTTGTGGTCTAGAGACGCCAGCATATCAGTATGATGAGCCGGAATACTTTGGGCATTAATGTGAACAACGTTAAAATTTTTAGGAACATCAGAAAATTGGCTGTGAAGGCAGTCGGAAAGAGAAGGAATACTAAAAAAACTAGCGTCGGTGTAGTCGCTAGAAGGAGACAATGATTGGAAGGAATTATCATCATTATCGATGTCAGAATCAGACATAAAATATATAACTATTAAAATATAATTAAGTATAGTAAGAATATAATAAATACTACAGTGGGCAACGTAAAAAATACCCAAAGAAACTTAAATAATTATTATGCTCCACCCGCCGGTTGAGTGGAGTACAAAATACGCTAACACAAAAAATAATAAACAACAACAAAGATACAAATAGTGCGTGCAACAAAAAAAAATACAAAAATACACAATGAATGAACAAAATTGGAAAAATTCTCGGGAAAAATTAACAAACTACATTAATTAAAAGGTATTAATCCGTGGATCCTATAAATTCTGTCACTATGCACCGCCACAAATTACAGAAAAGGTCTCCAAGGCCATTAACATATGAAAAAAAAAAATGTCAGTGTCAGTCAGCCTGTCATCGTAGTATCTCTAACTAGTCTGTGCCTGTCATCGATTTGTTTAGAAATACTTGGAGAATAATAAATTATTTATTTTCTTACCCTAATTGAGTTTATGAAGACACGGGAAAAACAAATGCGTTTAAATGAGAAAACAAATAACTCACGCGAAAGTAACACGGCACAAACAAAAGAGGAGTCCACAGAACGTAGGGGCGAATATAGTCTGAAAAGAACACTGGCACGAAGCGAAAAACATAAAGTTTAACAAATTAAGAAGTGATTATAAAGTAAAATTTAAGCATAAGGTTACTTTTTGCTAGCTGTATTGACCGCACGTTTGCCCCTGGAGGGTACAGGTTTCGGTGACTCGGCCCTCCCCGCAGCTGGACCTGGGATTTTGTTCAGATCTTCAACTGGCTTCGGCGACCCGGGCCTTGCACCAACTGGAGGGGGATTTGCAGTGAATTCGGCAGCACGTTTCGGCGATACAGGCCTCGTCGCAACTGGAGCAGGGATCTTGTTAAGGTCGGCAAGGGAACCAATACGATGCCGCTTTCCTTCACTACCAACAACGAAGACAAATCCTATCCGCGTAAAGCATTTGCTGATTCCAAATTTCTCTCTGGCAGCTATAAAGGCGTCGTGCCTGTTTTTAGTCAAAAACTCCGAAATGGTTAGACCAGTACCCTTTAACTTTGATTTGGAGAACCACATTTTATTTCGGACTTCAAGATCTCGCACCTTTACCATCAAAGGACGTGGTCGGTCACCCTCAGTAAAACGACCCATTCGGTGGCAGCGATTAATATCCCCAATGGTGAATGCAGACATCTTTAATTTACTGGTGACGGCCTCAACAACAACAGCAGCGGCATTCTCCCGAGCAGATTCTGGCAGTCCATGAAAAAGAAGTATTTTTCTACGGCTGTGCATCTCCATGCTATCAACTTGGCGAACAAGCAGGTCAATTTGGTCTTGCAGACTACGAATTGATGACAAAACGAATTTTCTAAATGTTGTGAAATCCGCAGTGAGGCTAGCAATAGTGGATGATGGAGTTGCAGCTTTGAGCTCACCTTCATAGATGTTCATGCGCTCGGTGAATATACTTTGAAGCTGCGTCAAGGTATCCTGAATCGCGTCCATTGTTGATCAGTGAAGTGCAGTGATAAAAATAGTGTTGTTGTTTAGTAACAGAGTAGATAACACTCTCCGGCAGGTACTGTACAGTTACTATTAATTTAACATAAAAAGTATTGATATAAAATAATTAATTAATTTATTTTATACACTTTAAAATTTGATAACTTTTTAATGCAACCGTTTTTTACACCTACCCGCCGCGAAAAAAAGTTATGTAAAGACTGTTGTTATGTAAAATATACAATATAACGAGCAGTCATAAGAATATATATAACAACCCACGCAGCACCAACTAGCCCCAAACTAAGCAAATTGTTACTAGACAACGATTAAACACCCATGTATATTTTTTTGTAATTATATACATAGATGATACACATAATGATTTATTGCAATTTCCTTTTATATCAATCCCATAAGAAAATTCTGAAGTATCGATATAAGTGATATTGATATTATGGTTATGGGTGAACGGGGCCCTCTGGCACAGATATTTTCTTATCTAATAGATGGCCTCTTTAAATAATACCACAAAAAGATTTACAATCTTTTTCTGGTTCTTTGGCTGGTTTTGAAATAAATGATTTTGTATTTTTGTATAAGTATCGATTGGTAGTAGTACTCATACGAGAAGCATTGAAAAATGCCTTGAGTACTATTTATATGAGTAGGTAATGTTCCGATATCTACAAGGTATCAAACCTTGTAGACATCGGAACATTCCTAGTGATGATAGACTCGAGCTGTGTTTTACTCGAGTCACTCGCGTAGTTTTTATTTTACTCGCACTTGAATAATAAAATTAAGTCCAGGTATAGCCGATGTATCTTCTATTTGAAAATACAAAGTGAGTTATTTGGTATTGATTTGATTGATTGTTAACATTTTATTTACTTTTGTGTTTTATTTACTTTATAAAGTCACATTTTTACTCCAACTTTTATAACTTTTATCGATAAAAAAACCCTCAAGTCCAAACCCTCTACTCTAGTGGCATTCGAGTGACTAGGTATTAACACTCGAATGACAAAAATCATTTGAGTACCAATGAAGATAAAAATCGAGTGATTTTCTACCATATTTATGTCTCTTGCCGGTACATTGCAATTTACTATTTATATAATCTGATAAAAATCTGAATTTACTTATAGCGAAATCACGATTTTAAAATCGATTAATCAATAAAGTTGTTTAATACCTGGCAACATTATACCCATCGAGAAATACGTCAAAAAAAAATATGTCAAGCGGAAATTGAAATTGGGCGAATATCTAATTAATTATATCTTAATACCCAGGGTGAAAGAAATTACGATATAAATGTCACGAGCATAAAAAAATAAATCCGATTTTTAGGTACTTTTTTGAATGAGGCACAAGATACCTCAAAAGGGAGCTATGTTTGGGCATTCTCCTTTAAAGTTTAAATTTGAAATGGGCTATTAGTGAAACTAGTGCCGAGTTATGACATGGTGACGACCTGCGATATCAACGAAGTCAAAACCGCTACGAAAACACAAGTTTGTAGAAGCGTCGACTCGACTCCGGGAGCTTTAAACTGGAGTAGAACTGGAGTACGTAATACACCTAGCTAAACTGCAACCTTTTATAGCAAAAATACATAGACTTGTCAACCTCTTTACTAGGCGAATCTTCGAAAGGTAGCTATGTAATATTGATGGGTCTGACAACCAAATACGTTCGGAAGACTATCAGATATACTTCAGACTGCCTGTGGACAGGGGTCGAATCAAGAGACACATTTTTGGTCTTAAAATATTTGCAAAAGACATAAGGGACTACGAAATACTCTTACAATTTATATAATCTCACTGCCATTTCATACATAAACCTAATGGAGAAGCATTCAGTTTCCTCATGCAGCTTAAGCAGGGAAATTTGACAGCGGAAAAGAAAAAAAAAGGAAAAGTCTGTTTCTTTGCATCTTATGTTAGCTCCAAAGATAATAATAATATACGCCGATATGGAGTGGGAGCTTGCTAATGACGCAAATCAGTGGTTTTGTAAAACATTAGTACAGCCTCAGATAGATTTATTTACGTGACGATTAATTAGAAAAGAGTGAAGAACACATACTATCCCGGTGGTCACAGTACTATCAGGATAGCGTTCATAAGAAAAGGTTCTTCTCTGGACTTTACGGGTATTATGTTAGCATCAATATCTGATAGCAGGTTATAACAATACAATATTCGTTTGAAGCAATGGCACTTCTTTTGTGGATATAATTATGTACAATTTTTGAACCATCAATTAATATTACTCGATTTGATTCATCGATTTCACATTTCAATAAGAAAAATCAATTTAGCATAAATGACAACACAAAATCGGCTATGTCATTATTAAAATAAATTCAGAAATTATGGACAATATTCTTGTGAAATGGATTATGCGAAGAAATTTATAAATTCGTACCCTGTCACCAAAATATACTATCACGGGTACAACTAGTACTGCTTGAGTCACGAGTAGGGTGCACAATTATTTAAAGAAGAAACTCCGACTCCGAGCCAAGTGATAGCATTTTATTAAGCTGTTTTTTTTAAATAATCATAACTCTTTGGCTCTTTTTATTGCTCATAACATACTTAATTTATTTCTAATCAAGTCAAATTATTTAATTTGATTACTAATGATAGTTTCAAAATTAAATATCACTGATCAGACTAAGTCTTCAACTATTAATCGAGCTCACCATTTACTGACTTTACTATACCGATAGATCTTCAATATGTCCAACCAAAAACCATGAAATATTATTTAAATGTTTCAGCAGTGCAGAGGCAATGGGAATGTGTTTTTATTTTTAATATTATTATTTAGTTCATAGACTTCCGAGTCGCTGTATCTTTGCAACTCTACCATATAGCGGAATAGACACCATCACCTTCTTACAGCACGATACGTGCTGCTACTTTACCTGCTACTATGTCAGAAGTTAGTATAGAGCATATGAAGAAAACTGCTGATTGGACAAGTGCGAGATTTTACAAAAGTGAAGTATCCAAGAATAACTCAGACTTTTTTGCTCGCTCTCTTTACAAACCGATTTCGGTCTTGTCATATTAAAATAGATTTTTAATCAGCTATCTAGAGCTAAATAATAGTATTTGCTTTATTCTCAAATCAAGTGTTATTACATTAATTTACATAAATATCTAATAGTCAGCTATTTCGTGTAGCTTTAAACATCTATAAGTGAATAAGTGTAATCTCGAAGGGCGAATCACAGAAGTACGAGTATAATTGAAAGTCAAACGAACTTACCTGTAAGTTACGTTCGACTTATATTATACGATGTGATTCGCCCGAGAGATTACACACCCTCCCGGTCCCTGATCTGCTATTCTATGAAGATATCTAGATCTTACCCATGGTCACACGAAATAGCAAGAACCAATGGACCGCTTTAGTCCAAACGTGTATGAATATGTGGAGTTACCCCCCAGTGCGAACGCATATTTTATATTTTTATGTTATATTTTGTAGGCAAAGGTTAATGTTGCTCTAAAATTGTGTACGATGGCAGCACATAATGCGTGCTACTACAAGTGAATTAGTGTAATCTCTCGGGCGAATCACATCGTATAATATAAGTCGAACATCACTTACAGGTAAGTTCGTTTGACTTTCAATAATAATATGTGGAAAAGTACATTTAATAAAACTAGTTTTTACGGGTTAATGCACGAAACTTTATTTATTTATTGACGTTTCGTAGCCTTTACATAATTTAACATAAGAAGGAGATAGAAAGCCTCTCTTGAGTTTGTTTCGCCGGTTCTTCTCAGAAAGGTCTCCCAATTTTGGAACCGGTGGTAGTTTACGGTAGTTAGGGTCAAATAAATAAACTGAAAATTACAAAAAAATAATTTTAAATAAAATACTTAATTAAGTAAATTAAATAATAAATTCATACATAGACAATAAAACTTAAAAATCGAACAATGAAACAACCAAACGCTCAATAACAGTCTTTCGAAGGTAGCTCGACAAATTAAATAAAAGTTTTATTAAAGAGAATAGGAAGTGGAAGGCAAGGATGGCTTGAGCCAGGATTCGGAAATTAGGATAGCATGGATATTCTTACAGTCAAAGTTTGCTAGCAGGTCGGTGAAATGAGCCGGAATGCTTTGGGCGTTTATATGTACTACATTGAAGTTTTTAGGAACATCCGAGAAGTTTGCGTCTAGAGTTTCGCCGAGTGTTGGGATACTACAGAAACTGTCACTACTTAAAGATACAAAGCTATCAGAACTATCATTTAAAGCATCCATATCGCTAATCATTGTTTATTGACAATATATATATAATATAATTAAGAAGTATAAAATAATAATAATAAATAAATATAACAATAATAATAAATAGCCAATATTAAATAAACGACTACAAAAATAATAGTAAAAAAATATTAATAATAGTAAGTAATATAAGTATCGTAATAAATATATTAAGATAAACACTAGTTTATACCCACTAGGGTATAAGCTACATTCTGTTCATCCGCTAGTTGTTACATAATTAAAATACAAATACACATTACACTATACAAGAAAAACTAACAACAAAAAGGTACACATATATGTCACCCGATAAAAGTCTCAGTTTAGAATTTAGATATAAAGCCATATAAGAAAAAAAAAATAAAAAAAAAATAATAAGAAGAAGATAGAAAAATGAACACGTGGCTGTATGGGCTAGATCCCTTTGTCATCTCATAATAGGGATAATTAAAAAAAAGAAAGAAAAAAAAAATGACAACTGGTGACATTTGACATTATTTTGACTTTGACTGACACTGACACCGAAACAACCGAAAAAGAAAACTAAAAGAGGGTGACTGAATTGAATTTCTAGTTTGTAGAAAAGTATATAAAGAAGGAAAATAATAATAATAGTAAAAATCGTTAATATGGATTTCAATGTTGCAAAAACAAAAATGAATAGCACAAGACAATGTCACTCTCACTTCTTTGCGGCCGCTGTACGCTTCGTCTTCGTTGGCTGCGGTTTTGTCGCAAGTACAGGTTCTGTGGACTGCTGTTCAATACAGTTGAGATCACTAATGGTGACTACTCGATGACGAGAACCGCTTGAATCCAGAATGTATACAAAGCCCTCCTTGGTCCAGCATTTGTTTACGCCAAATCTTTCACGGGCCCTCATAAATGTCTCATGACGACTTTGAGTCAGAAACTCGGACAGGGTCACACCCGATCCCTTAAGTTTTGCCTTGGCGTACCACACTTTATCACGGACAGCCATATCCACAAACTTCACCAGTATGGGCCGGGGCTTACCTTGATCAGAGGCGCGACCCATTCTATGACATCTTCTAATGTTGTTTCCATGAAAGTTGTCAATTTTCAATTTGAGTGTAACAATGTCCACAACCAAATCAGATGCGACCTCTGACTTACTTTCTGGCACACCATGGAGAAGAAGAAACTTACGTCGCCCCTGCATCTCCAGCCTGTCAACGTTTCTTGCCAGTAGCTGTAGCTGACACTGTAGAGCGTTCAATGCCTCCAGGATAAACGATTTGAAAGTGGAGAACTCGGCAGTCAAGCTTGATGCAGACACACCAGAGGAACTTGATGTTGTTGAGGCCTTCAGTTCGGTTTCAAATTTTGCCATTCTTGTTGTAAATAGTGCCGACATATTTGAAAGTGATTGTTGCATGTGCTCCATGATTGATAGTTATGAGTGTATTTGATAATTAGGAATTATTTGAAGGAGATAACACTTAGCGGGTGAGTAGGCTATGTAAACATTAAAAATCAATAGTAAAATACTTAAAAGAACTTGTTAATTACTAATAAATTAATTTTAATTTCAAGAGCAAAAGTTTATTATACTGGAATCCTCAACTACCCTCCGCCAAAAAGGTACTATCACCTGTTCATACCAGCTCAATCATCGTATTTCAATATATCCTTTATGTGAAAGTCACCTAATTTTTTACCGTTCATGTCAGACAGAGTGTACACTAGAGATGAACGTTTAGCTATGACAATGCATTTTAGAAATTTCGGAGCTAATTTTGAAGTAAATTTCTTTGATGCATTCGAGAGATAAAAAGTGCGTTTATACACTATTTGACCCACTTTTAAATCTACATGCCTTTTTTTAAGCGATTAAATACCTCTTTTAAAAGTAATAAATGGTCCGAAAAAGTGGAAGAAATACATATAATATCATCTTGAAAGGCAAAAACTTTATTATCAATCTCTGGGCCGAATAGCTTGTCAATTAACCTCTGCATTGTGGCGCTGGCGCCTACTAAACCGAAACACATTATGTCGCGGACTAATGTTTATTACCGCGATTTAATGCCGAAGTTCCGTAATAATTTTAATTAAACGTACAAGTGCATGGTAGACGAATAATTGTTTGTAGAGTAAGAAAGTTGTTATGTGTGTATGTGTATGTGTACTTTTAATATTAATTTGTAACTTAAAACCTGTCCTCATTGCCCAGCTACTTCTACTTCTGACATCTTCAGATATATAGCAGTAGCTGACGGACCAGGCGGGACAAAGTCCCTTAGATGGTCTCCTCCTTTCCCCTTACAACCACCCTTTGCCTCCGGAACGCAGCAAAGTTAGTTATTTGTGTTTCTTAGTAACTAATAATCTCTTACCAGATATCTCGTAGGGTTTCTTACCCTTCTGCTCACTGCATAAACCTTTGTTGTTGTCACTTACATACTCTCACTAAAAACACTAGTTTCGTTCCGTCTTGCAGTTCCCTGTGCCCCCACCGTACTAACTTTTTCTTTCCCGCTTTGTATCTGCGTCTCGCTCGCGCACACTTAGTGTTGCCAATACTTATTATGAATTACCAATAACATTCGCTATTCGCGACACTTCCGGCCGCGGCAGTAATGGCTATTCTCATATTTATCTTCATTATCTACTTACATCATTTTATTTCTATTTTACTGTTCCTCCTATTGTATTTACCTATATGTCATGCCATATTTACTAATTATTACATATTGCGGTTGTCTGTAAATAAAATCAATTCAATATTAATAATGTTGTTTTATTGTCTATAAAACCTTATACAAATTAACTCATAAATCTTAAAACGAAAATAATTGGTTAGTCCAACTCTCTATCCTTTTTCTTGCAATTTGCGCCGCGCTCCTTTGGCTTCTCCTTTCCATGTTATCTTCTTTACTTCTTTCCTCACTATCCTGCTTCGTCTTATCTTTTATTTTGTTAGCTTCCTCAGGTGCTACTATTTCCCTTTTCTCCGATTCTTCTACTTCTAACGGATATAGATGCGCAATCGACCTAGTATATAATTTCCCGTCTACAGTTACTTTAGCTACTCTAACCTCATTATCATGTCCCATGTTCAACGATACAATCTTTCCTGTTTTCCAACATAATCTATTTGTTGAATCGCCCTTTATTTGAACCACTTCTCCGACCTTCGGAAGTCGGGCACATTTTACTCTATGCTCTTTATTCTTAGCCCATCTCTCTCTTAAACTGACCAGATACTGGTTTGTGAACATTTCTATAAATTCCTTTAATATTATTTGACCACGCTTCCAGCTCTCTATTAAATCAACTGTTGTAAGTGTTCCTTTCTCAATACACTCTTGTTGAGATGATTGTATTTGTACACAAGCTCCAGGTGTTAAAAAATCAATAGGCTAGTCAGTAATTGGTAACCAGTAAAAACAAAGGCACATAGTGCACCAGACCATATTGGATTGGATTGGCGTTGTTGGTTTGACGGTGATTGTGGCAGGTCAGCAGTCATCTGTTATTTATTTATATTCCAAACGAGTATAATTTGTTTTACATTAATATAAGGAATAAAAAAGAAATCCAGTACACAGAACTCAGACTCAAAATTCGCGTTGACTGATGTAATAAGAGAGATTTTTTATATATAAGTAGCTACTTACGAATATACAATACATGTCAATAGTCAATCGTTTATTGCAAACTAAGTATAGACATATCTATCTTACTGCGACAGATACATTAAATGGAAAATTACATTATAAGTGCTTTAAACTTAGTCGCCCTTTTCGGACACAGCAAACTGTTAGAGGGCTTTTAAAATAAATTGACATATAAAATTAAATATAGAAAAATGACAAATCGTCATGACAATATTATTAATATAGGTAATTCATATTTTGTCACGTCCTTAGATCTTCCTTATTACGGTGATCATTATCATTAAGTGTAAGTTTTTTTTTTATTGATTTTACTAAGTTTACCGTTTTATTATTATTGTTGTTAAAAATAAATTTTATTTTTTTATTAAAATTGTATTTTATTCAAAACGCTTTACTCCTCAAATACTTAAAATTAATAAAGATTTAAAGCAAGTGTAGTGTATAGACATAGACTATTGTGCTGGTAAAAAATATTATCGCTCCCTGTTTCTGTAGTAGTAGTGATGATTACGTTCTAATTTTTTAATCTTTTTTTTGAGATCGCGACCAAAGTGTGTCCAATGGGTGAAAGGAACCCTATTACTAAGCCTTCGCTTCAGGTGCGGTCGCAGCCTGAAATTTTGGAGGGGGTCACTCACTACACTAATAAAAAATAGATATCTGGAATAAAATAAACATTATTCCACAAGACACTTTTTGACACAAGATTTTTCAATTTGACCTTAGATTTGGGGGGGGGGTCATGTCCCCTGTGACACCCCCCCCCCCCTCGGGACCGCGCCTGCTTCGCTTTCCATCCGTCCATCCGTCTGTCAGCGGACTGTAGGGACAGTAATACGTAGTGTATATTTTCTTTGGTAATACGTAGGTGGAGAGTGGAAATTTTCCCAGAATGTGTATTTCTATTGCCGCCGCTATAACAATAAAAATGAAAATAAAATATTAGTTATAAATAAACATAAAATTAAAAAAAGGGTGCTCATACGAGTAATGTTATATTTAAAGAGTTTTTAGTCATGTTATTAACTTAATAAAATCAGACAATTATTTAATAAAAAAATAACATAGAATGAAATTGTAATTACTAGTTAAATAAACATAAGATGAAAATCTCCATTCACGATAAAATATAGAAGTAATTTCCTATTTATTCTATATATGTAGATATAATATAAAAATGTTATTTTATAAACTCATCAACTTATCACCTTCTTTTGTTTGATAGAGTTCGTTCGTTGTAATTTAATACCTGTGATTTTTGAGGCAAATGAGAACAGACAAAAGTAAGAGATAGATATAATTATTGTAAACACCAACGCTCGTGGCAGTCGCATAATATGTACTCTTGATCGCACTGAACTGGACTTATGGATGATGCGCCGGGTAAGGCCCGTAAATGCGAGCGAGAGAAAAATATTATGCACGACCGACGTTGCTCTATGCCGCTACACAGCTACCTACAGCCAGCGGTTTGGCAACATCTCGGGATTTCTGTGATGCGCGTGCGATATCGAGACCAAATAAAGAAATAATAAAACAACAACAATAATCAACGCGTAATTTTACATTTGGTTTCGATTTTAATATTGAATTTATGAATCTGGTATAGCCATATTTTTAAAGTAAACCTATAGCCTTTTTACTCTCAAATAGTATGAGCTTAATAATTATTTCTTTTATTTTTATTATGCTCTTGTAAAAATAGGTACTAGCTTTCCGTCAGCGGCTTCGCACGCGCAGAACAAAACTTTGATCATACATTGTAACCCCTTAGAGTATAAATAAGAAAATACTACCATTTTCTATTTCTCTAGGTAATTAGAAGCCTAATTAATTACCAACTCCGATATTAACAACCTTAAAAAATTTAATTTTAAATTTATACACATTTATCCCCATTTTAAAGAAGTTTCCTAAAATCCTTTTTAGGCAACGACTCCTAATAATTACCTACTTTCGTGTAAAATTTCACCTTCATATTTAATCTTTTAATTTAAATTAAAGTTGATGCTGTCACTTTCTTTGTAGAAACAAAATTTCTTGGTAAAACAAAATAAGACAACACGCGAAGTGACATATAAAATATCACTGAATTATTCAGGAGTTATGATTCTTATAAATAAATAAGTTGTTAAATAATCTACAGAACTCTTACTTCGTAAATAGCACGAACGATTACAACTGTTTTCGGATTTAATTATGTAGGTAATTGAAAAGAGGACATTCACTAAATTATTTACGAATTCCTAACAAAATGTAATATCATGAGCATACATTCATCACAACACAACCGAACTATTGCTGTTCATTCATAAAAAGTCGAGAGCCCGCCCACTAACGAATCGTACAAAACGAGTGCATGGCAAAATCGCCTTAAAGCTGGTCAGGCGGCCATGACCGTGTTTGTACATGGTAACAATCCCGTAAATAACTTATATTACTATAATGTTAGTGACCATGAAAGTTTAAAACAATACACATTCTTACTATTGCAGAGGACAGACCAATATTAGTGAGACAGCGTGGAGTATAAAATTGTCTGGTGATAGGAAATCGCGGGACAGTGTGTGGCACATTAAGTGCAATACGCGATTAAAAGATTTTCGCAAGTGAGACCGTCGTTTACAACTTTATATACGAATGTCATGTCGTGAAGTTTACGACGGTCTCGCAGGGTATTCATTTTGAAAAAATTCAAACGGTGATCGTAACAAGATCTATGAGAAATGCCTTGAGAAAAGAATGCCAAGTGTCTTGTAAAAGAACGCTGTATCCTTTCAACTTGCTGAGCACGCACTGCATAAAATGGAGACCAAACCACACTAGCATATTCAAGATGGCTCCGGACTAGCGCATTAAACAAAACGATTTTAGTAGAAACCAGTTTAAATTTCTTTGTAGTGCGCTTCAAAAATCCTAACATACGTGCTGCTTTAGTAACTACTGCATCGATATGCACTCCAAAGCGCAATTCGCTATCCATGATATCCATGATATCCATGACGCCAAGATCCTTCATCACACCAACCGTCCGTAAAAGATTTCCACTAATATCATAAGATGACTGTAATGACTTTTTCTTTCTTGAAAACTTTATATGGTGACATTTTTCTACATTAAGTTCCATTTGGTTACGAATACACCACTGTTTCACTCTGTTGAAGTCATCCTGAACGAGTTCAATGTCATCAGTAGTGCGTATAACCCTATAAAATTTCAAGTCTTCTGCAAATAACTGAAACTTACAGTTAATAATTTCGTATGTGATATCATTAATAAATACCGAAAATAAGATGGGCCCAAGATGAGATCCCTGCGGTACACCAGAAGTAGCATAATAAGGCTGTGATTCATGACCATGAACACTAACAAATTGAAGTCTTTTTGCCAAATAATTTGAACCAATGCAGCAGGGACCCCTCTACACCAAAGTCTCTAAGTTTGCTTAACAGTATATGATGGCTGACCTTATCAAAGGAACATGTAAAGTTGGTATAAATTGTATCCACTTCAAAACCCTTATCTTATCTTAGTTCTTCGGTTAAATCAGAAACAAAAGAGGCAAGATTAGTTACAGTGGAACGGCCCGATCTAAGATCCGGATTTAGATGTTAGGAAAGTATTAACATGTGCAGATAAAATGGGATGAACTAGCGACTCAAATAACTTGGACATACATGAAAGGATAGCAATGGGACGATAGTTGTGCGTCTGGTTTGGTTCCCCCTTCTTAAATAAAGGAATAATCCTTGTTTTCTTCCATTCGTTCGGAAAACAACCATCCCTGAAAGAGCGATTAAAGATAAGGCTCAATGGTAACGCTAACTCAGAGCCGCAACGCTTGACAAAAATTGCGGGAATCAAATCAGGACCTGCGCCCTTGTAGATGTCCAGAGATTTAATCCTTTTCAGAATTTCGCGTTCCGTAAATTGAACAGTACATATAACTGCGCCGCGAGAAGATGTGTTATACTGCATTTCCATCTCCGGACTATCTTGACACAGACTGTACGAAGAAGAGAACTGATTAGCAAAGAGATTGGCTATCTCCGGATCAGTACCAGCCCCCACATACCCCTTATACATTTGTAGTGGAACAGTATTAGCATCACTATTTTTACTTTTTACAAAACGCCAAAAAGATTTTGGATCTTTTTTTACACTCTCCTCAATGTTTTGTATGTACCGAGTACAACAAGACTTTAAAAGTTTGCGACAATGCTCACGGAGAGCTTCATATGATATAAGATCTCTTGGATTTTTATACTTCCTGTATTTTTTCCTTGCCCTGTCCTTTTCAGAAAGTCTTTATATAAGTGCGTAAGTAAACCATGCCGGGTATTTATTTTTAAACGGTTTACGCAAAGGAACATACTTTTTCACCACGACTCTAATAGTATCATAGAGTACTGAAACCATTGCATTAACATCTTTGCAAAAAGGAACTCTGCAATCCAGTTAATGACGCCCAATTCAGAAATTATTGAATTATAATCAGCCTTAAAATAGTTCAAGCGGTCACGCATCAATGGTTGAAGAAATGATTGGTGATTGCTTTGTATCATTACGATTAATGCGGGATGCTTGATACCTAACTTACTCATTATATCATCAGCCTTTTCAACAGATACATGATTAGACAAATTACTAAAAACAAGATCAAGAATTCTGTCATCGGAATTTAAAACATTATTAAATTGTTGCAAACTATTTGTACTCGTGAAGTTAACAAGGGAGTGACCCATGGGAGTGGCATAGTTGCTAGGAGTTAATGATAAGCCATCATGGTTTTTGGTCCATTTAATAAAAGAAAGATTGAAATCACCCAATATAATCACATTGTCAACCATACACATGATGCCACTCACCCTGTCAAGATACTTATTTAAAATATCCAGTTTGAGAGGAGGTGGAAGGTAAACAGCACAAATAGCTATTCTGTAATGTAAGTTACCAGAACATAAATTGAGAATGACCCATAAATCTTCGGATTCACTCTCCCAAGTAGTCATTCGGATAGATGGAATGTCACAAGAAACAGCCACTAGTACGCCCCCACCATCTCTCTTGCAGCCTTCAGCACAAACACGATCTCTGCGGTAAATATTGTATCGTGAATCTATTATTTCATTGTTCCTTATATTAGCATTGAGCCATGTTTCTGTAAACACGATTACTCTGAAATTTGATTGCAAAATATTATCATAGACAAAATTCGTTTTTGTTCGAAGGCCACGTACATTCTGATAATATATGTCTAAAGAATCGAATTTAAAAAAAATATACACCGCAGACTTTCAACCGCAGATAACCTAACCTATACACCCACACATCCCGAAGTGTCCATATTTTTTATCAAAAGCGCTTGACCCGACTCATCCTTGCGTAGATAGATACGGCCATTCCGGACCCATACAAATTTGTAGTTCAGTTCCTTAGCTTTTTTTTCTTGCGGCTGCATGCAGAGCTTTATTAGTTGGAGTTAGGTGTTCAGCAACAAATACAGGAACACAAGGATCTCCAAATCCAAGATGTTGTGAATTTGGTTTTTCCTTAACGTTGGCCTTATTGAACTTAATGACTGCTGCAAGAACTGAGTCGCGTTGATGCGAATTACGCAATTTAACAATAACAGATCGAGGTCTATCATTTTATTTGTTAATCTTGGCTACACGTGTCACGTTCAAAACATCCAAGAGGATGTTTTGAACGTGACACGTGTAGCCAATGTTGTCAATAGTCCTGTTGTTGAAGACAACAACAGGACTATTGACAACATTGGCAAGTTGAATAAAAGTCTGCAGCGATGCTCTGGAATCCCGTTGATTTCCAAGTTGCTCTCACGCATATGCTGCTCGGTGAAGCCAAGTCTAGAAGAAAGATCCTTAACTGTAGACATAAGGAAATCGTTATCTAATCTCAGCTTTGTAATCGTTGCAGTTTTTTTCCTCTACAACTGTCTTTAATTCCTCATACTGCTTGCTGACAAATGATACAGAATCGAGATATTCGGACATTTGTTTCTTAATTGCCTTTAATTCTTCGGTGACTTGAGCGTTGACCACTGACATCATCTCCTCTTTGATGACGTCCCTAATATTTTCCAAGGTAAGGCCCGACTGCACTTGACGCTGAGTTGGTTGTGTATTAAGTGGGGAACCGTGACGTATTGCAGAACGAACAGGAGTGTTGGTGTTATCCTTTTTGGGCTCCTTATTAGTGCATTCTGGACACTTCCAAGAGCGTTTCAGTTCATTGTCCATTTTTGCAAATTTATCAGACATATTAGCACAAAGTGGATCATATTTACTATTACAAAAGGAGCACAACAAAAAGTCATTTGACGACATTTTGCAACCGGAACACTTGTAACTTGTTGATGCCATAATCAAAATAATATCAAAAAAGTTGATAATAAAGCGAAATAATATAAAAAAAAGCAATTATTGAATCTAAAAAATTATTAAGCAAAAAAAAGAGTTAAAAGTGAATATCGAGTTTTCAGGATTTGAACGTCAGTTCGTCGACCATTATCCGCTTCCAACAGCTACCAAGCTAAAGTTGTTAGCAGCAAAGCGACGAAAATAAGCGTACTTAGAAGCAATGCATGTTTAAAGCTTTAAAAAGGGTAAATGGTTTAAAATCTTTGTTACATTGACTTCACAGTTGCGAAAAAAAACACTGAGTATAAATTATTATAAATTTATTTGTTTCTTAGGTTTTCACGCACATCGCTCATTAAAAAATATAAATTAAGGCGCGAAAATAAGTCTGCAGTGTGTGAACATGCATTAGGGGGACCAAACCATTACATTAGATTTGATAAACCACAGATCCTTGCAGCTGAGCGGCGGTTCGTTCCTCGAATGATGAGCGAGGCTATTGAGATTAAAAAATATCCAAATTTCAATAGGGAAGATGGTTGGTCTGTTTTGATCACGGTTTCGATGTAGTCCTTTGGATTCAGGTCTGAGCGAACTTCCATACCGAGCATGGAAATGTTGCTCTGCAGCGGTAGCGTTGTGCCCTGAAGAGATGGAAGGGGAAGGAATGGCGATGTTTTTGCCGTGAAAGCGCAAGCCTGAGTTTTCTTAGCATTGAACTCAACCAAGTTCCTGGTACCCCATTCGGAAATGTGGTCCAAGGCCTGATTGAGCTCAATGACAAGATTTTCCCGTTTCTCCTTGGTTACTGCCTGCCCAGCCGCTGCTTGTCCGAGATAGCCCGCATGCACTGTACTGTCGTCTGCATAGCAATGAATATTCCCAAGAGGAATTAAGTCATTGATATGCAGCAGAAAGAGAGTGGGGGATAGGATGGAGCCCTGGGGAACGCCGGCATTCACTGACATGAACCGCGAACTGCTACCATCCGTAAGGACACGAATTCTACGCTCATGCAGGAAGTCAGCTACCCAAGAACAGAACTGGGCTGGCAGACCGTATGCCGGAAGCTTGGAGAGAAGGCTTTTGTGCCAGACCCTGTTGAACGCCTTGGCAATGTCAAGGCTGATAGCTAACGACTCGCAACGCTTGTCGATAGCCTCACCCCAGATATGAGTTAAGTACGCTAGAAGATCACCCGTCGATCGTTTCGGTCTAAATCCATATTGACAGGGAGTGATCCTCTAGGTAGCGGGTCAGATGGTTATTAAGGACCTTTTCTAGAACTTTACATAAAACTGAGGTGACTGCTATTGGCCGGTAGTTTGCCGGGTCTAAGCGATCCCCTTTTTTGGGCACCGGTTCCACGTTAGCATCTCTCCAAGTCTCCGGCACACGCCCCAAAGAATACGAGCAGTGGTACAAGCGCGCGAGCACGGGAGACAACTCCGCTGCACATTTTTTAAGTACTACTGCTGGGATGCCATCAGGTCCACTAGCTTTCCGGACGTCGAGTGATTGCAATTCGGCACGAACCTCACGCTGCCTGATTTTAATATCAGGCATCGTTGTGCCACAGTGAGGTAATGATGGTGGCAGTGCATTGCAATCATCGATTCGGGAGTTAGCCGCAAAGAGTTTTGCCAGTAAATCAGCTTTCTCCTGCGGCTTATGAGCTAGTGTTCCATCTGGGCATCTCACTGGTGGCAGCGAGGGCTGGCACAAGTTTTTTTGCACGGCCTTGGCCAAACGCCAGTAGCTACGGGAGCCCGCAGGATGCGTTATAAGTTCCTGGCCAACACGTGCAACACGCTGGGCATCCGCTCTGATGTAAGCCTTCTTACAGGCCTTGGAAGCAGAATTGTAGGCTGCTTTGAGTGAATCGACCCCGGGATCCTTGAGAGCGAGACCTCTGATCCAATCACGATATGCCGCTTGCTTACGCGAAGCAGCTTCAGCACAGTCGTGATTGAACCAGTGGTTACGTGTGCCCTTACTGATGAGATCAGAATGAGGAATATAGTATTCCATACCCATTATAATCTCCTCAGTAATGGCAACGGCACTGCCCGATAGGTCCCTGTCACTGAAGCAGCGCTGCTTCCAAGGGACGGACGCAAAGTAATCGCGCATACCGTCCCAATCTGCCGACCCATAAGCCAATACGGCGCTTGACCACTGCTGGACGCGGAGGCTTGACCTGAGGTGCTTTGGCAGATATCAGGCAGTGGTCGGACGAGCCTAGGGGGGCTCTTACCACAACCTGATAGCCCTGTGGATGGGTCGTGAGCAGAAGGTCCAGTAAAGAAGGCGCTTGACTTGGAATATCTGGGATCCTGGTGGGCTGATCAACCAGTTGCTTCAAGTCATGCGTGAGAGCGAATGTGTGAGCAGAGATCCCTGCATGGTCAGTTTTGGAAGAACTTAACCACAAATTGTGGTGAGCATTAAAGTCCCCCAAAAACACCAATTCTGCATCGGGAAATTGTTCCTGCGCGTCATCTGCTGCCCGACTAAGGTGCTCAAAAAGTCGAGTTGTCTCAACATCGCCGGTGTGGGATCTGTAGAGGCACACGTAGACTCTGGCCAGGGGGCCAGAGTCGACGTGTACTCCCAGCATGGAGAAGGACGACAGCACTTCCAAGCAGCGGAGACGGTGACAACAAACATCCGCCCGAACATACAGGCATACACCGGCTTTCGCTTTGAAGGACTCTTCAAGCACGTAGCCGGGATAATTAAGGCAGCCTGTGTCAGCAGGCAGAAGTATTTGTGTCTCCGTCAGGAACAACAATGCTGGCCGTGCTGTCTCGAGATGGTGGTGGACAGCGTTGAGGTTAGAGTGGAGTCCGCGTATGTTGCAGGACTCGACCTCAAACAGCGTTGAAGGCGTGGGGGTGTGCACCGCTGTACGTCCAAACTTTGCTATTGAGGCTGCCATGGTGGAAGTGAAAAAAAAAAGAGACGCGAAAACGAGCGGACGCCATCGCGAAGAGTCCGGGCAAATAAGGGAGGTTTGTTGTCCCGATTGACTGCCTGCAGAGGAGATGCGCCGACCCGCCGGACGGAAGGGCCCCCGCATCTCCCCGGGAGTGGTCGCCGGGACCCCACGCCCCGGTCACCAACCGGCACGACGGTCCACCCCGAGATTATGCGTGACATGATGGGGCAGCCTCGCGAACTGGTTAGGAACGCTTGGGCCCCTGCACTGTGCCACGGGCGGCCAGCGGGACAGCCGTTTCTACGGGTCTCCCTGGCCGACGGGTCGATGCAGTCCTCCCGGCATCGGTTCCACGGATGTCTCCCCTGGACCGAATCCTTCGCGACAACTTCCACTCGAGCTGTCCAAATATTTCCCCCCCAGACATGTGTTGACTTCATCACACAGCCCGGAAAGTGTGTCTCCAGGAGTAGCCTTTGTGCTTCTTCCGGTGTTGAGGTGTATGTTCCGTCAGGTCTGCACAGCTGGCCCAAGTCCTGTGATTTGTCTTTGGAGAGTAGTTTCCTTACTTTGTTTGCCGTGGAACACGCGTCAATGCTCGTGCAGAATATCCGCCATGACCCATCGCTCCAGTGCTGAATTCGTCGTTTGTAGAGAGATTTTGCATCTCTATATGCGTCCCAGTCTTGGTCATCACAGGTGTTCATAGCCCTGATGAAGAGGCGTCTTACCTTTTTCCTCAGTCTTGCAAGTTCGGGTCCCCACCAGGAGTTTTTGCTGCTAAGGTTAGTCCTAGGTGTACTGAGGGGGCATGCATTCCGGTAACTGGACATGATGGCCTCAGTCAGCTCCTCGGTGGTCTTGTCAATGTCTTTTTTCTCCAAGAGTATTTGATGGTCAACCCTGTCGAATGCTTTTCGAAAGTCTGTGTACACGCAGTCAGTTTGTGTGTTAGAATCTAAGTTTTCAAATAATGTTGTTGTATAAATTAATAAATTAGTAATTGTTGATCGCTGTTGTACAAAACCATGTTGTTCCTTTATTATGCATCTATGTTGTCATGGATAAAGTGCATCATGCACCAGTCTCTCGAAAAGCTTCGACAGAACTGGCAAAATAGAAATTGGACGATAGTTTTCTATATTATGTTTATTCCCCATTTTATGTACCGGTACTATTCTTGCAGTTTTCAAAACACTAGGAAAATAGCCCTTTTGTAGACTCTCGTTAAACAGGCATATAGGCTTATGTATGGATTCTACAGTCGATTTAAAAAAGATCGGTGGTATGTTATCAAGACCTGATCCTTTGGATATATCTAAATTTTTCAATGCATTTATTACACACCTAGTTGTAATGGAGAAATCACTGATAATAAATTCAGAACTGCTATTCATTTGTGTGTCACAGTCATTAATGTCAATAGGCTAGTTGACTCATGTCGAATTGTATTAAATAAATGTTTATTTCTTAAAGTATTTGGTCTAAGGAACCTACATATATCGATTTCACTTCATAGAAGCAGAAGATTGTTGTAGAAATTTAATTTAAAAAAAATATTTTTAGTCTATACTTTTTAAACACTAAAAACGCTGTTCGCCACATCCGCCATGATTGTGACGTCTCTTTTAGTAAACAACTAGATGTCATTCATACATAACTTTAAAACTTTTATTATTAAAACTGATAATAAATGAAGAGACTTAAAATATTATTCAATGAGTACTTACATCAAAGTGATCTTCGCAAAAATAAATTTTACTATGAGTCGATAAAGTTGCAGGATCACTTTTAGCAAGTTCTAACCAGGTATTGCGTAGGTTAATTTCTTTCGGCACTTTAATCCACAACTTTCCTGGAGTCTTCAAGGATGTGTTTTTACATTCTCGTACAATACAATAATGATAATTACTATATTTTTCGTGGTATCTATTAGAAATCATGTTTTCTTTTTATTATAAACTCAGATAGGTTATTTTCTACGTGCTTACGAGTTTTTGTTTACTACCGTCAACGTCATAGCATAGATAATCTATAGACTAAAATGGCCGACAGCGTTTTTGCATGTCCATGAAAAGTCTATTTTAAAATTAAAGATTTGTAGCTTTCTAGGTCTCAAAAAAATACAATACATTTTTTTTCGGTCTAATAGAACATTTATTAACTATTTAAAAACTTTTTCCAAAAAGGGTCAACTAGCCTAACATACTTCTGTGATTCGCCCTTCGAGATTACATTTAATTCACTTGTAGTAGCACGCATTATGTGCTGCCATCGTACACAATTTTAGAGCAACATTAACCTTTGCCTAAAAAATATAATAAAAATAAAATAAAATATGCGCTCGCTCGCTGGGGGTAACTCAATATATTCATACACGTTTTGTGTCGCGGCCATCGTGCACGTAATTTTGCGTTCGCGTTTAATTT
>OU963923.1:11347690-11390235 GCA_902850365.2 Chilo suppressalis
CAGCAGGGACCCCTCTACACCAAAGTCTCTAAGTTTGCTTAACAGTATATGATGGCTGACCTTATCAAAGGAACATGTAAAGTTGGTATAAATTGTATCCACTTCAAAACCCTTATCTTATCTTAGTTCTTCGGTTAAATCAGAAACAAAAGAGGCAAGATTAGTTACAGTGGAACGGCCCGATCTAAGATCCGGATTTAGATGTTAGGAAAGTATTAACATGTGCAGATAAAATGGGATGAACTAGCGACTCAAATAACTTGGACATACATGAAAGGATAGCAATGGGACGATAGTTGTGCGTCTGGTTTGGTTCCCCCTTCTTAAATAAAGGAATAATCCTTGTTTTCTTCCATTCGTTCGGAAAACAACCATCCCTGAAAGAGCGATTAAAGATAAGGCTCAATGGTAACGCTAACTCAGAGCCGCGACGCTTGACAAAAATTGCGGGAATCAAATCAGGACCTGCGCCCTTGTAGATGTCCAGAGATTTAATCCTTTTCAGAATTTCGCGTTCCGTAAATTGAACAGTACATATAACTGCGCCGCGAGAAGATGTGTTATACTGCATTTCCATCTCCGGACTATCTTGACACAGACTGTACGAAGAAGAGAACTGATTAGCAAAGAGATTGGCTATCTCCGGATCAGTACCAGCCCCCACATACCCCTTATACATTTGTAGTGGAACAGTATTAGCATCACTATTCTTACTTTTTACAAAACGCCAAAAAGATTTTGGATCTTTTTTTACACTCTCCTCAATGTTTTGTATGTACCGAGTACAACAAGACTTTAAAAGTTTGCGACAATGCTCACGGAGAGCTTCATATGATATAAGATCTCTTGGATTTTTATACTTCCTGTATTTTTTCCTTGCCCTGTCCTTTTCAGAAAGTCTTTTTATAAGTGCGTAAGTAAACCATGCCGGGTATTTATTTTTAAACGGTTTACGCAAAGGAACATACTTTTTCACCACGACTCTAATAGTATCATAGAGTACTGAAACCATTGCATTAACATCTTTGCAAGAAAGGAACTCTGCAATCCAGTTAATGACGCCCAATTCAGAAATTATTGAATTATAATCAGCCTTAAAATAGTTCAAGCGGTCACGCATCAATGGTTGAAGAAATGATTGGTGATTGCTTTGTATCATTACGATTAATGCGGGATGCTTGATACCTAACTTACTCATTATATCATCAGCCTTTTCAACAGATACATGATTAGACAAATTACTAAAAACAAGATCAAGAATTCTGTCATCGGAATTTAAAACATTATTAAATTGTTGCAAACTATTTGTACTCGTGAAGTTAACAAGGGAGTGACCCATGGGAGTGGCATAGTTGCTAGGAGTTAATGATAAGCCATCATGGTTTTTGGTCCATTTAATAAAAGAAAGATTGAAATCACCCAATATAATCACATTGTCAACCATACACATGATGCCACTCACCCTGTCAAGATACTTATTTAAAATATCCAGTTTGAGAGGAGGTGGAAGGTAAACAGCACCAATAGCTATTCTGTAATGTAAGTTACCAGAACATAAATTGAGAATGACCCATAAATCTTCGGATTCACTCTCCCAAGTAGTCATTCGGATAGATGGAATGTCACAAGAAACAGCCACTAGTACGCCCCCACCATCTCTCTTGCAGCCTTCAGCACAAACACGATCTCTGCGGTAAATATTGTATCGTGAATCTATTATTTCATTGTTCCTTATATTAGCATTGAGCCATGTTTCTGTAAACACGATTACTCTGAAATTCGATTGCAAAATATTATCATAGACAAAATTCGTTTTTGTTCGAAGGCCACGTACATTCTGATAAATATATGTCTAAAGAATCGAATTTAAAAAAAATATACACCGCAGACTTTCAACCGCAGCTAACCTAACCTATACACCCACACATCCCGAAGTGTCCATATTTTTTATCAAAAGCGCTTGACCCGACTCATCCTTGCGTAGATAGATACGGCCATTCCGGACCCATACAAATTTGTAGTTCAGTTCCTTAGCTTTTTTTTCTTGCGGCTGCATGCAGAGCTTTATTAGTTGGAGTTAGGTGTTCAGCAACAAATACAGGAACACAAGGATCTCCAAATCTAAGATGTTGTGAATTTAGTTTTTCCTTAACGTTGGCCTTATTGAACTTAATGACTGCTGCAAGAACTGAGTCGCGTTGATGCGAATTACGCAATTTAACAATAACAGATCGAGGTCTATCATTTTATTTGTTAATCTTGGCTACACGTGTCACGTTCAAAACATCCTCTTCAACAACAGGACTATTGACAACATTGGCAAGTTGAATAAAAGTCTGCAGCGATGCTCTGGAATCCCGTTGATTTCCAAGTTGCTCTCACGCATATGCTGCTCGGTGAAGCCAAGTCTAGAAGAAAGATCCTTAACTGTAGACATAAGGAAATCGTTATCTAATCTCAGCTTTGTAATCGTTGCAGTTTTTTTCCTCTACAACTGTCTTTAATTCCTCATACTGCTTGCTGACAAATGATACAGAATCGAGATATTCGGACATTTGTTTCTTAATTGCCTTTAATTCTTCGGTGACTTGAGCGTTGACCACTGACATCATCTCCTCTTTGATGACGTCCCTAATATTTTCCAAGGTAAGGCCCGACTGCACTTGACGCTGAGTTGGTTGTGTATTAAGTGGGGAACCGTGACGTATTGCAGAACGAACAGGAGTGTTGGTGTTATCCTTTTTGGGCTCCTTATTAGTGCATTCTGGACACTTCCAAGAGCGTTTCAGTTCATTGTCCATTTTTGCAAATTTATCAGACATATTAGCACAAAGTGGATCATATTTACTATTACAAAAGGAGCACAACAAAAAGTCATTTGACGACATTTTGCAACCGGAACACTTGTAACTTGTTGATGCCATAATCAAAATAATATCAAAAAAGTTGATAATAAAGCGAAATAATATAAAAAAAGCAATTATTGAATCTAAAAAATTATTAAGCAAAAAAAAGAGTTAAAAGTGAATATCGAGTTTTCAGGATTTGAACGTCAGTTCGTCGACCATTATCCGCTTCCAACAGCTACCAAGCTAAAGTTGTTACAAGCAAAGCGACGAAAATAAGCGTACTTAGAAGCAATGCATGTTTAAAGCTTTAAAAAGGGTAAATGGTTTAAAATCTTTGTTACATTGACTTCACAGTTGCGAAAAAAAACACTGAGTATAAATTATTATAAATTTATTTGTTTCTTAGGTTTTCACGCACATCGCTCATTAAAAAATATAAATTAAGGCGCGAAAATAAGTCTGCAGTGTGTGAACATGCATTAGGGGGACCAAACCATTACATTAGATTTGATAAACCACAGATCCTTGCAGCTGAGCGGCGGTTCGTTCCTCGAATGATGAGCGAGGCTATTGAGATTAAAAAATATCCAAATTTCAATAGGGAAGATGGTTGGTCTGTTTTGATCACGGTTTCGATGTAGTCCTTTGGATTCAGGTCTGAGCGAACTTCCATACCGAGCATGGAAATGTTGCTCTGCAGCGGTAGCGTTGTGCCCTGAAGAGATGGAAGGGGAAGGAATGGCGATGTTTTTGCCGTGAAAGCGCAAGCCTGAGTTTTCTTAGCATTGAACTCAACCAAGTTCCTGGTACCCCATTCGGAAATGTGGTCCAAAGCCTGATTGAGCTCAATGACAAGATTTTCCCGTTTCTCCTTGGTTACTGCCTGCCCAGCCGCTGCTTGTCCGAGATACCCCGCATGCACTGTACTGTCGTCTGCATAGCAATGAATATTCCCAAGAGGAATTAAGTCATTGATATGCAGCAGAAAGAGAGTGGGGGATAGGATGGAGCCCTGGGGAACGCCGGCATTCACTGACATGACCCGCGAACTGCTACCGTCCGTAAGGACACGAATTCTACGCTCATGCAGGAAGTCAGCTACCCAAGAACAGAACTGGGCTGGCAGACCGTATGCCGGAAGCTTGGAGAGAAGGCTTTTGTGCCAGACCCTGTTGAACGCCTTGGCAATGTCAAGGCTGATAGCTAACGACTCGCAACGCTTGTCGATAGCCTCACCCCAGATATGAGTTAAGTACGCTAGAAGATCACCCGTCGATCGTTTCGGTCTAAATCCATATTGACAGGGAGTGATCCTCTAGGTAGCGGGTCAGATGGTTATTAAGGACCTTTTCTAGAATTTTACATAAAACTGAGGTGACTGCTATTGGCCGGTAGTTTGCCGGGTCTGAGCGATCCCCTTTTTTGGGCACCGGTTCCACGTTAGCATCTCTCCAAGTCTCCGGCACACGCCCCAAAGAATACGAGCAGTGGTACAAGCGCGCGAGCACGGGAGACAACTCCGCTGCACATTTTTTAAGTACTACTGCTGGGATGCCATCAGGTCCACTAGCTTTCCGGACGTCGAGTGATTGCAATTCGGCACGAACCTCACGCTGCCTGATTTTAATATCAGGCATCGTTGTGCCACAGTGAGGTAATGATGGTGGCAGTGCATTGCAATCATCGATTCGGGAGTTAGCCACAAAGAGTTTTGCCAGTAAATCAGCTTTCTCCTGCGGCTTATGAGCTAGTGTTCCATCTGGGCATCTCACTGGTGGCAGCGAGGGCTGGCACAAGTTTTTTTGCACGGCCTTGGCCAAACGCCAGTAGCTACGGGAGCCCGCAGGATGCGTTATAAGTTCCTGGCCAACACGTGCAACACGCTGGGCATCCGCTCTGATGTAAGCCTTCTTACAGGCCTTGGAAGCAGAATTGTAGGCTGCTTTGAGTGAATCGACCCCGGGATCCTTGAGAGCGAGACCTCTGATCCAATCACGATATACCGCTTGCTTACGCGAAGCAGCTTCAGCACAGTCGTGATTGAACCAGTGGTTACGTGTGCCCTTACTGATGAGATCAGAATGAGGAATATAGTATTCCATACCCATTATAATCTCCTCAGTAATAGCAACGGCACTGCCCGATAGGTCCCTGTCACTGAAGCAGCGCTGCTTCCAAGGGACGGACGCAAAGTAATCGCGCATACCGTCCCAATCTGCCGACCCATAATGCCAGATACGGCGCTTGACCACTGCTGGACGCGGAGGCTTGGCCTGTGGTGCTTTGGCAGATATCAGGCAGTGGTCGGACGAGCCCAGGGGGGCTCTTACCACAACCTGATAGCCCTGTGGATGGGTCGTGAGCAGAAGGTCCAGTAAAGAAGGCGCTTGACTTGGAATATCTGGGATCCTGGTGGGCTGATCAACCAGTTGCTTCAAGTCATGCGTGAGAGCGAATGTGTGAGCAGAGATCCCTGCATGGTCAGTTTTGGAAGAACTTAACCACAAATTGTGGTGAGCATTAAAGTCCCCCAAAAACACCAATTCTGCATCGGGAAATTGTTCCTGCGCGTCATCTGCTGCCCGACTAAGGTGCTCAAAAAGTCGAGTTGTCTCAACATCGCCGGTGTGTGATCTGTAGAGGCACACGTAGACTCTGGCCAGGGGGCCAGAGTCGACGTGTACTCCCAGCATGGAGAAGGACGACAGCACTTCCAAGCAGCGGAGACGGTGACAACAAACATCCGCCCGAACATACAGGCATACACCGGCTTTCGCTTTGAAGGACTCTTCAAGCACGTAGCCGGGATAATTAAGGTAGCCTGTGTCAGCAGGCAGAAGTATTTGTGTCTCCGTCAGGAACAACAATGCTGGCCGTGCTGTCTCGAGATGGTGGTGGACAGCGTTGAGGTTAGAGTGGAGTCCGCGTATGTTGCAGGACTCGACCTCAAACAGCGTTGAAGGCGTGGGGGTGTGCACCGCTGTACGTCCAAACTTTGCTATTGAGGCTGCCATGGTGGAAGTGAAAAAAAAAAGAGACGCGAAAACGAGCGGACGCCATCGCGAAGAGTCCGGGCAAATAAGGGAGGTTTGTTGTCCCGATTGACTGCCTGCAGAGGAGATGCGCCGACCCGCCGGACGGAAGGGCCCCCGCACCTCCCCGGGAGTGGTCGCCGGGACCCCACGCCCCGGTCACCAACCGGCACGACGGTCCACCCCGAGATTATGCGTGACATGATGGGGCAGCCTCGCGAACTGGTTAGGAACGCTTGGGCCCCTGCACTGTGCCACGGGCGGCCAGCGGGACAGCCGTTTCTACGGGTCTCCCTGGCCGACGGGTCGATGCAGTCCTCCCGGCATCGGTTCCACGGATGTCTCCCCTGGACCGAATCCTTCGCGACAACTTCCACTCGAGCTGTCCAAATATTTCCCCCCCAGACATGTGTTGACTTCATCACACAGCCCGGAAAGTGTGTCTCCAGGAGTAGCCTTTGTGCTTCTTCCGGTGTTGAGGTGTATGTTCCGTCAGGTCTGCACAGCTGGCCCAAGTCCTGTGATTTGTCTTTGGAGAGTAGTTTCCTTACTTTGTTTGCCGTGGAACACGCGTCAATGCTCGTGCAGAATATCCGCCATGACCCATCGCTCCAGTGCTGAATTCGTCGTTTGTAGAGAGATTTTGCATCTCTATATGCGTCCCAGTCTTGGTCATCACAGGTGTTCATAGCCCTGATGAAGAGGCGTCTTACCTTTTTCCTCAGTCTTGCAAGTTCGGGTCCCCACCAGGAGTTTTTGCTGCTAAGGTTAGTCCTAGGTGTACTGAGGGGGCATGCATTCCGGTAACTGGACATGATGGCCTCAGTCAGCTCCTCGGTGGTCTTGTCAATGTCTTTTTTCTCCAAGAGTATTTGATGGTCAACCCTGTCGAATGCTTTTCGAAAGTCTGTGTACACGCAGTCAGTTTGTGTGTTAGAATCTAAGTTTTCAAATAATGTTGTTGTATAAATTAATAAATTAGTAATTGTTGATCGCTGTTGTACAAAACCATGTTGTTCCTTTATTATGCATCTATGTTGTCATGGATAAAGTGCATCATGCACCAGTCTCTCGAAAAGCTTCGACAGAACTGGCAAAATAGAAATTGGACGATAGTTTTCTATATTATGTTTATTCCCCATTTTATGTACTGGTACTATTCTTGCAGTTTTCAAAACACTAGGAAAATAGCCCTTTTGTAGACTCTCGTTAAACAGGCATATAGGCTTATGTATGGATTCTACAGTCGATTTAAAAAAAATCGGTGGTATGTTATCAAGACCTGATCCTTTGGATATATCTAAATTTTTCAATGCATTTATTACACACCTAGTTGTAATGGAGAAATCACTGATAATAAATTCAGAACTGCTATTCATTTGTGTGTCACAGTCATTAATGTCAATAGGCTAGTTGACTCATGTCGAATTGTATTAAATAAATGTTTATTTCTTAAAGTATTTGGTCTAAGGAACCTACATATATCGATTTCACTTCATAGAAGCAGAAGATTGTTGTAGAAATTTAATTTAAAAAAAATATTTTTAGTCTATACTTTTTAAACACTAAAAACGCTGTTCGCCACATCCGCCATGATTGTGACGTCTCTTTTAGTAAACAACTAGATGTCATTCATACATAACTTTAAAACTTTTATTATTAAAACTGATAATAAATGAAGAGACTTAAAATATTATTCAATGAGTACTTACATCAAAGTGATCTTCGCAAAAATAAATTTTACTATGAGTCGATAAAGTTGCAGGATCATTTTTAGCAAGTTCTAACCAGGTATTGCGTAGGTTAATTTCTTTCGGCACTTTAATCCACAACTTTCCTGGAGTCTTCAAGGATGTGTTTTTACATTCTCGTACAATACAATAATGATAATTACTATATTTTTCGTGGTATCTATTAGAAATCATGTTTTCTTTTTATTATAAACTCAGATAGTTTATTTTCTACGTGCTTACGAGTTTTTGTTTACTACCGTCAACGTCATAGCATAGATAATCTATAGACTAAAATGGCCGACAGCGTTTTTGCATGTCCATGAAAAGTCTATTTTAAAATTAAAGATTTGAAGCTTTCTAGGTCTCAAAAAAATACAATACATTTTTTTTCGGTCTAATAGAACATTTATTAACTATTTAAAAACTTTTTCCAAAAAGGGTCAACTAGCCTATTATACTTCTGTGATTCGCCCTTCGAGATTACATTTAATTCACTTGTAGTAGCACGCATTATGTGCTGCCATCGTACACAATTTTAGAGCAACATTAACCTTTGCCTAAAAAATATAATAAAAATAAAATAAAATATGCGCTCGCTCGCTGGGGGTAACTCAATATATTCATACACGTTTTGTGTCGCGGCCATCGTGCACGTAATTTTGCGTTCGCGTTTAATTTATAGTGTTATTGTATATTAAACTACAAAACTCCATGGGAAAACGCAAACTCCACGAAGGAGGAGTGTCTTTCTTGTAAAATAAAGAAAAAATGTTAAAAACTAGACGTAAACATCGCCGCAGTTCAGGATTATGAAAAAGCAGATAAGTTCTATCCTTTTGACATTATTATGATTTACAAGAGGATTCCCCAACAGAAGGTAATCAGTGTTATTAATATGTAATCATAGAAATTAACATGCACAAAGGACATGTTATTATTATTTTTTTGTATAGAAGTTGGGCTTTTGCACTCAATAGAGTGGAAATTACATTTTATTGAAAGTACAAAATACGTACATCTTTACTATTAAATTATATTTAAAAAAAAAACACCCATTTATTTCACATAAATACAGCTGAAACATTAAAAAATACTATTTATAATGGAAAGTTTGTTTCATATTGTTACGAAACATTTTAAATAATAAAAAACTGTTTCTTTTATCATTTAAAAATTATATTTAATATACATATATTGCCTTTAACCATGTTGAAAATATAAAACTGAAATTAAAAAACGTGGTGATTTTCAAATATTTTTGTTAAATTTAAATTATAAATTTACTAGTTATATATTATTATTATAAATTTATTTAAACGTCAAAAAAGATAGCCTATCCTATGTCCCTGGGCTAATAAAGCTTTCCAATGGAGAAAGAATTAATGAAAGTCACTTCAGTAGTTTTTTATGTTATTCGGTAAAAACAGTCAAACATTTCCTCTTCTTTAATATTAGTATTGACTACCCCGTGCAATTGAGTATAGTCTGCAAGGCTAATCCCAACTATTAATAGACTGTACTTCAGTTCAATCTGTAAGGTTGATCGCTGTATAAAAAATGTATCACGAGAAATCCTGGAGCATAGTCCGTGAGGCTACGTGAGGCTACAATGGAGAAATAATTTGTGAAAGTCGGTTCAGTAGTTTTTATGTTATTCGGTAAACGCAAAGAAATATTTCCTCTTTTTATATAAGTATAGACTACTACGTGCAGTTGAGTTTAGTCTGCAAGGCTAATACTAACTATAAACTGTACTTCAGTTCAATCTGTAAGGTTGATCGCTGTATAAAAAATGTATCACGAGAAATCCTGGAGCATAGTGCTGCCAGCGGAGATGAGTCTGCTCTATACTACTTTATTATTATTATAATGATAATTAATTATTTAAGTTAAATTTTATTTGTAATTGTATTTATACTGTGTGGCACAGCAATCAGAAACAAAAAATTTAGGTGAACATTTATTATTTCTGAGATAAAGATTTAATGGTGGTGTGGATTCTGGCATGGTTCTCTAGACCTGAACTTTGGTTTTGCAGCGGTGTATCCTTGTCATTCTCTAGAGTGAAGGGGGGGCACTGATGTTGGGTTTGGTTTTGGGTTTGGAGGGTAGTGGCAGAGTCGACACTAATGTTTAGGTAACCACATGCATGTGTCCTACAGTTGTGTTTATAGTTTTTTATAGTAATGTACACTGGTACTTCATTTTTTTTTTCCCTATTTTGCTACCTAGTATCCATATGTGGTTATGGGTAGTCACACTCTCTTAAAAATCTCTTCGGCGGTGTCGTGTGAGGCGGGTCGTTACGTTCCCTAAAAAATGGTTGAGCGAAGCGATGGCTGGTTCATGCGTCATGCTCGTGAACGGGTGCTACCAGCGGAGATGAGTCTGCTCTTGCTACATTGGGTACTATTAATCGTTGTATTTAACTTTAATGGTACATTTGTTTTTATGCCTAAACAGTGGGACACGGCATTCCTAAACTTCCTAAACTTTTTTTCATTTTTAAATCTGTTTTTTATATTTTTTATTTTATAGTCATAATTGTTTTATCATTTACATTTGTAATGGAAAGTGACTTCATGGGTTATCTCATATTGAACTCATTTTTCAAATTGACGACTCTGTATATAATACAGGGAGAAAAAAACAGCCCTTGCTGAGTTTCTTGCCGGTTCTTCTCAGTACAAGGTCTCCCGCCGTAGATTTGCGAACCGATGGCGTAGCTTTTCGACATTCACAAGTGCTTGTAACAGCCTAGACTGAATAAATGATATTGAATTTTGATTTTTTTTTTTAGTCCGTGAGGCTACGTGAGGCTACAATGGAGAAATAATTTGTGAAAGTCGGTTCAGTAGTTTTTATGTTATTCGGTAAACACAAAGAAATATTTCCTCTTTTTATATAAGTATAGACTACTACGTGCAGTTGAGTTTAGTCTGCAAGGCTAATACTAACTATAAACTGTACTTCAGTTCAATCTGTAAGGTTGATCGCTGTATAAAAAATGTATCACGACAAATCCTGGAGCATAGTCCGTGAGGCTACGTGAGGATTTTCATTTGCATTAATATTATGGAAAGAGTGCAATTCGTGAGGTTGTACCCACACCATGAATAATTGTGCCAACATAATAAATTGCTAAATAATAAGTAACATGAGTACAGTCCGACACTGTACCGTTAACTTTTTTAACTTAAATAATAAGTAATATGAGTGCAGTCCGGGAGATTGGACCATTATTTTCTTGTTTTTTTAACTCAAATGATAAAAATATAACGAGTGCAGTCCGGGAGACTGTAATGTTAATTTATTATTTTTTGAATTATATATTAAATAACATGACGGTAGTTCAAGAGATTGTACCGTTGACTCTTTGGTGTTAGAAACCTATTGCTACGCTTTGTTTTCTCTGCCCATATATATATTTTATGGATTGCTGTGGTCTGGGTAAGTAGGTGAAGGTAGCCCCGAAGGTGAAGGCAACTGTGCGGGCCGCACTTCTGTCTATTGACATTCTTACAGCTATGGAGTTGACTCCGCAGTGAGCACCACCGCTTACTGACGTCGCGGCGCTACTGCCGCCGGTCGAGTCCACATTAAATCACAGTGTTATCTGATTACTTGGACAACCGCCCATAGGCGTTGAGAGGTTTGGCCCGTGTGGTCATATAAATATAATGATATACGGTGTGACATTTTCATAAATGGATTAAAAGATAATTCATAGAACGAAATAACAATGATATACGGTGTGACATTTTCATAAATGGATTAAAAGATAATTCATAGAACGAAATAACGAAGGTTTTATTTTTTAGTTTTGCTTTTCACTCCAGGTCTTGAGAATAAATATAAATAACAAATGAAATATCATGAAAAGGGTTAACATTTTGATGGAAAAGCAAAATAAATTTTCAACTGTTATTTCGAGTGTGACTTTAACAATATCAACCTTACTAAGTTCTGGCCATAATGAGAATAAGACTCGGTTATTAAATCATTAGGTAATACAAGAAGATTATTGTGTTATTTACTGAGACACAGCCTAGAATAAAATTATATATTTGATTGGAAGTAAACTACAATAAATTTAAAGTTAAAATTTAAAATGGGATATTTCTGAAACTGACGCAGAGTTATGACATGGTACTACCTGCGATATATCAACGAAGTCACAACCGCTACGAACACAAGTTTGTAGAAGCGTCGACTCGACTCCGGGAGCTTTAAACTGGAGGGGCCCACCATCTATGCTGGCGCTACCGGCACCGCAGCTATTGCAGCCGAATACACAGGCTGGTAGATAACATTCTTTTAGTATAATAATTGGCGTATGATAATTCACCAACGATCTTTTTTGTCTTCCTTGGTGTCTGGACTACGTATTCGGACATCCGGCAGTTTTTTGCCTTGCTAACAGCATTTTTAATAAAATCGGTTTCTAAGGCATATAAACTGAATACCTGTGTGAGAAAATCAGTGTATAAGTGTCGGCGTATAATGTTTGAACCCTTGGAGGGTCGATTTTTGTCAGTATTTTTCTTTTTAAACCGCAGGCATTAAATAAATAAATTATACCACACTAAGCTTGAGGGTTATAGAACTTTAAAAGAAAATCATGAAGTACCGTCATGTCTGTTCTTTAGTTTTAAAAGACGCTTTAACGATTAGTTTGTCAGCAGACATAAGATCTACAGAAAACTTTAAGTTTTGCCTTTTCTGACTTAAATATTGCGCCGTATATTTTTTTATAATTTATGCAATATTTGCGTTATCAAGGACCTACTATCTGAGTAATACTCTTGGCGAACGTTAACAAGATGAAAAATTCACAAAAGTTTATTTCGGAGTCATTAATCTTCACGATTAAAGAAAAAAAAGTGAGGGTACGTAATACAACTAGCTAAATTGCAACCTTTTATAGTAAAAATACATAGACTTATCAACCTCTTTAGCAGGCGAATATTCAAACGGTAGCTAAGTAATATTGATGTGTCTGACAACCAAATACGTTTGGGAGACTTTCAGAAATACTTGCTCAAATCAGACTGCCTGTGGACAGCGAATCAAGAGACACATTTTTGGTCTTAAAATATTTGCAAAAGACATAAGGGACTGCGAAATACTCCTACGTATATAAAATCTCCCTGCTATTTCATACATAAACCGAATGGGGAAGCATTCAGTTTCCTCATGCAGCTTAAGCCGGGAAATTCGACAGTAGAAATAAAAAAAAAAAGTCTCTGTTTCTTTGCATTTTATGTTAGCTCCAAAGATAATAATAATATAAGCTTGCACAGTTAAGTAAATACACGACGATGTGGAGTGGGAGATTGCAAATGACGCAAATCAGTGGTTTTGTAAAACATTAGCACAGCCGATAGATTGATTTATTTGCGGAACGATTAATCAAAAAGGGTGAAGAACCAAACTGACCTGGTGGCCACAGTACTATCAGGATAGCGTTCCTAAGAAAAGGTTCTTCTCTGGACGTCGCGGATATTATGTTAACATCTTATAACAATACAATACTCGTTTGAAACAATGGCACTTCTTTTGTGGACACAATGATGTACTATTTTTCGAACCATCAGTTAACATTTCTTGATTCGATTCTTTGATTTCACATTTCAAAAAAAAATTTGCACAAAAGCGGCTATGTCATTATTAAAATAAATTCAGAAATTATAAACAATATTCTTATCAAATGATTAATGCGAAGAAATTTATAAATTTCCTACCCTGTCACCAAATTATAGTGTCACGGGTACTACACTACTATGTGTACTACTTGAGTCCAAAGTAGGGTGCACAATTATTTAAAGAAGAAGCTTGGACCCAAGTGATTGCATTTTATACAGCTATTTTTTAAATAATAATCACAAAAGTTATTACATAAATTATATTAATAACTCTTTAGCCCTATTTATTGCTCATAGCATATTTATTTTATTTAAAATCAAGTCAAATATTAATTTTATTACTAATGAAAGTTTCGAAATTAAATATCATTGATCAGATTAGGTCTTCAACTATAAATCGAGCTCACCATTTACTGACTTTATTATAAAGATAAAACTTCAATATGCCCAGCCATAAACTTTGGAATATTATTTAAAGTTTCTGCAATGAAGAGGCAATGGGTGTAGTATATTGTGTGTGCGGTGTACTTATGAAATGTATGTGGGTAGTGGGATTATTATAAAAATAAATCAGTGTCTAATCAACTGGCGTGTGTTTTACTACATGGTGACAGCGGTGTAGTTAATTAATAATAATTTGGTTGCAACAATTAGTAAAATACGCTTTTCGTAAAGTTGATAAACAGTGTTTTTAATAAGTTCTTCCAAATAATGGAACACGCGCGTCCTCCAGCAGAATTATCACTCGGAGGTGGGCCGGCGACTCGTGCCGAGTCATGGCGCAAATGGCGGAAGCTTTTTGAAGTGTTTCTGAAGGCATCTGGAGTGAGCAAAGAGCCGAAAGAAATTCAGGCCAGTCTGTTGATTAACCTCATTGGACCTGTAGGTTACGAAGTCTTTACTACTTTCACATTTTCTCAAGATGAAAGTGAAGATGACATAAAATGTATATTGCAAAAATTTGACAACCATTTCAGTACGAAACCGAATATTACGGTACGACGATATAAGTTTTTTACTCGTAATCAAGAAGAAGGCGAGACCATTGACGAGTACGTGACTGCTTTGAGATTATTGAGTCAGCAGTGTGAGTTTGGTGAATTACAAGAGAGTTTATTGCGTGACAAAATTGTTTGCGGCATCATGAATAATAAGGTTAGAGATCGGTTGCTTCGTACTGACGAGTTAACACTTTCGAAAGCGATACATATTTGTCAAGCGGCGGAAATTTCTAAAGAGGAAAGTTCGTGTATTGAAGCTGGTACAGAAGAAGTGCAAGTAAATGCGGTATCAACAAAAGGTTCCGGTATTGGGTACAGTTCGCGCAGAGCTAGGCGAGGTGGAGGACGGCCGCGGACCGGGCCCTCGCGGCGCGCGGACGCCCGCGGGCCCGACAGCGGCGGCGGGGCCGCACGAGCGGCCGGGAGTGCGTACGGCCGGTGCGGCCGGTGTGGCAACGCTCGCTGTGCGGGCGGCGACAGGTGTCCGGCGCGTGGTTCTTTGTGTTTTGTTTGTGAAACAAAAGGTCATTTTTCACGTGTGTGTGATCGTAAAAAATGTGCGAATGAAGTGTTTAATCTAAGCGTCGGTGTGTCAGAAAGTGATGAGGAAGAAATGTTTTACGTCAATACCATAACGGAGGACAAAAAACTGAGTAAGTCTATTATTGAGTGGATTGAAACTGTTAAATATAACGATAAAAGCATTGCGTTAAAAGTAGACACAGGTTCTATGTTAAATGTAATTTCGAAAAATCAGTTTTTAAAATTAGGGTTGTCTATTGGTAGACTTAAAAAATTTACCAAGCGTGTTCATTCTTTTACTGGTAACCAGTTGCCAATTATTGGCATGTGTGAATTAACAATTATTCATAATAGTAAAAAATATATTTTGCTATTTGTAGTTGTAGATTTGAATTGTCAAAATGTTTTAGGTTTGAACGGTTGTATTTCAATGAGATTGGTAAACCATGTAGATTTAATAAATATTGATAAATATGCTAGTTTGTTTAAAGGATCAATATATTAATTCAATTACCGGGTCAATATAGCATTGTGATAGATAAAAGTGTACAACCTGTGATATGTCCTACTAGAAAAATACCGTTAGGGCTTAAAGACAAATTGTTATTGGAATTGAAAAGAATGGAAGGGCTCGGTGTAGTAAGAAAAGTCACACACCCAACAGAATGGGTTAATGCAATTGTTTTGGTGGCTAAAAAAGACGGCAGTATTCGTGTATGTTTGGATCCTAGGCCTCTCAATCGGGCTGTGCGTCGGGCACAGTTCACACTTCCGACTGTAACGGAACTGGCGGTGAAGTTACGTGGTGCTAGTGTCTACAGTGTGTTAGATGCTCGCTGTGGATTTTGGATGATTGAGATTGACGATGCTAGTGCTGACCTGTGTACCTTTGGCACGCCGTTTGGCAGGTACCAATTTTTGCGTTTACCCTATGGTATAAGTTGTGCGCCTGAAGTTTTCCATGGAAAGCTTAGACAACACTTGGAAGACCTAGAAGGAGTAGAGTCTTTTAGTGATGATATAATCGTGTACGGACGGTCAAAAGATGAACACGATAAAAGGTTAGAAATATTATTTCAGCGTGCTCAAGCGATAGGAATAAAATTTAATCGTACTAAATGTAAATTCGGACTATCGGAAATAACTTATTTAGGTCACGTATTTGATGTGAACGGGATGAGAGCTGATGATTGCAAAGTTAAAGCTATATTAAACATGCCTTATCCTACAGATAGGAAATCGCTAGAAAGATTTCTAGGGATGATTAATTACTTATCAAAATTTATACAAAATTGTTCGGAGTATGTTAACGTATTGAGACATCTTTTAAAGAAAGATGTTGAATGGTTATGGGAAACATGTCATATTGAGGCAATTGATAAGTTAAAACGTAAAGTCGCAGCCACACCAGTATTAGCAATATATTCACCTTTTTTTTTTTTTTTTTAATACGCAGGTAAAAAATCTATTTACAGACGACGGCGCCTTTAAGAGGCACACCGCCGAACGGACCTCACACCTGGCTCCCGCAAGTCTTACGAACCCCACAGTGGCTGCCCACCGAGGACCCCGCAACTCTTACGGGCGCTTTACGGTATAATATCCGCTAAAAAAGTCCTGCGAATACCCTCTAAGCTGCTTAGTGCGAAACCGCGGGATCCCCGTTTAGGGATTCTTCCGCGTCTCCGCACCCAGCAGCCAGCAATATATTCACCTGAAATGCCGGTAGTGTTATCCGTGGACGCAAGCAGTGTTGCCTTAGGTGCAGTTCTTTTACAACATGACCAACCAGAGTTTGCGTCATTGACGCTGACAGAGACGCAATCTAGATATGCACAGATAGAAAAGGAGATGCTTGCCATTGTATTTGCCGTTGAACGATTTAGACAATATATATATGGTAGATCAGATGTTATAGTTCACAGTGATCACAAACCGCTGGAAGCTCTTTTCAATAAACCATTAGTCAATGTACCTGCTAGGCTGCAGCGTATGATGCTGAGGGTACAAGGATTCGACATAAAAGTGAAATATGTACCAGGTAAATATATGTATATTGCGGATACATTGTCACGTGCTGCTTTAAGTGATGTATCGCTCGATAGAGTATCTCATGAAGTTGAGATACAGACTTGTTTTATGTTAGAATATGTTCCATATAGTGAGGTTAAAAGGGAGATGATCAAAAAAGAGGCTGAGATCGATAGGGACTGTAAGACTATCATTCAATATATAAAATATGGCTGGCCAAAGAATAGGCGGGATGTAAATGTAGGAGTGAGTGTGTTTTGGCCTTACCGTGAACAACTTCAATATATAAATGGTATGATTTTTAAAGGAGACTGTGTATTTATACCACGTGAACTACGAGAGAGTATGTTGAAACGGGTACATGAGGGCCATTTAGGTATAGAGAGGTGTAAGCGGCGCGCTCGTGAGGTGATGTTTTGGCCGGGAATGAGCTATGACGTTGAGAGAGCGATACGACGATGTGAGGCGTGCGCCCTGCACGCTCCCAAGCCGCGAAGGCAGCCGCTCCTGCAACATCTGGTACCTTCTTTAGCCTGGCATAAGCTTGCGTCCGATATATTCGAATTTAGAAAAAAAAGTTATATAATACTTATCGACTATTATTCTAATTTTGTTGAAGTTAGTGAGTTGAAAGGAATAAGTAGTAAACAGGTTATAAATTTTATGAAAGCACAATTTGCAAGGCACGGTATACCAGTGGAATTAGTGACAGATAATGGCCCTGCGTTCAGTTCTAAGGAATTTAAGTCTTTTATGCGAGAGTGGGAAATACATCACATTACCTCGTCGTCCTATTATCCTCAATCGAATGGCAAGAGTGAAAGAACAGTTCAGACTGTAAAAAAAATATTAAAGAAATGTGTAGATTCAGGTGAAAACTTTAACTTAGGCTTACTTAATTTTAGATCTACACCTCGAAATGGATTAGATTCTCCAGCACAAATACTTATGGGTAGACGTTTGAAAACGAGATTGCCTATTAGTACAGAGCTGTTGCGAAAATCAGTCGATAAAGACAGTAATTATAGGGCTCTAATAACAAAGGGTCATAATATTAAAAATCACTATGACAAAACTGCGCGCCCCTTGGGAAAAATATCTGTAGGTGACAAGGTTACTTTGGTAAACAATGGTTCCAGAAAATTTGTTACGGTCGTAGAACAAGCAACAGAACCTCGTGCATTCCTTGTGGAAGATGAGCAAGGCAATAGGTACCGTCGCACATGCAGTCAATTAGTGGTTCGCGAGCCTAACATAACGCAAACTTCAGGGCGAAGATTGTCGTTACCGAGCTCATCGCAGACTAATTGTATGTTTCATTCGTCAGCAGCGTCGAACCATCGACGTCGTAAGAAAACAAATGTTGAACAAGCTGTTTGTATGAGTAACACAGAAATGTTTAAAAACACACCTGTATCATCACCACAGTTCAAAGATTCGATTCATAATAGTTCCATAAATTCATTTAATTCGTTGGGAGAACAATATGAGTCACCAATTCCGTCTCCACCAAATGTACCTATGGAGAGGTCTAAGGAACGAACTGCACGAATGAATTTATGTATAAATGAAGAGGAGTGAGGTTATTTATATTACTTTTATGTTATTGCATCACTTAAAATATAAGTTTTTTTTTTAATGTGAAGTACAAATTAACAATCATAACTTCTTATCATAAGTCTCTTTTATATTTGTAGGTACTAAATATTATAAATTAGTAGTATATGTAGCTCTTAATTTGTATGCAATGTGTGAAATATTATGGTTCATTTTACTTCAAATTTGTTCTAAAATTATATACATATAAATAGTAAAGGATAGAAGTAGTAATTAGATTAAGATCTTGCTAAACTTATAAAATCTGTTAAAAAAAAAACATTAAAGGAAAGATGTAGTATATTGTGTGTGCGGTGTACTTATGAAATGTATGTGGGTAGTGGGATTATTATAAAAATAAATCAGTGTCTAATCAACTGGCGTGTGTTTTACTACAATGGGAATGTGTTTTTATTTTTATTATTAATATAATTATTTAGTTCATAGACTTCGAGTCGCTGTATCTTTGCAACGCTACCAGACAGCGGAATAAATACTATCACGTTCTCACAGCTGCTGCTACATGCTGCTACTTTAGCTGCTAACAAGCCAGAAATTAGTATAGAGCTTATGAAGAAAACTGCTGATTGGACAAGTGCGAGATTATACAATAGAGAAGTATCCAAAAATAACTCGAACTTTTCTCGCTCTTTTTACAAACTAATTTCGATCTTGTCATATTTAAATAGATTTTTCAATTAGCCACCTAGAGCTATATTAATTTACATTAATCTCTAATAGTCGGCTATTTCGTGTAGCTTTAAACATCTACAAGTGAATTAAATGTAATCTCGAAGGGCGAATCACAGAAGTATAATTGAAAGTCAAACGAACTTACCTGTAAGTGACGTTCAACTGATATTATACGATGTGATTCGCCCGAGAGATTACACACCCTCCCTGTCCCAGATCAGCTATTCTATGAAGATATCTAGATCCTACCCATGATCACACGAAATAGCAAGAACCAATGGACCGCTTTAGTCCAAACGTGTATGAATATATTGAGTTACCCCCAGCGAGCGAGCGCATATTTTATTTTATTTTTATTATATTTTTTAGGCAAAGGTTAATGTTGCTCTAAAATTGTGTACGATGACAGCACATAATGCGTGCTACTACAAGTGAATTAAATGAAATCTCTCGGGCGAATCACATCGTATAATATCAGTCGAACGTCACTTACAGGTAAGTTCGTTTGACTTTCAAAACTATCTGTTACCGTGGAAGATCCAAAGACAGTTTGAAAATAGTTTGAGAACAAATCACACGCATGCTTCGGGTCATTTGCTACTTCACTACCATAATATACATTTGCAGGAATGTCGGCTGCATCCCTGCGACTAGAGACATATTTCCAGAAATAATAATAATAAACACTTTATTGCTCACATACAAAAGGACTGTTATGCCATTGCGATGTACAGTAAACGCCGATGCAGCATAAACCCCGTTTCACCTGAAACACATGGATTGCGACAACGGCGGACACGAGGCGCTGAGTCAACGCAACGTGACCGCATACCACGGACCTTCGACGAACGATTCCACGCGTCACTTTGTTTCCCACATCGAACACTGTCACATCGCGTAGAATAATAATTTTAATTGTAATTTCTTTTACCTAATAAATGACAATGACAGATTCTGACCCACCATATACAGTAATATTATATTTATGAAAAAATATATACGACTTTTTTTCTCGTACCGATTTAATTATTACTTTGTAAAAGCGGCGGATACGAAATAAATATTAAAATAATTTGTATCTACTGTTTCCGTTAGGAGAAGAATGAAAACATGGCATATGCGTTTTGTTTCACGACAAACAATAAAATGCCCGTCAAGTTTTTGAAAAATATGTTCTCTTTTTTAATAAAATGGATAAAATAAGCAGTTCGGTTATAAATATATATAATTTATGTTTATAAAAAAGTTTGACGATTATAGTACCTTGTATTTTTTATGCGCATACACATTATTATGTAGTAGTACCTATGTGAAACTAAACGTTATTGTGGATTGATATCCTTTTGATTGACATTTCCGTCAAACAAAAGGATTTGGACGACATTGTCGTTTGTGATTTGGAACCATGTTGAGATGCATAAATTGTTATTTATGTATCGATAGAATAGAAAGGCATGTCGTTTAGACACTATCAGCTACAATACGGACACTGTTGAATAATTTATAAAAATTCCAATTTTCTGCTCAAATTGCAGCTCCAGAAACGCATGATAATTGTACTCTTTGTAAGTATATTATTCAATAACCACAGCTTCTAGAGAATTTACAACTTTACTATTTTGATTCCATATATTACAGCTATGAAATATCATTTATCGCATTCGTGTACACCATTTTTATCGGGTGGGTTAAACCTCTATAGAACTTCTGGCATTGTCCTTTAGTTTGTAAAAATTCTTTTTTTTTACATCTCCCGCTGTGCCCGGTCGTAATTGGCGCAGTCGGTAGGATATTCGAAATCGGTCTCCAGCTTCATCAGAAGATTTCCGTTCCGAGCCGATCGGTGGCTATCGCGTCGCGTCCCGAATATCCGAACCTACGACGCGGGTTGCAACGCAGCAGGCATCCAGACATTGATACCGCGGAGGTACCAATTAAAATGAAATTGTAAGTACACCTAAATCTTTTATGTATTGCTTTCCCCTAGCGTGTATTCCTTTTTTATCCTGTGTAATTTTCCCTTTTCAAAAATTTCCACCCTACGCAGTCGGGGGCCACTACCCCTACTAATAGGTTAGACAGACAAAGTAGGTTAGACGAATTTAGGAATTTGAACCCGGAATCCCAGGATTCACCATTCACATCGACTATGCCTATGCAAGGTGAAGATTATTCAACTTCATCCGTTAATTTAAGAATGACGGACCCCATAGACGACATATTCAAATCGCTTAGGTTGCTCCCGGAATTCGACGGGAACCCTAACGTTCTTACCCGGTTTATTCGCCTTTGCGATCAATTAGTTCTAAGACATGTAAGAATAGAGCCCGGACATGATTTCGAAAATCAAGCCTTACTAAATGGCATCTTAAATAAAATAACAGGGCCCGCCGCCCGTCTTATAAATTCAAATGGAATCCCTAGCGATTGGCAAGGAATAAAAAACTCACTAATAAATAACTTTGCCGATCAGCACGACGAAACAGCGCTTTATAATGACTTAGCATTGCAGTCACAAGGCCATAGCACTGCGCAGGGGTTTTATGACCCTTTTAAGTACCATAATGACCTATGTGACACTACACGACTCTGTAGATACGACAATTGAGGCCAAACGTCAACTATATAAAAAACTAACATTACAGTCCTATTTGTGCGGACTAAAAGAACCCTTATGATCACGTATTAGGTGCATGCGTCCCCAATCTATAGAGCAGGCATTAGAATTCGTACAGGAAGAAATTAACATCCTTTACTTACAACAGCGCAATGATCACACGTCAGATAAGAAATCTACCCCTAACATGATAGCAAATCATCCCCCGCCTAAACCTTTCTATAATCCACCAGTCTATATGCCTCCTAATAAACCTTTCGCTTTTAACATGCCAATGCCAGGTCCGTCAAGACCTAATCCTATCCAGATGCCTCAACACCACCAGCCATGGAAACCTATCCCTGTTCAACCCCAAATGTACTGTGGACCAACTAGAACACAACAGATGTTCAGAGCTTTACCGCCAAATTATAATCCACAAAGCAATGTGTTTAAAATGCAGAACCGAAATAATTCCTTCCTTTCTAACTCCCAATACCAAGGACCCAAGCCCATGAGCGGAGTGAGTCATTTTGTTTCTAAGCCTTTGCCGCCCAGCGGACACGATTGGCGTAAGTTCGGCAATCCTCCGCCGAGCAACTATTTTAAGACTCGCGAAATGAATTATAACTTGTGTAACGACTATGAATACGGCCCTTATTGTGATAACTACGCGGATTACTATCACGGCGAACAAGAGTATAGTTACGACAACTGTGAATATCCCGATAATTATTACAGCCCTAATTGTGAATTTAACTATTATGACAACCCCGAACTGACTTACGCGGAATACGTAGACGAACCACCCGAGGAAAACGCTTCTCCAGTCAATCTGAGGTTTTTCGCAAACCGAGCCGGTCCGACAAACCAAAATAGAATTAAATTTACAGACTCAGAGACAGCTACCCTTTATTAAAATTTCAGATCCACCCTTAAAGTTACTTATAGATACAGGTGCAAACCAATCTTTTATAAGCCCGGAAACCGTAGAAAAATATTTCCCGCATATACCTTTAAACTACGAACCATTCGAAGTAGTCAATGTTCACGCGATAAGTAGATGTGAACATTCAATTACAATACCGTGCTTCCAGGAATTTCGCGATGCAGATAACATTACTCTGTATGTGTATAAATTCCACGATTATTTCGATGGGTTAATTGGTTCCGATTTGTTAAATAAGTGGGAATCTTCTATCGATTTTAAGAATAAGACCCTTTCGACGCAGCACGCGAAAAATCCAATACATATTTATGATTCGCGAAACGTAAATTTATATGAAGACATTATCCCGGCCAATTCCTCTAAATTAGTTAGGTTACCGATAAATTTAGTATATTTAGATGACGTCATCATATTTAGCACGTCACTACAGGAACACATGGTTAACTTAGAAAAAGTATTTCAAAGATTGCGCGAATCAAACTTTAAAATACAAATGGACAAGTCCGAGTTCCTCAAACTCGAGACTGCATACTTAGGCCATATTATCAGTAAGGATGGGATCAAACCCAATCCAGATAAAATAGCAGCAATAAAAAAATACCCTTTGCCAAAGACTCCAACTGAAATTAAAAGGTTTTTAGGATTATTAGGCTACTACCGTAAATTTATACCAGATTTCGCTCGCATCACAAAACCACTAACGCAATGTTTAAAAAAAGGTTCTAAAATATCACTAGATCAAAATTACGTAACATGCTTTGAGAAATGTAAACTACTTCTTACCAACGAACCAATCTTACAATATCCCGATTTTTCTAAAGATTTTGTCCTAACAACAGATGCATCTAATTTGGCTATTGGTGCTGTTCTATCACAGGGTCCGATTGGTAGTGACAAACCCATTGCATATGCATCCCGAACCTTAAATACTAGCGAGATAAATTACAGCACTATCGAAAAAGAATTGCTAGCCATAGTATGGGCAACCAAATATTTCCGCCCATACCTTTTCGGTCGAAAATTTAAAATTATAACAGATCATAAGCCGTTACAATGGGTCATGAGCCTCAAAGAACCCAATTCACGTCTCACTCGTTGGCGTCTTAAATTAAGTGAGTACGATTTTACGGTGACCTATAAGCAAGGCAAATGTAACACAAATGCCGACGCTTTATCACGCATAGAAATTCATAATGAGGAAATAAGCTCCGTTATTGCCAACCCTACAGAGAATGCTCCATCTTTAAATAACTCAGATACGGTCACAGTTCACACTGATACTGAAAACCCTATATTAGAAGTGCCGATTACAGACGAGCCACTTAATAAATTTCATAGGCAAATTTGTTTTACAGTAGTCGGTGACATCAAAGGTAATACGACGGTGTCGAAACCTTTTGAAAGTCATACGCGTACAGCTATCCAGTTATCTAAATCTAATCTTGAACAAGATGTTGTAAATGCAATTAAAGAATACGTAAATCCTAAGGTAAAGACCGGTATAATTATCCATCCTCCTTTAGAGATGTTTTCTATAGTACCAATCATTCAAAATCACTTTAAAAACTCTGCCATGAACTTAGTGCTAACAAAAGTCGAACTTGACAACGTAAAAGAGTATCTACGACAGCAGGAGATAATTCAGAAATACCACGAAGGTAAAACCAATCATCGCGGTATTACTGAATGCTATCTAGCCTTATCAAAGAGATACTTCTGGCCAAAGATGAAGGAAAATATCGCGAAATATATTAACGAATGTAATATATGTGGGCAGGCCAAGTACGATCATAACCCGATCAGACAACAGTTCCATATCGTTCCTCCACCGAGGAAACCTTTCGAAATTTTGCATCTAGACCTGTTCACAGTCGAAACAGAAAAATATCTTACGTTAGTAGATGCATTTTCTAAATACGGCCAAGCATACCATCTTAGAGATGGCACTGCTATAAGTGTAGTACAGGCTTTATTAAGGTTCTGTACACATCATGGAGTCCCGTCTATAATAGTAACAGATCGTGGCACAGAATTCACGAATCAACTATTTTTAGAGTTCACCCGAGTTCACAAGATACAGCATCACAAAATCTTAGCACATGCCCCGAATGAAAACGGTATAGTAGAACGTTTTCATTCAACATTACTGGAACATCTACGAATCTTAAAATTAGAGCACCGTGGCGAATCTGTTGTCAACTTAATGTCATATGCTGTTCTTGGTTATAACAGCTCGATACATAGTTTCACTAAGTGTCGGCCGTTAGACGTTATTACTGGTCATTTCGATCCCCGTGACCCTCTAGATATCGAACTGACAGAACATCTTTTACAGCAATATATTTTAGATCATCGTTCCAAGATGAGCAAAGCATATGAGATGATTCAAGAATCGTCATTAGAGCGTCGTACTAATATGATGGAAAATCGTAATAAAAATAAGGAACTCGAGGAAACGTATAGTCCCGAACAGAATATCTTTATTAAGAACCCCATGGCTAGTCGTCAAAAACTCGCACCTCGTTATACTCACGATACGGTATTAGCAGATCTCCCAATTCACATCTATTCTAAGAAAAAGCGTGGTCCCGTAGCTAAATCGAGACTGAAACGAACCCCTAATACCGCGCGCTTGTTACAGGATAATATTGATGTTCCTGGTCCAAGCGGTGGGAGCGCAAGAAATAACACTTGACAGCCTGGAAGACGGTCCCGGCATCCTACCTTTTAAATTAGGGCCATCCAAAATAGTCTCTCATTATCACGCATTCCTGATATTTATTGATATCGATTACATTGAGTCACAGGTTAGTCTTGTTAAATCTCAGTTAGCTGAAGTTCAGCCTCAGTTAAATAACAAAACTTTGTCTTTGTACGAACCGCATATTGATTACCTAAGTAATAAGCTTGAAAGGGTTTCTGATCAGTTAAAGACCTTTAAAAAAAATAGAGTTAAAAGAGGGCTAATAGATGGTCTAGGTTCAATTATAAAAAGCATCTCAGGAAACTTAGATTACAAAGACGCTATACGTTATGATAAAGCCATTAAATCCCTTCAGGATAACGAAGGTAAAATAGTTTCTGAATATAATAGTCATATAAGCTTAACTAAACAATGGATTTCTGAACATTCCTTAATATTAAAAAATATAACTAGTAATCAAAATAAAATTCAGCAAATTCTTAGTTTAATTATGGTTAGTGAAGCAGATAGGGAAACTGAGTTAATTAAGTATGCCCATCTGGCTCAATTACTTGTAATATTAGGGGATAATATAGAAGATTTATTTGAAGAATTAGTAAAAATAGAAAACTTCGTAGGATTTTTCCATATGTCTAATACTCACTATTCGATGCTAAGTTTAAATGCGCTAAGATATATGTTAGATAAAATAAGGATTATATACGGTAAGGATGAAATAATAGATCTAAGTCTCAGAGAGTACTATGACTTTATTAAATTAGGCTCTTATTATAGTAACAATAGAATAGTTATAGTATATAAAGTACCGATTGCCTCTCCTTACACATACGATTTGTATAAATTGTCCATTGTCCCCAATAGAAATCATAGTGTCCTTATCCCGTCCTCTCCTTTTATTGCAATACATAGAAATGATTTCGTGTACATGGAGACAGAATGTCCGAAGTCAAACACATGGTACCTCTGCGAGACGAAGATCAACTTCCGGCCACGAGATCAAGCGTACTGCATCCACACCCTTATCACCACACAGATGTTAGACGGAACCTGCCAGCCCACTTCAGTTATACTGGACAAAGAAGCCCTGGAACAACTAGATGACAAGCATTACGTAGTCGCATTCCCCAAGCTGACGAAAATCCAGACGTCCTGTGGAAAGACTGCATACACTACACTTCAAGGGAGCTACCTAGCCACGATACCTACCGGATGTTATCTGCAAACTCAAGAATTCACAATCTTCAACAGTAATGACCGTACAAAAGGCACCGCAATCAAGATAACTAATCTTCCACAAGATGACAGCAGATCAACAGCATCCCTGAAACCAACAGTAAAACTAAATTCTATCAATTTAGAAAATCTGCATGCCAGTAATGTCAAGATATCAATGCAGCATCCACTGCAGATAATGGAAACTGAAGATTACAGTATCTATCATACAACGATACCTCTTTACCTAATGATATTGAGTGCGACCGTACTAGTTACCTACATCATACTAAGAAGATTTCTGCAGCAGCGACAAGTGCATAAGAGCCGCCCTCAAGATGCGTCTCTTGAAATATATACTGAGATAAGCGATAAAAAACGAGATGCACCAGCCGACATCCCAGCAACTTTCTCGAAGAAAATTCTCAATAGTTGCTGATCTTCAGGGGGAGGTGTTATGCCATTGCGATGTACAGTAAACGCCGATGCAGCATAAACCCCGTTTCACCTGAAACACATGGATTGCGACAACGGCGGACACGAGGCGCTGAGTCAACGCAACGTGACCGCACACCACGGACCTTCGACGAACGATTCCACGCGTCACTTTGTTTCCCACATCGAACACTGTCACATCGCGTAGAATAATAATTTTAATTGTAATTTCTTTTACCTAATAAATTAAGTTTGTAAAAATTCTATTTTTTTACATCTCCCGCTGTGCCCGGTCGTAATTGGACATAGATACAAACAATACATTAATAACAATAATATGGGCAAAGGCGGTCTTATCGCTACAAGCGATCTCTTTCAGACAACCTTCGCGGTATAGGTAAGCTAAACGGAAAAGAAGATGTAGTAAGCCAGCAGAGTCGATGAGAAATGTAATTAATATTATATACGTACATATAAGTAATTGTCTATCATACACTTACATATACATACATATCATATTTATATATATATATATATATATATATATATTACACACATACATACCACATATAAATGTAATGTTAAAGTAGACTAAGTTCGCAGCAGAAGGAGAGTATGTAATCTACTTTTAAATATGGGATGTGACTTTGAACTCCGGATTTCAGACGGCAGCTTGTTCCAAAGTTGAGCCACTTTAACTGTAAAGGAATCCCTATAGTATTCTGAGCGAGTTAAAAGGATCTCCAACAAATTATCATTTTTGGAGCGCAACATGCGGTTGTGGTCCGTACCTAGAAATTTGAAACGTTCCTTAAGGTAAGGGGGAGTGCGAGGGTCATACAACACATTATATAGCAAAGTGAGAGCATGTTCTTCACGACGCAGTCTAATAGGAAGCCACTTTAGCTCCCTCCTAAATTCGGACACATGGTCGAATTTGCGGAGGCCATAAATGAAGCGAATGCAAAGATTCTGGAGACGCTGAAGTTTGTCTAGAAGTACTTCATTTAAGTCAATGTTACAAACGTCAGCGTAGTCCAAAATAGACAAAAGGAGTGATTGCGCAAGTTCAATTTTGGTCTTTATAGGGAGAAGATTTTTCCATCTGCGCAGTGAACCGGCAGCAGCAAACATTTTCCTACTGACCTCAGCAACATGAGGAGACCAAGAGAGTGTGGAGTCAAAGATAACACCTAAATTTTTAACAGTGTTGCAATACGGCAGAGGAGAAGAATTAAAATAGAGCTGAGGAAGACTAGCAACATCCAGCTTGGAAATTTGTTTGGACCCCCCGATGAAGATGACTTGGGATTTGCTGGGATTGATCGAAAGGCCGTAGGCAGAACTCCAGTCGTATATGACCTTGAGGTCGTCCTGGACAAGTGCAATCAAATTATTTATATCTTCCGCAGGAGCTTGACGGTAAATTTGTAGGTCATCAGCATACAAATGGTATTGGCAGGTGAGGAGAGGAGTAAGGAAGTTGATAAAAATTGAGAAAAGGAAAGGAGATAGGACTCCACCCTGATGCACTCCAGCAGTCACATCACAAAACCCAGAGCGCCTGTCATCAAAACGGACACATTGCTGTCGCCCAACAAGATAATCTCGGAACCAATCTACTACCATATCCGACACAAAGACCGACCTCAACATTGATAAGAGGATGTCGAAATCAACGGTGTTAAAAGCATTACTGAAATCTAGGAGTACTAGAAGTGTCACACTTGATTAGACATGCCTTCGCGTATATCGTCGGTTATCTTTGTCAAGGCAGTTACCGTACTATGGGCTGGGCGAAAACCAGATTGAAGAGGGCTCAGAATCTTTTCAGTGTTAGCAAATATATTGATCTGGTGATGGACAAGTCGCTCAAGGATTTTGGAAAGAAACGGGAGAATGGAAATAGGTCTAAAGTGACAAGGAAACTAGGATTGGATAACTTTGGAATGGGAAGAACAGCTGCAACACGCCAGCAGCGTGGAATTGACCCAGTGCTAAGTGAGAAGTTAAAAATGTGACAGAGTATAGGAAGAAGTGTCGTGGAACCTAATAAAATCATTTTCCGGCTAATTCCATCCAACCCTTCCGCGTTGGACTTTACAGCCGAAATGCATCGCTCGACCTCACACTCGGTCACAGGTCTAAAAGAAAAGGAGGAACTCTTCGGATAATGATCCGTGGACAGTTTTTGCAGCATAGATAGCTTTACGTAAGAGGGGATGGACGAAGGTGTTGTGAAGTAAAGGTTCAAGGAATCAGGATCAAGTTTCAAAGGAGAAGATGAGTTAACCTTACCAATACCAAGTGATTTGAGGAATGACCACACCTTCGCAGGATCACCATTCGATACAGAGGCATGAATATATTTTCGTTGTGCATCTCTGCAAATCCTGCTGCATCGGTTACGGAGCTCCTTGTCTTTAAGAAGTGTAGCATCACAAGGATTCTTTCTGTATCGCAACTTTGCTTCATTACGTTTGGACATTAAGACCTTAATATCTGGTGTTAGCCAGGGAGTAGGAAGGTGTTTCAGCCGCACAGGACGCAGAGGCGCATGCTTATCGAATACTTCGATAAGCATCGAGTTAAATATCTCTATCTTCCCATCAATAGTTGAGGCGTTAAACACCGCATCCCAATCAATACTATTAAGATCAGTCATGAAGCTGATCTCGTCAAAGTTTTTAAAGTTCCGTTGCATGACTACTCGGGGTTTGGGTTTAGGACAACGGATTTTATAGGAAAGGTAAAGGAGATCATGATAGGAGAAGGCTTCAGCAGACAACTGACCATGGGAGCTAACAAGATCGGTGGAGGAGACTATGGCAAGATCTAGCAAGGATGGCTGACAACCAAGAAAGTGATGCGTTGAAGAAGAAGGAAGAATACTGAGATTGGTGGAATCCACAATTGAACACAGTCGCGATGATCGAGAATCGTGTTTCAGCAAGCAGGTGTTAAAATCACCCATAATTATTGTGTGATCAGCTGTTGGTACAAAAGTCTCCAATAAGTTCTCAAATTTTGAAAAATAATCAATGTGGAGGTTAGGGCTATAAAACACCCCGAGAAGTATCTTGAGATGGCCTAGGAGAACCTCTATAAACAAATGTTCGGAAGATACAGAATATTGAGAAGGAGACTTATCGAGAATATTAAAAGGGAGATTATTTTTGAGGTATATTGCAACTCCACCACCACCCTTGCCAATCCTGTCATTACGGATTAGATGAAATCTAGGAAGGGAGTAAGTAATGGAAGGCAGACAGGGCTTAAGGAACGTTTCTGATACCAGGATAGCATGTATATTCTGATTGTTAGAGAAGGTGGACACTAAATCCGCATAGTGTGCGGGAATGCTTTTAGCATTTATGTGCACTATGTTGAAATTTTTCCGAGTAGTTGAGAATATGGACTCAAGCTGTAAATCGAGAGGTTGAGATAAACTATGGAAGCTGCTGTCAATTAAAGAGGAAGTGGAAAAAATCGGAGCTGTCGCTCAGTGAATTGTCTGAGTCGTTATCCATCTGTAACATAATATGTTATTAAAAATACTATTATATTAAATATCATATGAATTAATATGAATATTACAAAATATATAAATGAATAAATATCAAAAAAAAAAACTACGGGTATCGCTACGTTCCGCCGGCAGTGTGAAAGAGAATCGCACCAACTACACAAACATAACAACATCAAAGAAGAAACAAGACAAAGATGTAAATAATAACACTTAATAAATTAACTTTAAAGTTTACCATTAGACAATGATTTTATGTCAAGAAAGAAATACTTTAAGTTATTTTTTAAACTACTTTCTACATTTTGTAAATAATTATTATAACAGTTCAATGACTCTTTTTATAGCGTTTGCGGTACATAGAATATACTTTATAGTCCGATATATTATTATATTTTTTCCAACTAATCCAAGCCTTTATTTGTTTTTGAATATATCGCTCATTGAATGCAAAACGGACACAAACCAAAAACCTCTTTTTTTACAGGAGAGCCAAAACAAAACTCAGAAAATGATTTTATGAAAAATAATATGTTTTATTTTATCAAATATTATGATGTTATATATCATTGTTTTTGTAATTTTTAGCCTTGTAACCCTTGACGTCACAGCGAGCTGCACCTTGGTGGTAGGGGTCTACGGGCTGACGCCGCAGTCCTCAGCAGGAAGCACGCAGGCGGACGGAGCTCATGGGCACTTGAGCCCATCGGTGAACTTGAAGACCCGAAGAATCAGGCGTGGGTGACCACATGTCACACCACGTGCACGCAGCGGCCGCGAGATTAAACTTTACTAAACTTATTATATTATTTATATGCACATTACGGGCAGAAGGCCGTAAAATCAATACTAAAACTACGGGGCATGGCGGCGTGCCATCTTCATCCCCAGGGCTCGGTAATCGGCCGATCAAACATGGTGCCACCGGAATGTTCTATGTGGTGGACTGAATTTGGTGACGTGCGATACAGCCTTCTCGTCGGAGTGTCACCGGGCGATTGTCCCAGCAAGACGCCAATTGCATCGACAAAGTCTCTCATGCGCGCAGGCACACATGACGTCACATGACGTTTCGTTTTGCTTTTTTCTTTTCTTTGAAAATTGATTTTCATATTTATTTAAAACAAGCCGTAAAATGGAATGAGAATAATTTTCTGAATGCAATGATACCATTAAATCTTAATTTGGTTCGGTATTTATAAAGATATTACGATAAACACTTTTTACAATGAAATATTATTTATGATCGTGTTTTCAGACACAGCAATGATTCCAGGAATGAATTAGTAGACGAAACGTAATCAAGGATGTATGTTCGATCGTAATTAATGGTTGTTAAATTGTGCTACCTATTATTTCATGATTTATGTACTTATTGTTGACATACTATTTGCGTGACGTCACGTCTTCAAAGAAAAGTCGTTACCCTCTTTTCGAAAAAAGAGGTTAACTACAAGTTAACCGAGGCAGCCGGATTAACCGTAAAAAAAAATTAAACTTATCTAAATATATGGAAATATTTAAAAGTTTAAGTTTAAGTTAAATTATTATTCTACTATGTGCCTACCTAAAGTTATAATTAAGTATAACTATAAGAGACCTATAAAATTATAGGTTATCTAGATAATATGCTTAAACAGCATTTAATCACTTTATACTACTGAAACTGTATAATTATAATACGTAATACTATGGCAACATTACAGTAAGGCTAGCAAAATCCTCTGTATTTTAATTAATCTAATAATCTTAATGATCTAATCCGGATATTCTTAAATTTATATTTGCGCGCGGCTTAATATTAATATTTATATCACTCTATGTGAAATAACCAAGAAACCCGGCCGGTGTTTCTGAAAATCCTACCTATTATCCTATTCCTACTTATACCGTATAAGGGAATATGATAAACCTAGCTATAAAAAGTTATGCTATATTAAAATTGCTATGTTAATTACTAATATAATTTTAAATGAGTTACCCATAAATGTTTATGGTTTTATGTAACTTAAAGGTTGCATAAAAATAGTAAGCTATAGTGAAACTTCTATTTTAGGAAAATGGGTGTGCACTTGCACAAGATGTCGAACTTGCGAGCAGTAGCGATATGCTGCGTGCTTGCAAGCCAAAAGAGGGAAGAGAGTGGAACTTAGCCACATCCCTATCAAATCCATGTCATTAGTAGTTCAAGGTGTTGGATGACCTATGAACTTAATGGAAGAAGAAGTGGAAGAACAAAATAATGTCTTCTTGAAGTCCTTGGAATCACAAAGCTGGACCCGGCCAAGCAATGCACATATTAAGATGTCCTACGGACTGGAAATAATAAGATGATACTACACATTGTTATCACCTATGCTTAATTTATTCCTAATTTTTAAGGAAAAATATAAGACTTTAAAATGTAAAAATTAACTAGGGATGTACCTAGACATATCTATTTATCAAAACATTTTAGTTTGATGAGAAAAAAATGACTTGAAATTTTTTCAAGTGGGGGGAAAAAATTATTATTTTGAATTTTTTCAAAAATAATATAACAATTATATGGGTCATAATTACCTAGGGGTGTTCCTAGATAAACGTACTTTCCTAAACATTTAAGTATTGTAGGAAAAAATTATTGTGATAATTATATATAAAGAATTTAAATAGACAAAACCGCATTTCGGTATATACCTTTATTATGGAACCTTTAAGATGTCTTTAGCGTGATATTTCCCTATGCTGTGTGTATTCAGCTCCTCTAGTTCGTAAACAACATCAGATAGTTTGCTAATTACCTTGCATTTAACAAACCTCGGTGCTAATTTAGCGGAGAAAAACTTAGCTGCGTTTGACTGTACAAAGTTTCGGCGCCAGACGATATCACCTACTTGAAGCCTTAGTTGTTTACGCCGCAAGTTGTATCTATTCGCGTTTTGTTTGTACGCTTTGGTCAAAGCTGTTGTTACATTTTGGAAGATATCGGCTAGTTCGTCTAAAGCTTGTGCTTTAGTGGTTCTATTTGAAAGAGTGAGATCATCTAACGAAGTTGGAGGATTACTACGAATATTATGTAATTCACCATCCGTCACTATCTCTCTACCTGTTGCTAAGAAAAATGGTGTATAACCTGTTGCGATATTTACTGTGCTATTTAATGACAGTTGTATTTTTGGCAAGTATTTAGACCAATTTCGTTGGTCATTATCTACTAAAATTGCTAAGCAAGTCTGAACAGTTTGATTATAGCGTTCTACAGTATTAGACTGAGGCGCATAATAAGCATAATAAGCATTTTAATTGGTAATAGAGGTAATGTTGGCAAAAATGACATTATGACTTACTATAACTCTTTGTGTTCTCTAAATGTAAATAGAATAGTTATGTATACATTTCCTTATAGTAAGAGTCTATCAAGTGAAGAAAATAATATTAGGTACAGGCTAAATTTGACATTAAGTACCATGTCTCAGTATAGTGGTCAAAAAGTACATTTAATTGATATAAATAAATTAATATATAATTTTAAAATGACAAGAGATAAATATTATCTTTCATATTACCATAAGAGACAAATAGCTTCTTCGCTATTATTTTATTTTACACACATAGCCAAAAACTTGGCTAACACTACTGCTTCTATTGAGCAGCATAATTATGAGGATCAGACTTTGGAATTTGTTCCAAATACTGACATTAATTGTAATTTAAATTAGTTCGTAAGACAACAGAGGAGCTCTCTAGCTATATCATGACCAAGGAAAAGTCTAAATTTCTAAATATTGTTCACCAAAATATACAAGGCTTTTCTGGTAAAGACTTAGAACTATGCTTATTTTTAAATACAATGAATATAAAAATTTTATGTATTACAGAGCACTGGCTCAGAAATTATGAATTAGTTACAGGCTTAGATAATTATACAGTTGTTAGTAGTTTTTGTAGGAAATCGGCTATCAGGGGAGGCTCTCTCATAATCTTACAGAATAATCTTAAATACAAAGAACGTGCAGATATTGTTTCACTTTCAGTTGAACGTAATGTTGAACTATCTTGCGTGGAACTGGAAGAAATGATCATAATATGTGTATATCGACCCCCATCTGGGAATTACACTCAATTTGAGTCCGCTATGGAAGACGCTTTCAATATAGTATGTAAATGTAATAAAGTGGTTGTTGTGTGTGGTGATTTTAATATAAACATTTTAGTTAAGTGTCCATTAGTGAGTAGGTTTCTAAACTTATTTAGATCATATAACTTGAAGCATACCTTCTTTGAGCCTACCCGCATCACACATGCATCAGCAACCTGTTTGGATAATATTTTTTGTAATAGAAATGTTTTTAATAAATCAATAATAAATTGTATTAATTCTGATCATAGTGGACAATTAGCCTCTATTGAACACCATCATGCTTCACCCAAACATGACCTAACTTGTAGACCAATTACACAAACGGGGATAAATAAATTTCAAGATAACGTTTATCACAAAATATCGAACTTACCAGTTTGTAATAATAATAATATTTTGTATGAAGATTTATTCAATTTAATTAAAGATGAATTCAATAAAATATTTAAACGCAAATTAATTAAATGCCATAGCTCTAAAAAGAAATTTAGTGATTGGGCCACACCGGGTATTTACAAAAGTAGAATAAGTTGTATCAATTATATGCTCTCAAGGCAACCTCATCTGATCCTAAGTTTATAGAATATGTCAAAAACTATTCAAAAACTTTTAAAAAGGTGTGTGCCATAGCAAAGTCTAAGTTTTTATCTAAAAAAATTAGTCTTTCCGATAATAAAATAAAGACAACTTGGAATATAATTAATAATGAAACTGGAAGAAATAAATTTAATGAACACACATATTCTTTAAAAATAGACAATAAGATTATTAGGACAGATGATGCCGTTGCAAACACTTTTCAAAATTTCTTTTCTAGTGCACCATTTGAAACAACTAGAAATCTTAATTCTTGTTCTAGGTTAGCAATGACCCTCCTTGAGTCAAGTGTTGATAAGTGCAGTAATGATTTTCATTTTAGACATATCAGTAGTGATTGTATTATAAAAACTTTTAATTCAATTAAAATTAAAAAGACAGAGGATTATTGGGGAATATCAACATATATAATAAAACCGATTATCACTGTCATTGCGCCACAACTGGCCATTATATTTAACAAATGTATTGATGAGGGAGTGTTTCCAGATCTAATGAAATGTGCTAAAGTTATCCCTCTCTTTAAAGCTGGTGACAAATCAGATCCCAGCAATTTTAGGCCTATATCTGTATTACCAGCGCTAAGTAAAGTATTTGAGAAAATAATTTATAACCAATTACTAGCACACTTTTCTATAAATAAGCTACTTCATTTAAAACAGTTTGGTTTCACTAGAGGCAAAAGTACTACTGATGCTGGAACTGCACTTCTCAAACAGATCTTTGATATATGGGAGAGTAAGCACGATGCTATTGGCATTTTTTGCGATTTATCTAAGGCGTTTGACTGCGTTAGCCATGAAACATTGTTAAATAAAATGAAGCATTATGGTGTATCAAGTATTTCACTAAGTCTGATACAGTCTTATCTTTCTGCTAGGATTCAGAAAGTGGTTATAAATCAAGCTGAGTCTGCAGGAGCACCCATTTCTATGGGCGTGCCCCAGGGTTCAATATTGGGCCCATTGCTTTTCCTTATTTATATTAATGACCTTCCTCACTTTACAAGAGATTTGTGTGAGACAGTACTATTTGCTGATGACACCTCTTTAGTGTTTAAAGCTAGGAGAGGAAATGATTGTTATGACGAAGTAAATTGTGCTCTCTCTGAAGTCCTTCACTGGTTTACGGTAAATAATTTAAAACTAAACTCTAGTAAAACAAAATGTGTTAAGTTTACTTTACCTAATGTGAGGCAGGTTAATACTAGTTTAAAAATAAATGACCAGCCTGTAGAGTTAGTGGATTCTACAAAGTTTCTGGGTATTACTTTAGACTCGCATTTGCAATGGGATCCTCATATTGATGCCTTATCAAGTAGACTGAGCTCTGCGGCTTTTGCTGTTAAAAAAATAAGACTTCTAACTGATGTGGAAACGGCAAGATTGGTTTACTTTGGTTACTTTCATAGCGTTATGTCATATGGCCTTTTGTTGTGGGGCTCAGCTGCTAATATAGAAAGTATTTTCGTACTGCAAAAGAGAGCTGTTCGCGCCATATATAATTTAAAGGCAAGAGAATCTCTTAGAGAAAAATTTAAAGAAATTAATATTTTAACACTGGCATCGCAATACATTTATAAAAATTTAGTATATGTAAGAAAAAACTATGACGCATTTACAAAAAAAAGTCAAACCCATAACTCTAACACGAGATATAATAACAAACTTGCCGTTCCATGTTTCAGACTCCAAAAATCAAGAGGTTCATTTCTGGGATGTAGTATTGCATTGTTTAACAAAGTTCCCAAGATCTGATTGAGCTTCCACTGACCAAATTTAAATCTCAGATTAAGAATACTCTTATGAATAAGGGCTATTATAAAGTTAATGATTATCTAAATGATCGAAATGCATGGACATAGTGTTTCTTGTAATTTGTTATTTGATGGGTATGAGTCAGTTTTTGAAACAGTAATATGGTACCTATCTAATGCCGCTTCCTATATACTAAATATAAAATTTATTGTAACTATATATCTATATCCTTAATAATGTAATGGAAGGTGACTTCAGATGTATCTCTGAAATCATTTTTCAACTTGACGGCTCTGTATATATCAATACAGGGAGAAAAAAGCAGCCCTTACTGAGTTTCTTGCCGGTTCTTCTCAGTACAAGGTCTCCCGCCGTAGTTTTGCGAACCGATGGCGTAGCTTCTTGACCTTCACAAGTGCTTGTAACAGCCTAGACTGAATAAATGACTTTTCATTTCATTTCATTTCATTTCATTTCATTTCATATAAAAGGTTTTAGGTATAGAGTGTTTTTGGCAGAAGGCCTTAAAATCTTTACTTTTGAAAATTGTTGCGTTATCGCAAATTAATATGCAGGGAGTACCCTGCTTTAACAATATTTCAGACTCAATGAAAGAAGTTACTGTCTTAGTAGTAGCTGTTTTGAGTGGATGTAACCAACAATATTTTGAAAAGATATCTACTATGGAAAGAATATAAATATGACCAGAATATGACTTTGGTAATGGACCAATAATATCTATTGAAAGTGTGTGCATGGGCTTGTCGACCTGTTTAGGATTCGACATAAGACCGTGTGGTACGTCATTACAGTGCTTATAAGCTTTACATTTTTCACACTTCGATACAAAATCTCTAATATCTTTAAACATATTTTTCCAGAAGTAATTTTGTTTAATTTTATATAATGTTTTAAAACTACCTGGATGTACAGCATCTGTATTATGATTTTCAGCAATACATTTTTCGACTAATTCTCTAGGTATTACTATTTTCCAAGAATTATCATTTTGCAAATTTGATTTTGGTTTGCTGTACCTATACAAAATATTATTTTCTATTAAATATTTTTTATGAAATTCAGGGTTACTTTCTACATTGGTAAATAAAGAGTTATACCATTGGTCGTTTGTAGTGTTTCGAACATTGAAAGTTACAGCGTTAATTTCTACTCTAGACAAAACGTCAGGTACTATGTGTAATTCGCCTTTTCTATGACGGATTTCAAAGTTAAAGCAAGATAATTGCATAGCCCATCTAGCAAGTCTACCAGAGGGATTGCTTAGTGATTTTAACCATTTAAGACACATATGGTCTGTTATAACGGTAAAACGGCTACCGTCTATGTACGGCCTAAAGTGATTGACAGAGTCAACTACTGCTAAAAGCTCACGCTCCGTGGTACTATAATTTCGCTCGGTTTTTGAGAGTAAACGTGAGTGGAAAGCTACAGGATGCTCTATACCGTCTATTTCCTGGGTTAAAACGCTGCCAATACCGACCGATGACGCATCACAGTGGATATAAAAAGGTAGTGAGAAGTCTGGACAGGCTAAGACTGGTGCTCTTGTCAAGGCTTCTTTCAAAGCTATGAAAGATTTTTCAACCTGATCGTTCCATTCTATTGGTTCTCGACCCTTCTTTTTTCCTATTATTGCTGTCATGGGTGCGATGATGGTAGAAAATTGGGCAACAAACCTACGGTAATAAGAACAAAGACCTATGAATCCGCGTAGCTATTTAGCTGTTGTAGGATGAGGGAAGTTTTTGATACATTCAAGTTTTTGTGGATCAGTTTGTAAACCACTCGCTCCTATAACATAGCCTAGATATCTTAATTCATCTTTGCAAAATTCACATTTTTGAAAATTGATGGTAAGACCGGATTGTTTTAAAGTTTCGTAAACGTCATTTAGAATTTCAATATGGCGGCCAAAAGTACCTGTTGAGATTAATAAATCGTCACAGTAACAAAAAATTTCCTCTCCATACCTATGTCTAAATAAAGAATCAACAAGACGTTGAAGTTCAGACCCTGCGTTGGATAAACCGAATGGCATCCTTTTAAATTCAAATAAACCCCTATTGGGAACAACAAAAGCTGTCTTTTGACAAGATGTACCAGTGCCATCATAATTGTCATTATCGCATAATTTTAATTGCCAATAAGCGGCTGATAAGTCTATAGAAGTTAAGAATCGAGCTCCTTTTAAATTGTCTAATATCGAACTTATGTAAGGTAATGGATAAGAATCTTTGATAGTGACGTCATTAAGTTTTCTTGCATCTAAACAAAATCTAAGTGAACCATCTTTCTTTGGAGTCATTACTACAGGATTAGACCATGGTGACTTCGAAGGAGCAATAACACCTAGCTCTAACATTCTGTCAATCTCTTCATTCAGAGCTTGTAGTTTGACAGGAGACATAGGGTAGTACCTTTGTTTAATAGGTTGACCTTGAGTCACAATCTTATGTTCAATTATGTCAGTTTTACCTAATCCTTTTTTATCTGTTGAAATTAATGTAAATTTTTCGATTATTTTATCGAGTTGTGTGGATTGAGAAAAAGATAAATTACTCCTAGGAATTAATGCACATATCTCATTAATAGACTCCGGTTCTGTGGACCTACTGTTATAGTCAACTATTTCAAGATCATTTAAATTATTAAAATTCAAAACTTTAAACAAGTGTATAAAATCCATACCTATAATAAAATCCTGTTTAATGACTGGGATAATTAAAAATTCAATCTCTTGAGTTATATTTTTAAAAGTAACTGGAAGTGAAATTGTGCCAATGACCTTAACTGCTGATCCATCAGCACAGTTTGCCTCTGTGTGGGATCGCTTTAAATGAAAACCTAATTTTAAAAAATGATTATGTTGATTGTTACCAATTACAGATAAATTAGCACCTGTGTCCAAAAGACCGTGGTAACTATTGTTGTTTATTTTAAATTCGAGAAAAAATCTGTTATCATTTTTTACAGTTGAGACTTTGGGAGTGACCGTTCCGAGTTGTAAAGTATGTTTTGAAAAAGTATGGTTCACTCCCTGGCTTTTGAGTTTTTTTGAAAATGTCTGTTGTCCGGTTTTTTTATGTTGTTTTTTTACCGGGTGACAGGTTGGACAATTAGTCGTGGTAACATCAAGTTTACCACACTTGAAACACACAAGACCGGGAATGATTTTACATTGCCTAAAATGATGGCCGGTCTTTTTACATTTTTTGCAAACCACTGTATAATTATTTTTTGTATTGATAACAGTGATGCTTTTTTTTTTTTTAATTTCTGGTTTGTGAAGCAAACCAGCATAGGCTTCATAATGTTTCCCAAATGAAATTAATTCATCGAATGAATTTATTCGGTTAACTGCAATTACTTGTGCATAAGAGGGTAACAAATTATGTTTCACAATTTCTAACAGGTCAACATCACCAATTGGCTTTATTAATTTTGAATTTGCTGTTTTTACATCTAGTACAAATAAATGCAAGGGTTGATTGCTCGCTTGCTTGAGTTCTCTAATTGTTCGTTCTAAAATAAACTCGTTATCATAAGGTTGGAAAAATTGTTTTAATTTAAAACGTAAGTTCGATAAAGACGAAATATCAGAACGTATTTGTCTAAAATAATCAAGAGCTCGACCAGTTAATAAGTCAGAAAAACGTTTCAATACTGACGCTTCTGACACATCACCGCTATGCATATAATCTTCTATACGCAAAAAAAAATCTTCAATACTGGAATCACCGCTATACTTTATATTCCACGATTTTAAATTGACCGGTTTAACCAAATATAACCAAAGAATTACCTGCTTGGACATTGGTATCACTGTATGCAGAAGTAGTTACCGGTTGAGTACTGAAAGAAGTGGATGGTTTTGATTCCATTTTTGCACTGGTATATGAAAGACTTTGCGCGGGATTCGTGAAGGTGGGCGTGGTCGCTGTCACCAAATCATTCCGTCCTGCAATTGAAAAACCAACATTAATGCGTGGATTTGTATTGACAAATAAAAGGTCACTAGTAGTAGTGATCACAGTGTTATGCTCTGTTACAACATTTACATCTTGGTGTTCCATACTTTCATCAAAATTATCCTCATCTGTTGACATGACTAAGTATTATTACAAAGGAACAAAAAAAACTAAGAATAATGAACTATTAGTGTACATAAAAATGTATCTTGTTTCTTGACCCAATAGAAAACAAAGAATACTAATAACAGCTTATGTAATACACATATTCAGTTCAATCTAATAAAAATTGTTGTAACAAACAATATCAGTAACCATTGGTGGTTATAAATGTTATTAATATGTGACAAAGTATGATAATTTACCTTGATAAAACATAAAATTGCATGTCAAAAAAATCACCTCTTGATTTGTTGTGTTATATTAAAAAATATTTTAATTTACTATATAAATAAGTTAAATTTAATTGAGTTCGGGCGCCATTGTCGTATGTAAAAGAGGGAAAATGGGATTTATATTCGGTTCAGTACGTTGTACGCAAGAGAACAAGAATGGAATGGAAATATTTTACTATATTTATAATTATACTTTATTTACTAATTGATGGTACGGAACCTCCTTTCATACGAGCAAGTGTTATTTCAGTTAATAAGGTACCGGGATAAGACTCTCGGTTACAGCAATAAATTATTGGAATACAAGGACCGTAGCGTGGGAATTCAAATCAAAGATGGCGGATTTTAGTACATGCAATTTTTATTAACTACTCTCGCGGATTACATGGCGGCGGCCCGCAGCGAAACAATTATTCTTAAAATATTACCGATGGTGGTAAGTAATGATATATTGACCCCTAAAAGTCATTAAAGTCCAGATGGGACACGTGGCGATGGGGAATGACCCGCGTGCACTCGCGAAAAAAAAACAAAAAAAAGGAAAACTACGTGAGCTCACGGTTTGACACAAATCACTGGTGGTACCACGTTCACTCGTTGGGCGAAGCGACGGTGACGGTGATGCCTCAGGACGCCAACCCTTGACGTCACAGCGAGCTGCACCCTGGTGGTAGGGGTCTACGGGCTGACGCCGCAGTCCTCAGCAGGAAGCACGCAGGCGGACGGAGCTCATGGGCACTTGAGCCCATCGGTGAACTTGAAGACCCGAAGAATCAGGCGTGGGTGACCACATGTCACACCACGTGCACGCAGCGGCCGCGAGATTAAACTTTACTAAACTTATTTATTTTTATATGCACATTACGGGCAGAAGGCCATAAAAGTCAATACTAAAACTACGGGGCATGGCGGCGTGCCATCTTCATCCCCAGGGCTCGGTAATCGGCCGATCAAACATGGTGCCACCGGAATGTTCTATGTGGTGGACTGAATTTGGTGACGCGCGATACAGCCTTCTCGTCGGAGTGTCACCGGGCGATTGTCCCAGCAAGACGCCAATTGCATCGACAAAGTCTCTCATGCGCGCAGGCACACATGATGTCACATGACGTTTCGTTTTGCTTTTTTCTTTTCTTTGAAAATTGATTTTCATATTTATT
>OU963923.1:11390735-11470735 GCA_902850365.2 Chilo suppressalis
TAAATAACAAATGAGATATCATGAAAAGGGTTAACATTTTGATGGAAAAGCAAAATAAATTTTCAACTGTTATTTCGAGTGTGACTTTAACAATATCAACCTTACTAAGTTCTGGCCATAATGAGAATAAGACTCGGTTATTAAATCATTAGGTAATACAAGATTATTGTGTTATTTACTGAGACACAGCCTAGAATAAAATTATATTTGATTGGAAGTAAACTACAATAAATTTAAAGTTAAAATTTAAAATGGGATATTACTGAAACTGATGCAGAGTTATGACATGGTGACTGCCTGCGATATATCAACGAAGTCACAACCGCTACGAACACAAGTTTGTAGAAGCGTCGACTCGACTCCGGGGCTTTAAACTGGTGGGGCCCACCATCTATGCTGGCGCTACCGGCACCGCAGCTATTGCAGCCGAATACACAGGCTGGTAGATAACATTCTTTTAGTATAATAATTGGCGTATGATAATTCACCAACGATCTTTTTTGTCTTCCTTGGTGTCTGGACTACGTATTCGGACATCCGGCAGTTTTTTGCCTTGCTAACAGCATTTTTAATAAAATCGGTTTCTAAGGCATATAAACTGAATACCTGTGTGAGAAAATCAGTGTATAAGTGTCGGCGTATAATGTTTGAACCCTTGGAGGGTCGATTTTTGTCAGTATTTTTCTTATTAAAAGATACCAGTAAAAACAGACACCTTTTAAACCGCAGGCATTAAATAAATAAATTATACCTGATAAATAAATTATACCACACTAAGTTTGAGGGTTATAGAACTTTAAAAGATAATCATGAAGTACCGTCATGTCTGTTCTTTAGTTTTAAAAGACGCTTTTTAACGATTTGTTTGCCAGCAGACATAAGATCTACAGAAAACTTTAAGTTTTGCCTTTTCTGACTTAAATATTGCACCGTATATTTTTTAATAATTTATGCAATATTTGCGTTATCAAGGACCTACTATCTGAGTAATACTCTTGGCGAATGTTAACAAGATTAAAAATTCACAAAAGTTTATTTCGGAGTCATTAATCTTCACGATTAAAGAAAAAAAAAAGTGGTAGGTACGTAATACACCTAGCTAAATTGCAACCTTTTATAGTAAAAATACATAGACTTATCAACCTCTTTAGCAGGCGAATATTCGAACGGTAGCTAAGTAATATTGATGTGTCTGACAACCAAATACGTTTGGGAGACTTTCAGAAATATTTGCTCAAATCAGACTGCCTGTGGACAGCGGTCGAATCAAGAGACACATTTTTGGTCTTAAAATATTTGCAAAAGACATAAGGGACTGCGAAATACTCCTACGCATATATAATCTCCCTGCTATTTCATACATAAACCGAATGGGGAAGCATTCAGTTTCCTCATGCAGCTTAAGCCGGGAAATTCGACAGTAGAAATAAAGAAAAAAAAAAGTCTCTGTTTCTTTGCATTTTATGTTAGCTCCAAAGATAATAATAATATAAGCTTGCACAGTTAAGTAAATACACGACGATGTGGAGTGGGAGATTGCAAATGACGCAAATCAGTGGTTTTGTAAAACATTAGCACAGCCGATAGATAGATTTATTTGCGGAACGATTAATTAAAAAGGGTGAAGAACCAAACTGACCTGGTGGCCACAGTACTATCAGGATAGCGTTCCTAAGAAAAGGTTTCTTCTCTGGACGTCGTGGATATTATGTTAACATCTTATAACAATACAATACTCGTTTGAAGCAATGGCACTTCTTTTGTGGACACAATGATGTACTATTTTTCGAACCATCAGTTAACATTTCTTGATTCGATTCTTTGATTTCACATTTCAAAAAAAAAAAAAATTTTGCACAAACGCGTCTATGTCATTATTAAAATAAATTCAGAAATTATAAACAATATTCTTATCAAATGATTAATGCGAAGAAATTTATAAATTTCCTACCTTGTCACCAAATTATAGTGTCACGGGTACTACACTACTATGTGTACTACTTGAGTCCCAAGTAGGGTGCACAATTATTTAAAGAAGAAGCTTGGACCCAAGTGATAGCATTTTATACAGCTATTTTTTAAATAATAATCACAAAAGTTATTACATCAATTATATTAATAACTCTTTAGCTCTATTTATTGGTCATAGCATATTTATTTTATTTAAAATCAAGTCAAATATTAATTTTATTATTAATGAAAGTTTCGAAATTAAATATCATTGATCAGATTAAGTCTTCAACTATAAATCGAGCTCACCATTTACTGACTTTATTATAACGATAAAACTCCAATATGCCCAGCCATAAACTTTGGAATATTATTTAAAGTTTCTGCAATGAAGAGGCAATGAAAGAAAGAAAGAAAGAAAGAAAAATAAATTTATTTGAGACAACACACACACAACAAACAGAACAAAACACACATATTTTTTTTTTGTCTCAAGTAGGTCCCAACTCAGCATGTGCTGATGTTGCCATCAGCGCTGGTCTTCCGTTGGAACCGGTTTAGTGACGACACGAAACAATAACATTAACAAGTAATAAAATAAACATAACAAAATAAAAACAAAACAACAACAATGTGAGTTCAGGGGGGCGCCACTATCGCCATGTCAAAATTGGTTGCACCCGGAGCACAGGTTCCGAACGCGGCCCCGACTGACATTGCCATTCAGAGACAATCTTAGTAATCTGTGTATTGTACTTCTGATTATTTTTTCTTTTTTCTGTATAAAATGTAATCTACAATTTAGACAATTTACAAAAATTTTAATTTTTTAGTACCAGACGAACGAAAAGAACAATTTACATTTACATACAAGACATATCTTCTGATAAAATATTAAATACCTATAAAATAAACAAATTTCGGATACACATGTAAGTTGAACATCTCCTCACAATCTTTAAATTGCACTAGTATCATGTAAGAGTGTTTCCTCTGATTTTTGATGCATATTAAGTAAATTGCGTAATTTTTTTCTAAATAATTTGACATTTTGCAGGTCCCTTATTGGTGGAGGTATATTATTCCAGCATCAGGTTGCTGCATAGCGGAAACTACCTCGAAAAGCAGCAGTTGCATGAAAGGCCGTTGACAATTGCAAAGCCAGCCTTCGGGCACCATATGGCTTATTATTTGACATCACGGAGAGCTTATTATAAAGATAGGCAGGTGTTTTATGCCTAATTATGCCAAACATTAAACAAGCCAAATGCAGTTTCCGACGATGACACATTTTTAATATGGATTGTTTGTCAAGAATGGAGTTACGTGCGCCCTTAACGGAACATTAAAGCAAAATCGAGCACAGGCATTTTGAACTCGCTGTATTAATTTGCTGTGTTGCTTGCACACAAGATTTTGTACAAGGCAGCGTAGTGAGCATCGATAATTTGGTTATGTTTCCCGTAAGGCTCTTTAAGCGTGGTAACTGCAATTTGATAATTTTTGTGCGTAATTTCCAATCCATCGATGATTCCTTTAGCGTCACCGCTCAATGACGACTTTAAATAGAGTAACTTGTCTACTTCTGGTAAATTACGTTCGTCGATATTCGAGGAAAAATGATCCCAAAACTGCTGCCAGAGGAGGATATTTCCATCAAATTCTGGAAGATTTAACTTGGGTAGCTTACTAGTAACCACAGAATTATTAAATCGTGTTTCTTTAGACGTTTCTTTAAGATTATTCAATTCAGTAGTGAGTTCTATTAAGATCTCTTCAGACTTCAGTTGAATGTCACTAAATTTGGAGATATCATCCGCCGATGGGTCATTACTAAGTTTGAAATAATTGCTCAATTCTGTAGAAAATCTTATGTGTAACGCCTCTAATTTTTTGCATAATGTTTCTGCCTTAGCCTTATTGAAAGTAACAGTATTAGTGGTACCTATTAGGTCCTCACATTCACTAGTAAGTGCCTCAATATGCCTTATCACATCGTGAAGCCTTGAGATTAGTACGGACTCCATTATTTTTGAAATCTGAAATGATACCATCAAAATGGTAAATTCACTTTTGTTTCCTTATTTCCATTCAATGTTTTTTGCGTCAACAACAATGTCACTAACCACAAGCATCAAACTTAATTTGCTTTGTTTCGGTTCAATTTTCATGTTAATTTTGAGAATTTAATAAGTCATTAATTGCTACATATTACTATTGTTTAAACTTTAACAGTAGAAAATAATTTTAAAAATATTTCATATTTATTTATTAACATCTCATTCACTTATATTGTACGCATTGTTCAATAAAATGTAATCAATTCATTTTGATTCCCAACTCATTTGTTTACACGGTCAAATTCACTCAAGTATAAATCAATTGCTCAGAATGACTAAGAAGCCTTTCTCTTTCATAAACACAAGTAGTTGAAACTAAAGTCAATAGTTTAAATAAGTTTAAGAAATACTTTCCAAAGTGAAATATTGCTTTAAAGTTTGGTGAAATTGGTAAAATGTTAAAGGTTTAGGTAGGTACTCAATTGAGTATTCAATATCACACTATGAGGTAGTTTAGTTTATATTATTTATTTAGGAGATAAATAATCACAACAAGAATGCATTTTGTTTTATTAAGTAAAAAGATACAAAGGGACACTCTTTGTGTCTTGTTGTTACTTTAAGTTAGTAATTTGTATAAAATAATGTCAATCATAACTTTGATTCACATGTTATCTCAATGAGTTCAAACTTATATAAGTTAGATTTGTTCATCTTAAACTTTATATTATTCATTTAGATGAACACATTAATTCATTCCCTCATTATCATTAAACATGTGACTCTTCATGTGCAAGTAAATCTCAATGAAAAATCAACAAGTACTTTTCAACCAAATTGGTTAATAAGTTGCCGCTACTGACACCATTGTTTACAAGATTAAACAAATCTTATCAGCGGTTTCTAACTATAAATTCTATTCTCCGGATCAGTATATCTTTTAATGTACTTATTCATTATGTTCATTGAGCTTTCCACTAAAAATATCATTAATTTGGATCCTGTATGTGTCAACCATCAAGAAACAAGTAAGTATACTGATGCATAAACACACACAAAATACAATAATTTATGATTAGTACATCAATAATATTCTTGTTACTTTGAATTCTTATAGGATGACCTAGCTCGAAATAAAATCATTGAAAGTTTGAAAATAGTTTTGTTGTTTGTTGTCAGAATTTAAAACAAGAACATTATGTCTTTGTTGAGTTTTTCACTGATCATGCAATGAAATAAAGAAACTTCTTACCCTATATTGCACTGATAAAGCTTTAGGTGATAACCTTTCGGGTCTCTTTTACTTTTCTTTCTTTCTAAATCCGTAGATAATTATCCTTGTAGTACATGTACTGATGTATATCTGAAACAACTTAAATCGATCAAAATTCCTATCTAGCAATTCCGAAACCTGTGGACAGATGATGAGGACGCTGAAACTAGTTATAAATTCATGACAAATCTCAACTTTTAGTACGAAACTTTGACGAAGTAAATACCTACTTCCCGCTCACAAAACGCCGTGGCCCAAACTAAAGGTTTCTCCTAATTTCTGTTGATTAAACAATGTAATTATACTCACCAATTGATTACTGTGTTTTATTTTGTTCTCTGCATCTGTGAACAATTTATAAATACGTTTTTTTTTTTACAAATTTGTGCGACCGTTCACTAATGGCGCCAAATATCAGTGTGCGGAGCGCATATTCATAAAGGAAATATTGATGTCCCTTTCGGGAACTGACAACTTTGCATCGAAGGTCGATACGAAATCGCATTTTGAAAGTAACGTTCCCATACGCACGATAATTACTATGAAACACATAATTTCCTTTATTAATCTATCAATTTACAATACGTTTATCCACACGTGTTAGTAAAATGGTATAATAAGATGTAATATCAATCAATCGAAATTAACCGTATTATTAATACGAAACATTAAGTTACTCAAATGAGTAACTTCATGTTCAACGATTTATGCTATAATTTTGATTAATACTCTGTTGACCAATAAAGCATATCGTGCATACCGTAAAAGCTAGGGAGTAAGTTTTAAGGTACCAAAATAAACAAATAAATAATAAAACGGTTTATTAAAAATATTGTCTTTAATATCTTACATCTATAACATGTTCCGATAAGTAACACAACAAAATATAACAAGGTTATATTGTATAGCCTTGTCATAGACTTCGCATTGGTATAAACCAATCAATAAAGTTTATTAAAATTTTGTCATCTTATGGTATCACATACGAAAGTATCGTATAATTTTTAATCATAAATAGATTTTACCCCAACACTAACGATTTTGTTTATATTTCCGTTTCCGTGCCACACTAATTTCTGTTTTAATTTTGTTATATGGGTAATTTGGTTCATTAATATACAAGAAATTCGAGCTATAAATTACGATTTGAATTTTTGATGAAATATCTCACACTTTTATTGCGAAATATCGTAAAGAGTAATGATTGTGTTTTTTCATTATGCTTGTTGCCAACATACAACTTTGCTCATTTCGGTTGATACCAGTCAACCGATTTTATTTATGTCAACAATTTGATATCAATTTGTCAATGTAAGTATCAATGTATGAAACTCGAAACTTTCGTTCGTAACTGCCTTACAACGATATTTGATGCCTTATTATAACACTTGCTCTCAACCCATCAATGTACAAACAGCTCAGAACCTTCATTTACCCAGTGCCTTATTGTTGAAACTCATTCAACAGGTGCCTTATAACATTTGCTCTCAATTTATCAATGTACAAAACAGCTCAGAACATTCATTTAACCAGTGCCTTTTACCATTGGCTTTGCATCTACCTTTTATTTTTTAACACATATTATGATGTGATCAATATGAACAATTGAGTATAGTCAGATCACTCAACAATAATAATTTTAGGATACCCATTCATGTTCAATACAGAAAATTTTCATTGAATCTTTAAGTAACAAACCTCATTTAGAGAATTGCTGGACAGACATTCGCTCCACCAATCACTCATCTCCCCTCAATCACGGATATTCTGCTTAGTTATTGAAAGTCTCTCTGGTTCTAGGATCACTCCATTCTAGAATGATCCCAGCACCTCCACCATGTCACGACCCTCTTGGGAGCGGGGCTGCCAATGCAGCCCATATCCGTGATACAAACGTATCCACCGTGGATCGCGAGATTTTGACAATAGACACGTGACAAAGGGAGAATCGAGAGACGAAGGGTGATTACTTACCACAGATTATATTGTATGTACCTTCAAGCACCAGCGAATGTCCGTCCATGCCTCTCATCACTTTCTTACTCCATCTGTAAGTATAAATAAAATTATGACACCACTGCGTGGTGCCACTAAGTCCCGGAGTCACACCATCACCACGGTATGATTCCAGGATTCATAGAACACAGAAATATTGTCATAAATGAGTATCAAGATCATCTATATGTCAATTACCCATGTTAACTCAACAATCTACTTTAGCTGTCTAAACGATGCGGAGATTTCCTAACATGACTTTATGCCATGTGTCCTACACTCCTGCAGAGCGGTGTGAGCATGAGAGCTAAGGCCGTAACCTGCTCCCCACGCAACCCTTGCATGTTTGCGCCTACATGCAAGAGTCGCGTCGCCCACTTCTTATGGCACTACTATGGAACGTCTTCCATCTGGCTCAACCACTATTCCAGCTCCGTCCAGACATAGCGCTGAACATGCCATAACACTCTCTTGTGGCCTCTTGGTAGGGTACCCTAGGACTTGCCTCCTGCAGAAGCACAAGCCCTCCTCTTTTATATTGTTATAATTATGTCAATGCCACAGGCGTTTCACGCCTTTAACGCCGCCGGTCCTTTCACCGTGTGAGAGAGTATCTTTTTACCTCTTTTTATATTGTTATAATTATGTCAATGCCACAGGCGTTTCACGCCCATACTGTCCGGCCCTTCCGCCGTGTGAGAGAGTATCTCTTTACCGTGCCGGTAAACACAGGTACATAGGCTAATATCAAGAGCGCAGGCAAGCGCTTATTTTCATACATACAAACTTTTCATGAGATGCAACCAGGTTATCATTTATGTGAACTATTCTACTACTTAGCTTTCGTTATATTCCGTTGGTTCTCGAGCTCGTAGACAGGCACGCATCAGGTAGGCACATTTTATGGCACATAACAGTTATTAAACAATAGTACAAGGTAATCACAGTATGTTAGTTAAAATAGCACAACAAACAAGAAGAGAAAAAAGAGCGGCTTACTTGACATTGACATTAGTTATAGCGGCAATTGATATGTGTTGCTACCTCAAACATCGCGACTGGTGTTGCCGTCGCGACACTTTGCTATTATGCATGCAGAAGTTAGCACCCAGTACATTCTATTTTTCTTTATGTCACTCCCAGTCTATCTTGCCACATAGATAGGTATGTAATAATATCAGACCGCTGCCGCTGTGCGGATATTGCTTTGTAATATGAAGACCCTTTATTTGTAAAAAAATTGAATAAATTAAACATTATTTTTTGTTATTTGATAGAATTGTTTGTCACATTTGTGCTGATTTAATTTTTACACATGTGTGAATTTCACACACCCAATTTTTTCTGTACATACATTACAAAAATTTTAGTATAAATGAGGTTACTTTAATATTCAGAACCAATTACGTTCATACAGTGATCAAATAAGTCTCTCTGCTTGTTCATAAATTTCAAAGAGAATAAAAGTCGCTGAAATAATGTTCGTAAGTTTATACCTATGTCTCTGTTATTATCAGACATATTCACAGTGTTTATCAATCTAAAAGCAACTCTTTGTCTATTGCTTTAGGTCTGAATCAAAGTTCAATAAACAGTGCGCCGCCGCTTCCGCGCCTGCTGACATAGACTTCAATTCGGAGATCACAACAGACGAAGAAGACTGCCGGTAATTGACCCTATATCTCTGTTCGGAGTATAAATATATACATAAACTATAGTCACAGAAATTACTTTTATCAATTAAATTTTAACATTAACAACCTATTTACTTTTTCATCAATAGACCTCCAAAAAAAAACAAAGATATCTCGTAAAAATACCGCAAAAGACTCAAGGAAAAAGAAGGTCACTAGGTACGTATCAATGTGACAACTTTTTTTTCTTTCTATCATAATAAACAATAATCATAATAACTTTTATTGTTTATATTTGTTTCAGTGAGTCTGTCACAAAATCAAATGATTCGATATTGACCGACCTGTTCGGGTCAGGCAACGACGAGCCAGTTCCAACCAGGTCTTCTAACAGTCCTCTGTGGTCCTCTTTGTCGAGACGGGTCGCCGGTGGCGTAATTCGTCAAGTGGAATTAGTGCCCGACGCGCGACGGCGCGATTTTCTTCGATGCCCGTGTGTATAACACAGCGGACATAATTCGATCGTAGCCCCCGAGAGCGTCACGATAAGTGGAGTGCCAATCTTCGTGTTCGGGTCACACCAGATGATCCTCTTTGGAAACAAGTAAAGTAAAGAAGCTGTGTGCCGAAGGCAAGAAGAGATTTTCCAAGGAGGGTAAATACCCTCGGTGACAAGATTACCAAATAACATTGTGTATTATTTGTCAACATTTTATTCATTAAAAAACCATGAATAAATCAATTTACCGTTCAATTTGTGAAGAGTCAATAATAAGTAAAAATTTCCCAGGCCACTTACGTAGCATTAAACATAAGAATAATAGTGCAATATGTCTTGAGACAGGTATTGAAAAAATTTGTTCAGCATTCCGGGGACGTATCGCGTGTTTTCGTATTCCCACAGAACGTGAATATAATGCAGACGGATCCGATGTAGCTGTTGCTGACCCTAATTATTACTTGCATTCTATTGCTACTAAGTTACAAAACTTCATCGAAACTGCATTGTCTAATCACATCAACATAAAAGTAAACTTTGAACTATTTGTTAAAGTAATTTTGCCTACAGACGATTCGATGGAAATTAAGTCTTTTGCCACCAGTAACATAATTTTGCATTTAAATTATGATTTTAATACTTTATTAAGCAACATAATAGAAATAATTTCTAAAAAAATAGATGAATTTCAAGAAAAAGGCAGTGGGTGGTCGCTAATTGATATTTTATATTTTGAAATTAATATAAACAGGTACACTCCTTTGAAAAGGTCATCTTATCTAAAATTACCTAAAAAAATTTGTTCCAAGCGTGCTTGTGTAAACATAAAAAATTATGATGAATATTGCTTCGCGTGGCCCATTATGGCGGCATTGCACTCTACCACAAAAAATGCTTCTCGTGTTTCATCTTATCCTCATTTTGCTGCAGAATTAAATTCAACAAATATCACGTTCCCAGTTTTAATCAAAGACATAAGAATGTTTGAAAAGTATAATGAAAATATAAGTATAAATGTTTATGGATTGGACAGTAAAAACAATGTCACTGGACCGTTATACAAAACAATTTTAAGAAAAAGATTTCACGTTAATATGCTTCTACTGCAGTCTAATCATAAGTCTCATTACTGTCTCATAAAAGATCTCCCCAAACTAGTTAGAAATCAGATGACGAGACACCACGGTAAGCTTTATTTTTGCGAAGATTGTTTATTGTTTTTTAATTCAAAGATAAATTATAAAAAACACAATTGTGGTGAGGTCACAACTATATTACCTGAAAAGGGTACCTTACTTCAATTTAAGAATATTCAATGTAAACAATTGATACCGTTTGTTATATATGCTGACTTTGAAACATTATTGCAACCCTATGTGGAAAGTCAAGGTAATCAAACGACTAGCATTCAGCAACACATTCCAGCTGCGTTTGCATATTACATTGTTTGTAACTATGATAGTTCTCTCAATCGTTTAAAACAATATCGCGGTTCTAATTGTGCTGCAAAATTTGTGGATTATATACAAAAAGATGTAAAAGAAATTTACAAAACTATTCAATCATCTTCAGAGAATCTTGTTCCGATAACCTTAAATAAACTCGAGTTAATTGCTTTTAAAAATGCAGAATATTGTTATTTATGTTCCAATTTATTATTAGATGACAAAGTGAAAGATCACTGTCACTTCACCGGAATATACAGTGGTGAGGCCCATTCATTTTGTAATCGCAGATTTCAAATTCCTAAATTCATTCCTGTATTTTTTCACAACTTATCCGGTTACGATTGTCATTTATTTATTCGTTAATTAAGTATTATTCCTGGTGCAATAAAAGTTATTCCGAAAAGCAAAGAAAAATCTTTTACTAAATTTATTCCTTTAACCGAAAAAAATTTCGTAGCATTGCGTTTTGTCGATTCATTTAATTTTTTAGGAACAAGCTTAGAACAACTAGCGAATAATTTAGATTGTAATGACTTCGTACATTTACGTCAACATTGTCACAGTGAACAACAATTTTCATTATTACGCCAAAAAGGTATATACCCATATGAGTATATGTCTTCCTGGAATGTGTACGAAGAAACTAGTTTACCGTCGAAAGATAACTTTTATAGCAGTCTTACGGGTGAATCAATAAACCAAAATGATTATGAACACGCAACAAATGTATGGGATTTATTTTGTATTACTAATTTAGGAGAATATACAGATTTATACGTCAAAAGCGATGTTTTGTTATTAGCTGATATATTTGAAAAATTTCGCGGAACGTGTAAGAAAAATTATGACTTAGATCCGGCATTTTATCTGACAGCTCCAAGCCTCAGCTTCGATGCAATGCTTTTAAAAACTAAAGTTAAATTAGAACTTATATCCGATTTAGAAATACACCGTTTGATACAAAACGGTATACGAGGAGGCATCTGTTTATGTTCGAAAAGATACGCTCAATCCAATAATAAATATCAGTTTAATTATGACTCCACTCAACCTGATAATTACTTAGTATATTTAGATTGTAACAACTTATACGGATATGCTATGTGTAGCTATTTGCCGTATGGTGATTTCAAATTACTTAATGAGGCGGAATGTAGAAAACTTAATATATTGAGCATTCCCGATGATAGTGATTACGGATACATTTTGGAAGTTGATTTAGAATATCCAGATCACTTACACGATTGTCATAATGATCTTCCATTTTGTGCTCAAAATTTTGTACCACCCGGCTCAAAACAAAAAAAACTTATTCCTAATTTATTTAATAAATATCATAATGTCATACACTATGCTCACTTAAAGATTTGTGTTGAAAATGGATTACAGCTTAAGCGAATTCATAAAGCGATAACATTCAAACAAAGTCCATATTTAAAAGAATATATCGATTTAAACACCGAATTGAGAAAAAAATCGGATTCACCTTTTGAACAAGATTTTTTTAAACTTTTAAACAACAGTAGTATATTCGGAAAAACGTTGGAAGATACTGAGCGTAGAGTTGACGTAAAGCTTGTTAGTACATGGCACGACAATAGCAATAAAACAAATAAGCAGTACTCTGCTGAACAACTAATACATCGACCTAATTTCCACAGCTCTACTGTGTTTGATGAAAATTTGGTAGCAATACAATTAAAAAGAGAAAAAGTTTTTTTGAATAAACCTATTTATATAGGATTTTCAGTTTTAGAAATATCAAAAACTGATATGTATAACTTCCACTATTCAATCATGAAAAAGTTCTACAACTAAAAGTTGTCGTTATGTTATACAGACACTGATAGCTTATTATACTCAATACAAACAAATGATTTTTACCAAGATATAAAATTTTTTTATCGAATATTTTGATACGAGCAATTATTCGGCTCAAAACCGTTTTGGTATCGTTCCAAAAAATAAAAAAGTACCTGGTTTGTTTAAAAATGAGTTAGGTGGAAAAAATTTATTAGAGTTTGTCGGTTTAAATTGTTCCTTCATAAAGGTTCTGTAATGAAATGACAAGTCGTAACATGTTTTTTCTTATGTCAGACATCATGCAACGTGACCGAGTAAACATGACACGCAACACTTAATGTCTCCTCAGTACAATTCTGCAGTTTGATCTTACAACATATCAATAGTAATTGTAATCGTGCTTACGCTGCCCGTTATTTAGTGTGAGTAAAGCTCTTTTATATGATTGATTTTATTGTGATTATAATTTTGTAGACGTAAAATATATATGTTAAAAATATATATCTTTACAGATCATGGCAGATTCTCAGGAATTATGTGCAGTGTACTCCTCATCATCTTCAGACGCACCCGATTCTACTGAAGGCCTCCACAAATACGTGTAAGCAGTGCTGGCTAGAAAGCGACTAGAGGCACAAAAAAGAAAAGAAAAAAAAGATGCAGCACTAAGAAGGAGCAGAGGAGTTGCATCTACATCATACGTAATCAGGAATGGTCATCGGAATGGAACCCGATTAATCAAGATACAGATTTTCAATTTAAAAGATAATCCTGGACCTTATTCACCTGCCGACGCTCAGTGTAGCAGCAGTGAACGTGACAATGACAGTGGAAATGTAGTACTCAGTGCGCAATATGTTGTAAAAAACTCAATGGATGAAATATAGGAACTGAGTGAAAATTTGATTAGCAAAATTAGTAGGAAATTTACTTATGATGATTACAGAAACTGTTCACAATCTATTTTGTAATTTAGTTTTAGAATACCTATAATCATTTTGTATTTGTAATTATTTTGTGTTTAATGTACTAATATTATAAAATTATAATATAATGTTTATTTCAACTTCAAATATCAAAAAAACTGTGTGGTTATAGTTATTACTTTATCAAAAATTTATTATTGTTGTATTTGATTGTAAATAAATTGTATGATGAAATATTGAATTTTATTTCGAACCGACTCTTAGTTCTTATTTCATAGATTGATAAATAAAAGACCAAAATATTTATTTTTTAAGCATTTAACTGCTAGATGTTCAAATCTAAAGAAAAGTTTACTAGAAAATATCCACGCGGACCAGGCAGCGGACGGGACTCGAACCCGCATCCTTCGCTATCCGGGCGAATGCACTGACCATTATGCTACCACGGCCCTATTAGCCGCGTCGAAATTTTCCTAGCCTTAAGCTGCAAGGCAGCGCCATATCTTCGCATTGTAGGTAACCCACAATGTCAAATGAATACTTTTTCAAGTATTAAACATTTGAACGAAGAAATAGCTTGATTTTTAGCGCCAATAGTAGGTCAGAATTATATGAGGTAGCTCAACTTGGTTTTAATGGTGTAAATAACTGGCTTCGCTGCAATTTACTAACACTGAATACTGACAAAACCAATTATATTCACTTTTCTATGCGCCAGCCTTGTCATGGGTTTACAAATCCTAACTTATACGCACACCAATGCCAATATCCTTCAGTCAATAAATGCGATTGCCCTTTAATACAGAACACATCCCATATAAAATATCTTGGTATCTTAATTAACGACACATTATCTTTTAGACAGCATATTGCAAATCTAGTAGTCAGGATCCGTAAATTAATGTATATTTTTAAAAAATTACGTACCATTGCAGGTCCAAAACTAATTAAACAGGTATATCAGGCCTTATGCCAATCAGTAATTCAATATTGTATAACTTCATGGGGTGGAGCTCTCAAAGCTATTTTAATCCCTCTCGAGCGAGCTCAGAGAGCCATTTTAAAAGTAGCCAATTCACTTCCCTTCTTATATCCTACGCATCAACTTTACAAATACTGTAATGTGTTAACAGTTCGCCAGCCTTTCATTATGCACACCATATTAAAACAACACACCATTTCACCTTTTTGCTCTGATATCACTAACAAAAGACGGAAAGATATAGTCTGCATCTCTACACATGATTCAAAATACATCTTTTCACATAGATTCTCTACTTTCCTAAGTCCTTTCTTATATAATAAGTTAAATAGAGTATTAGGTATTTATACATTAAACTATTTTAACTGTAGAACTGTAGTATTTAATTATTTGTACAGCCTGACATACGAGCAGACCGAAGAATTACTTCTTATTTGTTTATACATTTATATTTTACTTTAAGTTCTGTTTTAATTAATTTGTTAATTTATTAATAATTCAATGTATTATTTAGATCATAAAAGCCTGAAATACAGGTACAATTTTAACTGTAACCTAGTTCAGGCATCCATTATTTTGTATTTTATATTGTTATTAGTATTATTATGCAATGTATGACCTTATTTGAATAAAGATATATTTATTATATTATTATATATATTATATTAATTAGCAATTATACTTATGATTTTATTTATTTTTTAAGCATTTAACTGCTAGATGTTTAAATCTAAAGAAAAGTTTACTAGAAAAAAATTTTGACGGCGCGGGTTCGAGTCCCGTCCGCTGCCTGGTCCGCGTGGATTTGATTTGTTTCAAATGTTTAATACTTGAAAAAGTATTCATTTGACATTGTGGGTTACCTACAATGCGAAGAGATGGCGCTGCCTTGCAGCTTAAGGCTAGGAAAATTTCGACGCGGCTAATAGGGCCGTGGTAGCATAATGGTCAGTGCATTCGCCCGGATAGCGAAGGTTGCGGGTTCGAGTCCCGTCCGCTGCCTGGTCCGCGTGGATTTTTTTCTAGTAAACTTTTCTTTAGATTTAAACATCTAGCAGTTAAATGCTTAAAAAATAAATAAAATCATAGCTATAATTGCTATTTCTTCTTTCAAATGTTTAATACTTGAAAAAGTATTCATTTGACATTGTGGGTTACCTATAATGCGAAGAGATGGCGCTGCTTTGCAGCTTAAGGCTAGGAAAATTTCGACGCGGCTAATAGGGCCGTGGTAGCATAATGGTCAGTGCATTCGCCCGGATAGCGAAGGATGCGGGTTCGAGTCCCGTCCGCTGCCTGGTCCGCGTGGATTTTTTTCTAGTAAACTTTTCTTTAAATTCTTATACATTTCTTTTGTAGTATAAAGAGATCCCCTACATCTGTACTATTGCCCCACATAATTATTATGATATGATATATGATAACCATGACTGCGCGTATGCATAGTATGCGGTCATGCCGTTTTTTTATTTGTACTTAGTTTAAGTTCGTAGAGTGCGTATGTGAATCGTGATAGCTTAGATTTTATTTTCTCTATATGTGCTTTCCAATTTAAGTGAGAATCTATCAGTAGTCCTAACAATGAACAGTTACTTAATTTCTCTAATTCAATATTATTAATTTTAAGCGTAACGTTTAAGGGTGACTTTTGATGGGGTCGGAATTCAATTAATTTTGTTTTAGAGTAATTGATTTGTAAGTTATGTTGATTCAACCAATTGTCAATTTTATGAAATATTACTTTTAATTCTTCCTGTGTTTGGTCTAAATTGTTATATTTAGTTATTAAGGAAATGTCATCAGCGAATAGAACACAAGGTGTGTTAACTTTAGGGAGATCATTGATGTACACTAAAAATAATGGACATCCAAGGACGCTTCCTTGTGGTAAAGAACCTTCTAGTATTGTGCAGTTAGAATTCCCACAGAAGAAAAAAAAATACTTTTTTTTCTTCTGTGGGAAATCGCAAATACATTTATTTGCGATTTTGATCGGACATTCCAAAAAGACATCATTTATATTGAGTTTAATATTTTTTTGTGAATTGTTTGTTGATTTATTTGTTGTACTTTTAATAATTTGCCACATTGTTTTTATTTTATTTTCGGATTTCATCATACGTCTGGCATAATTATTCTTCTTAGATGTGACCACTGATCTTCTTAATATCTTTCTGTAACTTCAGTAATAGTTTTTAATAATTTGATTATTGGTATGGTTAATAATAATGCGCAACAATCTCTTGTGCTTACAAGAAATTTTAATCCCCTGAGTAAGCCAATGTTTTTTTACTAGAATTGGATCTTGTTACAAATTTCTTTAAGGGGAAATATTTATTTAGAAGATCTTGTAGCAAACCATTGAATAGTTCATAGTTTTTATTACAATTTGTTGTCTGTAGAATATTATTCCAATCAATTTGACCCAGTTCTAGTTTTAAACTATTTATTTGGCTGTCCAAAAATATTCTTTTAAACGATATTTGTGTTTTTGAGCTTTTTTGAAAGTATTCCGTGTCTATTTGAACTATAATCCCACTATGGTCAGAGATACCAAACTCACATACTTTACTTTTTGTCCATTTAAAGTTTGTGAAAATTAAATCAATGCAAGTGGCCGCAGATTTACATATTCTAGTAGGGACTTTTATTTGTTGAATAAAGTTATAATTTAGCATTAAGTTCTTAAAGTCAGATGACAGTTTTTTATTTTCTAACACATTAATATTAAAATCTCCGCCTACTATTATGTTTTGTTGTTTTTCAGATTTCAATTTTAATAATAATTTTGCAAATGATTCTATGAAACTGTCCGTTTCACGCTCAGTACGATACACGCATATTATTAATAGATTTAAATATTTAATTTCAATACCACATATTTCGATAGTAAATTCTACAGAAAAATCAGATATGTCCTTTCGCTCTGTGTAGTCAATATCTTCTTTTATTATTATTCCAACTCCTCCTTTAGTTCTAATCTTTCTACAGTAACTCGCTGCAAATACATATCCATTTATATTACAATTATTAGTCTGTATTTCTTTTAATGTTAATGTTTCTGACATACACACTACTTCAAAAGGTGTTTCATATAGTAGCTGCTCTAGCAAATGCGTTTTATTGTTTAAGCTCTGCATATTTGATAAAGTATGTTAAAGTTAGACCCGAAAAAATGTTTCTCTAGACTTATTTAATGTTATATCCAATTTCTTTTGATAGTGAACTTTATTTGTTTTAATAATTGTTTGTTCATTTTCTTTTGAATCAGTACTCTTATGTAACATTTTCTTTACTTGATTTATTTGGTAATTTTTCATGTTATTTCTATAATCAATTCTTATTTTTTCTTGAATTATATTCTGACTTACGTGTTTTAGATTATTGCGTGGGGTGCCCAAGTAAGAATATCTCAAGTCAATGTAACTCACGTGAGCTAGTTCTTCACTTACATATTTTAAAATGTCATTGGTTTGTTCGCTTTGATTATTTTGGTTATGTTGTGTTTCGCATAGAATAATGTTTGTATTTTTAAGTAGGCTAAAATGGTAGTATAGATATGAACTGAATTTCGTTAGGTTGGGTTCGTTTCTTCCGGTAAGTATAATTATGTATTCTGTTTTCCCAAAGTTCAAGCATTCTTTTTTTATATCCTTTATTATCTCGTCAGTACTGTCTGTACTTAAGCTCCTGGCTTAAGTTCACTAAAAATATTATATTTACTACCAAATATTTTCTTCAGTTGTTGACATATCCCACGACCTTGTTCATCTCCAAATATACGCACTGCATGTAAACAATCATTATTTTCCTTAGTTAGTGTAGATAAGTTTTCATTTTTCTGTGAACATCCAGTCTGCCCCCCGTAAGGACAAAACACAGGAAGAATCAAAAGTAATATTTCATAAAATTGACAATTGGTTGAATCAACATAACTTACAAATCAATTACTCTAAAACAAAATTAATTGAATTCCGACCCCATCAAAAGTCACCCTTAAACGTTTATTTTAAATGGACCTAATAGTATCCAAATGCCATTCGATAACATTCCTTATTTTTTTCACAGTCCTTATTGATTACTAGATAACTGAAAGGTTTATTCCAAACAGCTGAGCACATTTCGCGAAACTGGGACCATGACATATCTGATCCCACGTGTTCATCATAAACATGTTTCAAATTGATATCGTCTTGTTTAAATAATATAATAAGGTTTGAATTATCCCTTATGAATTGTTTAGGTATTTTAGTATACGTTTGATTTATATAAAAGCAATCAATTTTCTTATGACGTCCCATAGCAAAATAATCTCTGATGTTGTTTTGATTTTCACAAGCAACGTCGTCGAAAATGATTATGGAATCTGTTAAAGCATCATGTGACTATCCGACTATTATAAATACAGTGCCGCGCTAAAAAGTAGAAGAAAGTTATTACTTTTAAACAGTGATTAAAAAACGGACAAATAGTTGTGACTTTGACTTTTAGTGAGTGACATTTTTAAATAATGCCGGATGAGCAGGACCCTCCAGTTTACGCGATGCAGTCTACAAGTCAGGACTCGGAAGTTGCGCAAATAACAGTTTCTTCGCGCATACCAGACTTTTGGGAGGACCAGCTGCGCACTTGGTTCATACAGACCGAGTCGGTTTTATACAATCAAAGGCTTTCAGACGCGGCTAAGTACCATCTAGTAATTGCAAAATTGGGCAAGAACGTCGTTCAGCAGGTAACTGACATCCTGGTGAGTCCGCCAGCCGAAGGAAAATATGAATTATTAAAGTCGACTTTACTTGCCATCTACGAAGAGTCTGAGTCACGCCAAATATAAAAATTAATTGGCGAGATGGACCTGGGAGATCAGAGGCCATCCCAACTCTTAAGACGAATGAAGGAACTGGCAAGAGATAAGGTAAATAACGACACACTTAATATATTGTGGCAAAAACTTTTGCCAACCTCAGTACGTGCCGTGTTGGTCGTTACCGACACCAAAGATTTAAATACCCTTGCTTCAGTCGCTGACAAGGTTATGGAGACCATCAGGCCTATCACCATCGCTGAGGTTAAAGCTACCTCTTCTAGCAACACTGATATAATAGCGGAAATAGCGAAAATCAATAAACGCCTCGACAAAATGTCAACGGCCAGATCTCGATCGATGTCGCGACGCAGAGAGCGGAATCGCAGCCGGCCGCGGTCCCAAAATCAGCGTAGTCACACGCCGCGCCGCGCCACAGCACGTAAAGATTGGATGTGTTTTTACCATTTCCGATACAAAGAGAAGGCCCATAAGTGCATACCGCCGTGCGCCTGGAAAGGAGTTCCTCCATCCGATTCTGCCGCTCCGCATCAGGGAAACTAAATGCCGTGCAGCATTCAGCGGTGGGCAGCTGCATAGGATCTTCGAATCATCGCTTGCGTATCAAAGATAAGTCTAGTAATTTATGTTTTTTAATAGACACAGGTGCAAATGTGTCTGTGCTGCCGCGAAATGTAGTGCGTGGGAGTCGTTCAAGTGATAAGTGTTGCGATTACAATTTATATGCCGCAAACGGAACTAAAATAAATACTTATGGCATAAAAACTTTAATTTTAAATTTAGGGTTACGTAAAGCATTGAAACGGACGTACATCAACCTATTTTGGGAGCCGATTTTTTGGCATATTATAAGTTATTGGTTGACGTAAGTTCGCGCCGCCTAATAGATGAAGTTACGCATTTAAATGTTTTAGCTTCTATTGTTTACTGTAATGAACAATCAGTTAAAACTATTGACGAGCGTCATCCATTCTTTCATATTTTAGCACAGTACCCTGATATCACCAAACCGATCTCATTTAAGGAGACGCCTAAACATTCTGTTTACCACTATATCGAGGCGAATGGTCCACCGGTACATGCAAAAGCAAGACCGCTACCACCTCATAGATACGCAAAGGTAAAAGAAGAATTTAGGCTTATGCAAGAATTGGGTGTTTGTAGACCGTCGAAAAGTGCGTGGGCGAGTCCATTGCACGTCGTTCCTAAAAAAGACGGGCAATTGCGACCTTGCGGTGATTACCGAGCACTTAATGCTATAACTAAACCCGACAGGTACCCTATCCCCCGATAACATGATTTCACATATTTATTAGAAGGCAAAAATATTTTTTCTAGACTTGATTTTTTATTTTATTTTTTGTGACGAGGGGAAATGCAGTTACGCACGATACCGTGACGCTGACTAGGCGCACGGCGTGTGTGGGACTCGCCGGCACGGGAAACAGTGCCGACCCTACTCAAGCAGGACCAGTGCGGAAGGCCACACTGATCCTACTCCACTAAAACCCCCCGGTACCCTCCTACGCCCATATGGGGGCGTCTCAGGATCGACGCACCTTAGCGTGCGCCACTTCACTGGGACGTCCCCGGGCCGGCCCGGCCCAACGAGTGGACCGGGCGACGCGCCTCAGGGGGACTGCGCAAGGGTACTAGGCAGTCCCCAGACGTGGTGGCCTATACCGGAGCGGCACCTAGGACGCGCGGCTGGTCAGGCCGCGCCCAGACCACCTTAGGGCCGTCGAAAACCGGCAGTCACCGCTGCCTGCCTCCTTCGGCCCACCCGTCTACGCCGGAGAGGGGGGGCTAGAGCGTCCTCCTCCCGCTCCCTCTTCGCTGCCTCCTTCTGCGCCATCACAGATTCGCAGAAGGAGGCGGCCGCCCTCCAGGCTCTCTCGCTACCAAGCATGGCTCTTACCATACTTGGCAGCGTGAGGCCTCCTCCGCCGAGCGCCGCGATCAGATCGCGGCGCTCATTTCGCCAGGCCAGGCACACGATCAACGTGTGCTCGGCCGTGTCGTCGGGAGAGGCGCAGTGATGACACCGCGGCGTCTCCTCCCGACGGGCGACTCGGTGCAGGTAGTGACCGAAGCATCCATGTCCGGTCAGTACCTGCACCAGGCGGTAGGTGAGGGTGCCCCGCTGGCGCCCTACCCACTCCTCCAACACCGGACGAATCGCCTCGATCGTCCGGTGGCCAGCGGCTGGGTTGGCGAGTGCCTCCACCCATCGGCGCAGAGCCTCCCTCTGCGCCTCGGTGCGGACCCGTTCAGTCGCTCGCCCCGCTCTCTTGCCGCGACCCGGTGTTGATGCACCTGGGACAGTACCAGGGCATCAACCTCCCACGGGAGCGTGCCTGCTAGGACGCAGGCAGCCCCGTGGCTGACCGTGCGGTAAGCCCGCACGGCCCGGGCCGCGATGACCCTCTGCGGTCTTCGCAGGAGGGCCCTCGTGCGGGACGAGAGGCACTCCGCCCAGACCGGGGCCCCGTACAGCGCCATCGACTTTATCACGGAGTGATAAAGCCGACGGCACTTCGCCCTCGGCCCTCCCACATTGGGGAGGAGCCATCCGAGTCCGGCTGCGGCGCACAGCCGGGGAGCGAGGAGCCTAAAATGCTCCTCGAAGCTCCACCGGGGATCCAGGGTCAGGCCAAGATACTTCATGTGCATCTCGACATGAACCTGGATCCCCTCAACCCGGACACGGAGCCCCGGTGGGGTCCTACATCTTGGGGCATGGAACGCCATGGCTCTCGTTTTATCGAGGGCCACCTCCAGCCCCAGGAGGCGGATGCGTCGGACGACCATGGAGGTGCCGACCGACGCAAGGTGGACCGCCTCCTCCCACTCCTTCGCTCTCGCCGCGACAAGGATGTCGTCCGCGAAGCAGACGACATTCATTCGCGGCAAGAGCGAGCCACGCAGGACCCAGTTGTACCCCAGGTTCCATAATAGAGGGCCTAAAACGGAACCTTGGGGCACACCCGCCGCCACTGTCCACGACTGGACGCGCCCCTCCGCGTCCTCGTAGAGGACTGACCTGTCCCGCAAGTAGTCCTGTACGAGGGCGCGGAGGTAGAGGGGCACTCGGTGGAATTCGAGCGCCGCCTCTATGCACTCGTGGAGGATGGTGTTGAACGCGTTCGCGATGTCCAGGGACACCGCGATCACAACCTCCCCCCGCGCTGTGGTCACCTCAGTCCACCTTTTGAGGTGGCCTATCGCGTCCATCGTGGACCGGCCGGTGCGGAAGCCGTACTGGCAGTCTGCCAGGTCCGGCCCCGTGCCCTCTATGTGTTCGATGATCCGGAAGGCGATGATTTTCTCAAACGCCTTCCCGGACTCATCGAGCAGCACCACCGGCCGATAGCCCGCCGGAGAGTCCGCCGGGCGGCCCTCTTTACGGAGCAGGCAGAGCCGCCCCTCCCTCCAGCGCCTGGGGAAGCGACCCAACGCGATGCATACATCGAGCACCGCGCGGAATCGGTCCCCCAGGGGTTCTAGACTTGATATTAATCGCGCGTACCATTTTATAATGGTCGCCCCTGAAGATACAGAGAAGACCGCTATAATAACACCTTTCGGTTTATTTGAGTTTCCGCGCATGACATTTGGGTTGCGTAACGCTGCTCAAACTTTTCAAGGGTTTATGAACCACACAGTTTTAGAGGGTTTAGACTTTTTATATACGTACATTGATGACGTCATAATATCAAGCCCAGATATGACGTCCCATAAACAGCATTTAAAATTAGTTTTTGAGAGATTGAATAAGTTCGGTTTAACTATAAACTTAAATAAATGTGTGTTTGGTCAATCTAAAATAAACTTCTTAGGATTTGAAGTGTCAACAAAAGGAATTCGGCCCTTGAAAGAGAAATTTGACGCAATTTGCGCATTTCCAAAGCCAGAAACAGTCGAACAACTGAGACGATTTTTGGGGATGTTAATTTTTACAGATTACATTTACCTAATGCCGCCGAATATCAAGCAGATCTTAATTCATATTTACGAAATTCTAAGAAAAGAGACAAAACGAAAGTAGATTGGAATGAAAAGTCTAACAACGCGTTTCTTGAATGTAAATTACAATTACAAAATGCAGCGCTGTTATCATATCCGAAACCCGATATTCCGCTTGCACTTATGACGGACGCATCGAATACGAGCGTGGGAGCGGTATTGCAACAGCGTGTAGGTAAGGTATGGTTGCCACTTGGTTATTTTTCTAGGAAATTGTCACCAACTCAGCAAAAGTACAGTACGTATGATAGGGAATTGCTGGCAATTTACCTAGCAGTAAAGTATTTCCGTAATATGGTAGAAGGTCAAAACTTGGAAATTTACACCGATCACAAACCCTTAACTTTCGCTTTTTCGAAAATTGGTAGTGATAATGAACTGCCAAGGCGCGTAAGACAATTAATTTTTATCAGCGAGTTCACTACGAACATTAACCACGTTGTAGGGGATAACAATGTAGTAGCGGACGCGTTATCACGTGTCGAGTCCGTTTGTTGCTCGACAGAATTAGATTATTCAGGTATAAGCGACGCGCAATCAAAAGACGAAGTTTTTGCTGAATTACGAAATAACCCGAACAATAACTTGAATTTTAAAAAGATATTGTTGCCTGGTAGCAATTTACCTGTTTGGTGTGAAATGTCAACCGATAGACCTAGACCTTACCTACCTGAAGTATTTAGGCGGAAAGCTTTTGATTACATTCACAACCTTAGTCACCCGGGAATACGTTACCTCGCGAAAGCTATTGAGGGAAAGATGGGCGGGCGAAGACCTGCATAGCATGTCAACGTGCCAAAGTATATAGGCACGTTAAATCAGATATTGGTAGATTTCCTTTGGCAGAACGTTTTACGCATATACACGTTGACATATTAGGTCCCCTACCAATTTCCTTGCAGGACTATAGGTATCTCGTTACAGTAATTGACCGTCAAACGGGTTGGCCTGAAGCGTTTCCTGTGAGGGACATTTCGGCTGAAACGGTATCGAAAGTTATTTTTGAAGGATGGATTTCACGTTTTGGCTGTCCTGCTCAACTCACTAGTGACCAGGGCAGGCAATTCGAGAGTAACGTTTTTCAACAGTTGATGAAATATTTAGGCATTCATAAAACTCGTACAACGCCCTACCACCCTCAAAGTAATGGATTAGTTGAAAGGTGGCACAGGTCCCTTAAGGCAGCGCTCATGGCCAGGTTAGATTCTAAAACATGGGTAAAAGAGTTACCTATAGTTTTGTTGGGACTTCGGGCAGCACCACGGTCGGACACTAGTGTAAGCGCAGCTGAAATGACATACGGTCAGACACTAAGGCTTCCGGGAGAATTTTTTGATAACAAAAACCTATCTATATTGAATCATAGTGAGTATGTTGAGCATTTACGTAAATTAATAAATGAATTAAAGCCCAAGCCTGCGTCACGTAAGGATGCACACACAGTATTCGTGCACCCAGATTTGAGTAACTGCAGCCACGTGTTTGTTCGAAACGACCTCGTACGGAAATCTTTACAGCCTCCGTACGACGGCCCTTTCAGAGTTTTAGAAAGAAAAAATAAGTTTTATTTGATTCAGATGCCTGGTCGTAGCGTTAATATTTCCTTAGATAGATTAAAACCCGCTTACACTAGTGAACCCCCAAGTGCACCCTGTCACATTGACAAGAACACGGATACGAACGCATCAAACAAAAATTACGGTGTTGATTCTAATGGCTCAAAAGCAGCGGATAATACTCTTCCGCTCAGTTACACTACGCGTAGCGGCCGTATATCGAAAAAGACCGTACGTTTCAATTTATTATGATATATATATACTAGGTAATAAGCATTTGTAAAAATTATTTCTTTTAATCGTCTAAACACGATTAGTTCACTTGTTTGAATTTTTACATTATAATAATTTTATCATAAATAAATAATGGGCAACACAATAAATAAAGATGAAGTAGTAATCGCTCAGTCTGAAGCAGAGAGAAGGGAAATGAGAATGCGATCGTATATCGGATGGGCTGTGGCGATTGTTATCTTGGTCGTCGTAATCACTTATTTTATTTGCCGATATGGAGCAGCTAAAGTAAAGAAGTGGCTCCTAAAGCAGGTGGAAACTATACAGGACCATGCTGTGCAAATAGCGCGTACGACTAGAGGAAGTTTCCGTAGAACCAAAGATGCGCCTCAGCCGCCAACTAAGATAGAAATTAGTTAAGTATTTTATAGATTATTTTTTTCAGCCAGTGTGGGCTATCCTTTCGTTTTGTTGATATCAGTGCAACTTATAATCAGATAATTTTAAATCGGTATACAATTATAGTATGTCTTTACTGATTGTAAAACTATATGTTTGTTTAATATGTAAATTGTTATTTGTGGTATAAATTTGTTTGGTATGTGTCTATGTTTATTTTGAATAAAAATATAACTACTTATACACTATACAAAACTATATACAGAATTTTATTTACAAATTTGCTAGAAAATAACTATGTATGGAAGCATAATAGCATAATCTAAATTTGGTTTGATTATTTTTAAGTACTTGTAAAATATTTTTATGTGATCATAACATTCCAGTTATGTTTTATGTTAGCATTGCATTTGATTAACATAACGTTGTAAGTAGGTCAGTGTTTCGACAAGAAATTGTAATCAGCATTATTGTCATTCGCTTTAGCAGGATACTTGAGACGTAGATAACGATACTTATTGTTGTTAGCGAAAGTTCCATTCCGCATTTTTATTATATATTAAACATGTTTATATTACTTTTTACAATATTTTGATGTTAAAAAATGTTTTTGGGGGGGAATGGTGTAACTACATATGTAATGTACATGTTTTATACTATGTAGATGCACGTTATGTGATCTACCTATACGGCCGTCAAGACCGTGAGAAAGCCCTCTCAGTAAGAGAGTAACTTGTGAAGCGCACTGTAATGTACACGCATATTAATAATAAAATATAATTTCCGTCTTCGATTGATTTTAATTTGGACTCTCCATCAAATTAGTTACTCCGCCAAACATACATGACGACAAACTACTTAACGAAACGCCTATCCCAATAAAAAGGTTCGCAGCTTGGTTTTAAAGGAATGTTTGTTGGGGGACATTCTAATGTCTAGCGGGAGTTCGTTCCACAAAAGTATAGTTTTGACGAAGAAGGAAGAGTGAATGATATCGGAATTGTGAGATGGAACGACTAGTAAACGATTGAAAGAAGATCTAAGATTTTTAGTATGAGAGGTACATAAGTACTGAAACTGAGAAGTGAGATAAGGGGGGGCATTTGGAGAATCCAGCAAAGTGAACAAAGTGGTCAGAGCCCGCATACATCTGCGTTGTCTAATGGGCATCCATTTTAAGAGAGATCGGTATGCGGACACATGGTCATATTTTCTAAGATTAAAAACGAATCGAATGCAGTTATTCTGCAGTCGGTCAAGCTTGTTGAGTAGATCTGCATTCAGGTCGAGGTAGCACACATCACCATAGTCGATTATGGGAAATATTAAGGTTTGCACAAGCATTGCCTTGATATTGACCGGCAAAAAATTTTTCAGGCGATAAAGGGCACGCATTATTCCTGTTACTTTTTTGCAGACGCTACTAACTTGGTCCTGCCATTTAAAACTGGAGTCGACATACAACCCTAGATCTTTTACGACATTGCTGAAGGGGATTGATGTGCCGTCATAAACGATGGAACCAACACTGCCGTTGTCAATTTTGCTCATGGCCCTTGACCCACCTAATAAAATGGTTTGACATTTGTAGCATTGACAATTACACCAAAATTGTCCGACCATGTTTTAATAGCCACTAAATCCCTGTTTAGAGCATCAACGGCTTCATTTTAATTGTCAATACTTGTCTCGGTATATAATTGCAAATCGTCAGCATATAGATGATACGAACAATGAAGTTTGTGAGTGATAAAATCAATAAAAGTTGAAAAAAGAAGAGGAGAAAGAATACCGCCTTGGGGAACACCAGTTTCCAGACTGCGCCAGGATGAGGAAGAATCCCCAGACTGGACCATCTGCTGGCGGTCCCGAAGATAAGATGAAAACCAAGTCAACACTTCGTCAGAGACCATAAGATGAGACAGTATAGAAAGGAGAATATTGTGATTGACGGTATTAAAAGCATTGGAAAACGTGATGTCTGCTGCCAGGACCCGGGGAAAACTTGTTGTTCACTGCACTGTTAACTTCGTAATAAAATCCACAGGCGTTTGCGAATACCTTAAGTAGACTCGACCATCGAGTTGTTAGCCAAAATGCTTTTATTTTATAAATGTGTATTAAAGCTTTGTTAAATCATGAAAAACCTTTAACAGATTCCTTATCACTTTTAAGAAGTTTTGTGTTGGATATATAATGTATTTCTAGTCTGGATAAGAAGATATTTAACAAAATAAAATACCAATTGTTATTGGTTGATAACATTGCCGCCCATCATAAGTATACGTTTTTGTTTTCTTTTAAAGAAAGGAGCAATGTTTTGTTGTACTTATAATATGATAATTATCTTTGAATGTTTTAAAGAGATTTAAGTTAGTATAAAATGTAATTGTTACATTACCATAGGCTTTAATAATTACATTGTAAAAGATGGCGCCACTGTTAATTTGTTTGAGAAGGTGGGAACTAAAAGTATAAATTCAGATATCTGGTGGATTTGACATTCACTTTTTGATCGAGACAAGGGATATCAGTGTGCAGCCTAAAGCATCAGCGTCATGTGAGTTAAGTAATAATCTTCCTATTGTTGTTTTTAACTTGTATTGGAATGATAATATTATTGTGATAATATTATAAGTTGAATATAATAATGATATAATTAACTTATAATTTTTGTCATTTACAATAGAGATTACCCCTGTAATCATATAACTTAAAATAATAGATAAGTTATTTGACGGATGCACCAAAGCGATGTAAAAAGGTAACTGTTGTCCACAATAGGAGTTTGAGTGATCATGCACTGGTGTTGGTAGATTTTAACATCAAGAAACCAAAACCCATAAAAAAAGTTAAAATGTCTAGATCTCTAATGGATATCGATTTGCCATTGTTCAAAGAAGACTTAGAAGCTATTGAATGGGAAAGTATTATGGAGATGGAGGATGTAAATGCTATGGTACAAACCTTCAATAAGAATATCTTGGATTTGTTTGACAAACACTCTCCGGTGCAGAAAAAGATCATAAGACCAGAAGTTAAGCCGTGGATTACAAATATGGTCAAATATATGATGGATCTACGAGACAAAGCATTGATAAAGGCTCAAAAGAAAAAGACGACTGGCGCAAAGGAGTACTACAGAAGTCTTAGAAACCTTGTCAGTGCGTCGATAGAAAGAGAAAAAACAGCCTACTTTAATTACTTCATCAACAATAATGTGAAGAATTCCAGGAAACTTTGGAATCAAATAAAAAAAAGTACTCCAACACTAGAATCCAAGATATGCTCAATCCCAGACTTTTTAAATGACCCCAACAATATTAATAAACATTTCTTGGACCTACCAAATGGTGGAGATGTGGAAAATAAAGTTCTGCGGTATTTTAGAGAGAATTTGCACAGCGGCATGGGTAAGTTTTTTCTGAAACCTGTAACAGAAAGGGACATAGCAAGGACTTTAAACAGTATTAAAACGAAGGCATTGGGGTGTGATGAAATCAGTATAGACATGATTGATATGACGTCTTACGTAACACTTCCGGTTGTTACGAGGATTGTCAATAAATCGATTGAAACTAATGTTTTCCCTGATTGCTGGAAAAGAGCGTTGGTAAAGCCCTTGCCAAAATCCAGTGCAGTTGAAGGACTCAAAGATCTGCGGCCAATTTCTATACTACCAGTTTTGTCAAAGGTTTTGGAAAGGACTGTTCTCAGTCAGATGAACGAGTATTTGGAGAGTACGAATATAATGCCCAAGTTTCAGTCAGGATTCCGGAAGGGCTTTGGCACGGAAACTGCTTTATTGCATGTGTCTGATGATATCACGGAAGCTTCAGATAGTGGTCAAAGTAGCGTCATGGTGCTTCTTGATTACTCAAGGGCATTTGATTGTTTGCCTCATGATTTGCTTGTTGCTAAATTGCAATATTATGGTTTTTCTGCTGACGCTCTACAGTGGGTCAGGTCTTTTTTAGCCGATAGAGAACAAATGGTACTTGTGGAATCACCAAACGGTGAAAAACTAATGTCTTCTGTTTGTAAAGTACAGCGTGGTGTTCCACAGGGCTCGATTTTAAGTCCGCTATTGTTCTCAATATTTACGGCGGATCTCCCGGCACATATATTATCTTGTAAGTATCATCTTTATGCCGATGACACACAAATTTACCATTCATTCCAAAGGGGAGATACGAATGATGCCATCGAAAGAATCAACAACGATCTGCAACGCATTTGGGAGTGGTCACGACGGAACAACTTATTACTAAATCCAGAGAAGTCTAAAGCAATTGTTTTGGGAACCAAAGATCAGATCAGGCGAGTGTTGGAATGTAATAAAGTTGTTAAACTAAACAATACAGTTATTGAATTTGTTACAAATGCACGTAATCTGGGTATAATACTGGACGGGGAACAAAAATATGTACAACATGTTAATGGCAAAATTAGGGGAGCCTTCTTCAAATTGAAAGCACTTTACAGAATCAGGCGGTACATCACTGAAGAACTAAGAGTTCTATTAGTCGATTCGTTGGTGTTGTCTCCTTTCAACTACTGCAGCACCGTCTACGGACCACGGCTGAATGTGAACACAGAGAGGGCTATACAACGAGTACAAAATGCCTGTATGCGATTCTGTTTTGATATCCCAAAGCGTGTTCACATTACTCCGTATCTAAATAAAAACCAGATCCTCAACATGAAAGCGCGCCGGGAGCTCCATTACGCATGCTTAATACAAAAAGTACTTTGGCGGAAAGATCCAGTATACCTATTTGAAAAATTGATCTTCTTCGGGGAATCTAATAGGAATCTTCGCTCTGCCACACAAAATCTGCTCAAGGTTGCTGCTCACAAATCTGCACGATATAGGGGATGTTTCAGGTTCAATGCAGCAAGGATTTGGAATGACCTACCTCCACCCCTTCGTTGTAAAATGAATACATCAAAATTCAAAAAATACTACAAAGCAGCTTTACTTCATAAACAACTTGCTGCGGAAAACCTGAAGCATCCTTATCATAGCCACTTGCCGCTCTTTTTTGTTTTTTGTTTTGACTAAGGCCTAGCCAGTGACGCATGGAAGGTACGAGTAGGGCGAGTACATCTATAGCAAGTAGGAGAATACGTTTATACGTTTATGCACGAAACATGTTCCAATATTTATTATAATCAAATAATGGATAATTCGAGGCTCTATATACATATTATTAATTTTAAGTAAAATTTGTTAAGGGGTGGCTGAAAAACAGCGTTGGTTCAGGTCTAGGCTTGACCAACATTGGCTGAGCCATTTCCTATTGTCTTATTTTTAACGAAATTTTATTATTTAAATATCTGTTAACATGTAAAAAAAAGACAATAAATTATTATTATTATTATTATTATTATTATTATTTGTGAGTTAAGTTGTTATACTTTGTTTTGATATTTTAATTTAAATAATCAATAAATAATGTTCTTTAACTACCTTCGAAATTACAAATATTTTATTTTCCTTACAAAATAAAGAAATAAGAGTCTATTGAACAGTTTTATTTCAATTCCATTTGCTTTTTATTACTTTTTGAAAGGAGAATATTGTGATTGACGGTATTAAAAGCATTGGAGAAATCGATAAGTACTAAACAAGTAACTTTACCGTTCTCCATACCCGCTCTAACATCGCCTGTCACTTTTAAAAGTGCTGAAACAGTGCTATGCCCTGGTCTAAATCCTGTTTGGAGAGGGTTCATTAAGGAATTTCTGTGGACAAATTGAGAAAATTGCTTGTGAACGCATGCCTGCAGCACTTTAGACATGAAGGGGAGGATGGAAATCGGCCTAAATTCATTAGGCTGCGTTGGGTTGGAAACTTTGGGAAGAGGCCGTACATAGGCTTTACGATATAGAACAGGAAAGGTACCGGTGTCGAGAGAGGAATTCATAATATGCGTTATGACAGGAAGTAGAGGGTCTAGAATAGTGATGATCATGCGACGACTAATATCATCACACCCCATTGCATTCGACTTAATGGAAAGAATAATCTTCTTAATCTCTGCCGGTGTGACTGGTGAAAAATAGAAAGTTGACCACGTTAGGACGCGTTAAACCATTTATGAAAGCAACAGTGCTTGCTGTAAAATAACGATCCAACTTTAGAGTAGTTGTGAAATGACAATTGAGATCGTTAAGGTTTATTGAATTAGGTAGGTTTAAATGTCGCGATTTGCCGATACCTAGCGTTCCGAGGAACTTCCAGATATCAGCCGAAGATGAAGACGAAAGATTGTTAAGAATATATCGGCGTTTGGCGTTACGTATCATCTGATTACACCGATTTCTAGCTGCTTTGAAGAGTTTCCACTTTTCGTCAGAGCGGTCCTTTCTGTAACTGCGATACGTACGATTTCTACGTCTCATCGCCATCTGAACACCTGCTGTCATCCAAGGGGCCGGTTGGCGCTTAAGTCTTACTTTTCTGATAGGAACATGGACTTCGTGAATTTTCAACAGGGTGTCGTTAAATATTTTTATCTTTTCGTCAACATCGGAAACTTGGAACATTGGGTCCCAGTTGATCTCAGAGACATCCTTTTGTAGTTTTCCTAAATCCATACGCGCGAATGAGCGCCTGTGCAAAACCTTGGGAGAGGATTTGGGGGGCTTAAAGCGATAGGAAAGGAAGATGAGGTCATGATGCGAGAAGTCAGGAGCGATATGTTGACCATGAGATGTGACGAGGGAGGGATTAGAGGTGAGGATTAGATCCAGCCATGTATCATCACCACAAGTATTTTGGTGAGTTGCTTGAAGGGGTAGAACATGTAGGCTTGCGGACTGGATAATATGAAGGAGTTTGCGGGAACGAGAGGATTCGGGTGCAAGGAGATTGGTATTGAAATCACCCATGATGATAACATGTGCATACTGAGACCCCAAAGATTCTAAAACCTCTTCAAGTTCGGTGAAATAATCAATTGTGGGGGGACAATAAACTACACCAATAACTGCTTTTGCACGACCTGTACCAATCTCCAGAAAAATAATTCAGAATTGGAGTCAGATTTGGAGGTAGCTAACAGTTTGTACAAAAATGTACTACGTAAAAAGATAGCGACACCACCTCCGCCACGACCACAACGATCATTCCGAATTAAAGTAAAACCAGGGATAGAATAAGTGGTACAGAGAAGATGTGGTTTTAACCAAGATTCGGAGATAAGGATAGCGTGTGCATTTCGCCCGGAGAAAACATCAAGTAATTCGTCATAATGCCTAGGTACAAACACGGTCACGGCCGCGTGATCACCTTTAAGGCGATTTTGCCATGCACTTGATAAGGAATTACACTTAAGGGTTTCTTTCTTATTATTAAAAATAATCACTTTATAAAATATTAGAAACAGCTACGTACTAAATACCTTTTAGGACGTGGAAAACGTGATGTCTGCTGCCAGGACCCGGGGAAAACTTGTTGTTCACTGCACTGTTAACTTCGTAATAAAATCCACAGGCGTTTGCGAATACCTTAAGTAGACTCGACCATCGAGTTGTTAGCCAAAATGCTTTTATTTTATAAATGTGTATTAAAGCTTTGTTAAATCATGAAAAACCTTTAACAGATTCCTTATCACTTTTAAGAAGTTTTGTGTTGGATATATAATGTATTTCTAGTCTGGATAAGAAGATATTTAACAAAATAAAATACCAATTGTTATTGGTTGATAACATTGCCGCCCATCATAAGTATACGTTTTTGTTTTCTTTTAAAGAAAGGAGCAATGTTTTGTTGTACTTATAATATGATAATTATCTTTGAATGTTTTAAAGAGATTTAAGTTAGTATAAAATGTAATTGTTACATTACCATAGGCTTTAATAATTACATTGTAAAAGATGGCGCCACTGTTAATTTGTTTGAGAAGGTGGGAACTAAAAGTATAAATTCAGATATCTGGTGGATTTGACATTCACTTTTTGATCGAGACAAGGGATATCAGTGTGCAGCCTAAAGCATCAGCGTCATGTGAGTTAAGTAATAAATAATCTTCCTATTGTTGTTTTTAACTTGTATTGGAATGATAATATTATTGTGATAATATTATAAGTTGAATATAATAATGATATAATTAACTTATAATTTTTGTCATTTACAATAGAGATTACCCCTGTAATCATATAACTTAAAATAATAGATAAGTTATTTGTGAGTTAAGTTGTTATACTTTGTTTTGATATTTTAATTTAAATAATCAATAAATAATGTTCTTTAACTACCTTCGAAATTACAAATATTTTATTTTCCTTACAAAATAAAGAAATAAGAGTCTATTGAACAGTTTTATTTCAATTCCATTTGCTTTTTATTGCTTTTTAGAAGTTTCAAAATTAAATAGGATAAAATTTATGACACACTCGTTTTGTACGATTCGTTAGTGGGCGGGCTCTCGACTTTTTATGAATGAACAGCAATAGTTCGGTTGTGTTGTGATGAATGTATGCTCATGATATTACATTTTGTTTGGAATTCGTAAATGATTTAATGAATGTCCTCATTTCAATTACCTACATAATTAAATCTGGAAACAGTTGTAATCGTTCGTGCTATTCACGAAGTAAGAGTTCTGTAGATTATTTAACAACTTATTTATTTATAAGAATCATAACTCCTGAATAATTCAGTGATATTTTATATGTCACTAACGGCCGCACTCAAAGGCGTCAATTAAAGGTAATGCTTTATTAAGTCGCGTGTTGTCTTATTTTGTTTTACCAAGAAATATTGTTTCTACAAAGAAAGTGTCAACTTTAATTTAAATTAAAAGTTTAAATATGAAGGTGAAATTTTACACGAAAGTAATTAATTATTAGGAGTCGTTGCCTAAAAAGGATTTAAGGAAACTTCCTTAAAATGGGGATAAATGTGTATAAATTAAAATTAATTTTTTTAAGGTTGTTAATATCGGAGTTGGTAATTAATTAGGCTTCTAATTACCTACAAAAATAGCTAATTTATACTCTGAAGGGTTACAATGTAGGATCAAAGTTTTGTTCTGCGCGTGCGAAGCCGCTGACGGAAAGCTAGTACCTATTTTTACAAGAGCATAATAAAAATAAAAGAAATAATTATTAAGCTCATTCTATTTGAGAGTAAAAAGGTTATAGGCTTACTTTAAAAATATGGCTATACCAGATTCATGAATTCAATATTAAAATCGAAACCAAATGTAAAATTACGCGTATGATTATTGTTGTTGTTTTATTATTTCTTTATTTGGTCTCGATATCGCACGCGCATCACAGAAATCCCGAGATGTTGCCAAACCGCTGGCTGTAGGTAGCTGTGTAGCGGCATAGAGCAACGTCGCGCATAATATTTTGTCTCTCGCTCGCACTTACGGGCCTTACCCGGCGCATCATCTATAAGACCAGTTCAGTGCGATCAAGAGTAAATATTATGCGACTGCCACGAGCGTTGGTGTTTACAATAATTAATCTCTTTCTTACTTTTGACTATTCTCACGTGATTCTCATTTGCCTCAAAAATCACAGGTATTAAATTACAACGAACGAACTCTATCAAACAAAAGAAGGTGATAAGTTGATGATTTTATAAAAAAACATTTTATATTATATCTACACATATAGAATAAATAGAAAATGACTTCTATATTTTATCTTGAATGGAGATTTTCATCTTATGTTTATTTAACTAGTAATTATAATTTCATTCTATGTTATTTTTTTTATTAAATAATTGTCTGATTTTATTAAGTTAATATCATGACTAAAAACTCTTTAAATATAACATTACTCGTATGAGCACCCTCTTTTTTATTTTATGTTTATTTACAACTTATATTTTATTTTAATTTTTATTGTTATAGCGGCGGCAATAGAAATACACATTCTGGGAAAATTTCCACTCTCCACCTACGTATTACCAAAGAAAATATGTCCATACAGTCCGCTGACAGACGGATGGAAAGCGAAGACTTCTTCTTCTTGTTGCTACGGGCGTTTCCGCAACTCGACGTCCTTATGGCGCCTGTTTTGCGTGAGGAGGGTGTATGGCCGGAATCACTCCAGCCAGAAGCGAAGGCTAGGAATAGGGTTCCTTTCACCCATTGGTCACACTTTGGTCGCGATCCCAAAAAATAGATTAAACAAATAGAACGTAATCATCACTACTACAGAAACAGGGAGCGATAATAATTTTTACCAGCAAAATAGTCTATACACTACACTTGCTTTAAATCTTTATTAATTTTAAGTATTTGAGTAGTAAGGCGTTTTCAATAAAATACAATTTTAATAAAAAAAATCATTTATTTATTTTTAACAACAATAATAATAAAATGGAAAACTTAGTAAAATCAATCAAAAAAAAAACTTACACTTAACGATAATAATCACCGTAACAAGGAAGATCTAAGGACGTGACAAAATATGAATTACCTAAATTAATAATATTGACATGACGATTTGTCATTTTTCTATATTTAATTTTATATGTCAATTTATTTTAAAAGCCCTCTAACAATTTGCTGTGTCCGAAAAGGGCGACTAAGTCTGAAAGCCTTATAATGTAATTTTCCATCTAATGTATCTGTCGCAGTAAGATAGATATATCTACACTTAGTTTGCAATAAACAATTGACTATTGACATGTATTGTATATTCGTAAGTAGCTACTTATATATAAAAAAATCTCTCTTATTACATCAGTCAACACGAATTTTGAGTCTGAGTTCTGTGTACTGGATTTCTTTTTTATTCCTTATATTAATGTAAAACAAATCATACTCGTTTAGAATATAAATAAATAACAGATAATAAAGGAAGCAAAACCTTTTTTTAAATATCATATTATATAATTGATATTTATAATTTACATGACTTTTGGTTATAATTGATACCAATTCAAATAAATATAAACTCTGAAAACATAAACAGTCTAATACTACGGTACAAGTAATTAATATAATGATGACTTTGCAAATTAATTGCCTGTCAAATATTTTGTTGCTGCACAATTCGTTTTTATGAGGCGCAAAAATATTTGAGGCCATTCATATATAATCCGTTTAAAACTAGTTAAATACTGCAATCACAGATTTAAAAATGTATCCTACCAAAAACATAAATGTGAAATGATAGCCAAGTTCAATATTATGATATATACCTACCTTGGTTGTTGACTTCGATGACAAAAGAAGTGAGATCTAAATGGATGCCAAGTTCAATTGTCAGTCCTAATATGTTATAACAAATCAAAATAACACTTCTTCTTATAACTTACGATAATTATGTTGAAACCTAAGGTCTGACTTGGCTAGTTCTCTATAAATGAACCCAATTTGACATGTTTAAGTGAAATAGTTTTTGAGTTATAAGGGAATCAAAAGTGGCTCCAAATGATTCGTGTAATATTACACACGGTGCTGCTCGCCAGTTCTGTTAGCTTGAACTTGGCTTGACACGCTACCGCTTGTCTAGATTTCAATTATATTAGAAGTGTCATTTCTCCTAACATGAACTCTTCTTAAATTATAAATATTAGTTACTTATTTATAGTTATTATTGTTGTTAAATGAGAAAACCTGTTATTGTTCATTTTTTATTAAGCACCTATAAATAAGTTTCATGTACTGTAAGTCTTCCCAAATGTATAAATAAATGAATAAACTCTCAAACTTAGAACTATAACGCCTATTCTAAGCTCTTAAAACTTACACTTACTTAGATTATAAAATACAGGGTTAATTTTAAACAACCAGTTACCTCGCAGTACTAGATAGATAACATCATACACAAAAACGTTTGTTCTACGAGTTTTAAGATAACTCAATACTTTGATCAATACAAATTTTCTAAACATTTTATTTTCATACAAAAATAAATTCAATATTTATCTTTGTATGAAAATAAAATGTTACGAATTTTCAAAACTCGTAAAACAAACATTTGTTGTGTATGATGTTAGCTATTTAGTACTGCGAAGTTACAGGTAGGTTAAAATTAACCCTGTATATATCACATCATATATACTCTACTTAGTTATTATTTACTAGTTGTTGTCCGCGTCTTCATCTGCGTGAACTTTAGAATTAATAAAATCCCTCGAAAACCTTTAATCGGAATAAAAATTACAGAAAATAAACAATATATGTGCTAAATTTCATCCAAATCCGTTTAAACCGTTTTTACGGGATTGGGTAACAGACATCCAAACATAAAAACTCTCACACTTATAATAATATTTACTATCGGCCCTTATTTAATATTTAGTTGCGGCACCATTGGCGTCTATGACGGCGTCAAGTCGCGACCTCATTGAATTGACTAATTTTTCACAAAGGTCAGAACCCCGTATGCTCTCCCAAACTGTTTCACAGTGAGTGACGAGTGCCTCTCTCGTCCTTTCATTACGGTTGTCCCATCTTTGGACCATTATTCCCCACATATTTTCGATGGGATTTAGATCAGGGGAACGGGAGGGCCATCGCACCGTTCGTATATCGGGCTGTGCCTGGAGCCAATTTTGAACCACGTGCGCAGTGTGGATCGGACAATTGTCTTGAAAGAAAATCAATTCCGGTACTTCCGATTCCGGATATACCACCCGCGCGGTAGGTATTAATGCCTCTTGTAAGAGCTCCAGGTATGCCTGCCCGTTAGTCCTCCCAGAAATAGCAACAAGCTCCCCCGGACCAGCGGCACTCATCCAACCCCACATGTTGGCACAAATCCTGCCCGATTCGTTATTGGGGTTAACATTACGGGCCTCGTACCGTGTGTTATCCACACGCCACAAATGCCGCCGTCCTAATTGACTGGACTTAAAACATTTTTCATCGGCAAATATGGCGTGTGAGAAATCAAAATCACGGTACTCTCTCGCAAATCGCACCCTATCAATTTTGTTTCTTTCGCTTAAAATTATTTTTTTCGCTGGCCGTCTGTGATGCACGCCCGCACGATGGAGAGTTCTTCTTACGGTACGGACGGAGCAGTCAAATTCTTCAGCAAACCTTCGTGTGGGAGTGAACGGTTCAACCGAATATATGTTGACCATTCGCTGGGCCTGTTCCGCTGAAATTGAAAATGGTTGCTCGGGCTGTCTTGATCGGGTATCGAGGTGTCCTTCGTCTCCGAAACGGTTCACCCATAGCCGCACAGTATTTCGCTGCAATAAAAAAATATAAAAAATAACAGAAAATAATTCAATAAACTAAGATTTTTCAAAATAATACACATATAATTAGGTTTTTTTGTTCATATTTTAACCTGAATGGAATTTTAGATTAAAATTTGCATTACAGTTTTGGTTTTATTGTATATTATTTTTGTTTAGTTTTATTTAATTTTCGTTTTACTTCATTTAAAATTAAAGATTATCTACTAAATGACTAATAAATAACCCTAATAATTTAAGACGGCAGAAGCTGTATTTTTCACACTTACTAAAATTCATAAATTACAGGTCAATTGACATCATTACATATTTGAGCTAAACAAAAAAACAAAATTGTTCTTTTCAGTCTACGGCGATTAGAGTAAAGTCCGGCTCTTGCTCGAGGCACTATCTATATAGGTATGACTATATAGGTATAGTAATATAGGTATAGGTATAATATATAATATAGTAATACTAATATAGGTATATTATAGGCTAGCCGCGGCAGCAACGAATAGGAGCGTTTTTTAAGAGATATCTTTCGTGATACCTATTTATTTTGATGATCTGTAATGAGCAAAATTTAATGTATTTACTTAATTGGATAAAAATAAATACTTTAACGTAGGCCCTCAGAAGTAACAACGTTAGAAAGATATTATTTTGTAACAATAAAGTACAAAATTAATAATTTAATCTTTAAATTCCGAATCTTCAAACTATATTCTAAATTGAAAGTAAGAGTAGAAAATAATTAAATACATATCGAGTCATACAAGTCATAAGCGAAATAGTGACTAAATAAAGCAAAATCGATAACTTCGCCATTAATTTTATAATGGATAAAAAAGACTCAAATTATCAAAAAAAAAAACAGTTACGTAATTAATTGCCTTATATTATCTTTTAAGTATCATGTGATTTATAAATAAATAAAAATACATTCAAAAAAGAATATAAAATTATATTTATTATTCTAGTCTTTTCTAGATGCATAGGCGTAGATGCATCGATCGATAGCTTATTTTATAAAATTTGCAACTTAGCAAATGTTTTGTTTCATAGAGCTATCGTTGGACAAACAAACTTACTTTTTATTACAAAACCTGACTCGGTAGGCACCAAGGACGTTATACGTCCTTGGTAGGCGCTTGCAATGTTGCCAAGCCGCTAAAAGGAATCTAATAGAAAATGAAAAAGCAAATTCAGCTTTATGACTGATGAGCGAGGACTCGTATTGTTTGTGCGATACTAAAAGAGACAGACAGCGTCCAAACATTACGCGCGACGTTGCTCTTCGCTTCGCTGTGTCGCGCGCGACGCGACGCCAGCAGTGACACTACAGCGGCTTGGCAACACTTCGGAGTGTCTGAGATTCAATATCTATCAGGAAGAACAAAATAACAAAACGTAATTTTGCAATTGATTTTCGACGTCTAATTAAAAATAGTTATTTGCAACAAGCCGTAAATAAATCTATCTCAAACAGAATTTATGATTTTGCTTTTATTTCTTTCTTCTTATCTTTTTAAAATGAGTTTTTAACTATCTATATATATTCGCAATTATCTATAATTTAAAAATATGATGCCATGTTGCCTTTGATTAACTTGCAATATTAAAAACGGGACTCTATTACTATGACTCCACTGTCCGTCTGTATGTCTGTCACCAGGCTGTTTCTCATTAACCGTGATAGCTAGACAGTTGAAATTTTCACAAAAGATGTATTTCTGTTGCCGCTATTACAACAAATACTAAAAATTTAATAAAATAAATTTGGTCTATATTAATAACGGCATCAGATAGACGCTTGAAATATTCACATAATATTTAGTTGCATATTCACTTTCAAATTAAAATAATATTTAAGGGGGCTCCCATACAACAGACGTGTTTTTGCCGTTTTTTGCTCAATATTATATATAATATAGTCTAATGTTGTATAAATAATGGCACGGAACCCTTCTTGCACGAGTCCAACTAGCACTTGGCCGGTTTTTAAGTTTATCGTTGAATTTAAAACGACAGTTTGTAAAACAAAGTTATTTTTCGATAGCTAAATATTTCTCAATATCACTCATTATATTGTTTATCTAGGTATTTATATAAATAAAATAATATCAGCAATCTATTAGAAAAATTAACAGTAGTTTAATAATACGTTTTCTTACCGTTAATCCGAGCTCTCTGGAGATTTGGCTAATATTCAGCCCTTCTTCGTGCAAAGCTATTATGCGACTCCTCTCTTGTATAGAGAGGTTTCTTGAAGACATGGTCCAAATTCTCGCCAAAGTCACGTTATGCAAACAAATGTCCAGTTTCTAGCACGATCGTTAAGTAAAAACAGGTATTAGTCCAAAAATAATGCGGTGGTCAAACGTAAATCGAACAATCCAAGAAGCGTTAACAATAAGCGAAATGCAAAAAACGACTAAAGTAAACAAATAAACAAACATTGTTGTTGCATCATTCATTCAATGCACCCAGCGCGCAGCGCAGCTATGCTAATTGGTTATAGTAAAATACTACGACCAATCAGGATGGGCCCGTAAAATCACCCGTCTAGCGCTTGTACAGGAAAGATTTTTTGAAGTGGTCAGGCGTCGGTGACCCCCACTATACATTTTGGGCGTTGATGTGATATATATTTAATAACCATGGAGATGATAGATACACGCCGAAGCTCTGGAGGGAGGTCAAGGTAATCTTTATACCAAAGCCAGGTAAGGCAGACTACAACGAGGCGAAATCTTTCAGACCGATAAGTCTCTCATCATTTTTACTAAAGACTCTAGAAAGATTGTGCGACAGAGAGCTGAGAGACAACCAACTAGTCAATATTCCATTACATCCGAACCAACACGCCTATAGTCCAGGCAAGTCGACAGAATCTGCACTACATGCAGTCGTAAGTAAAATAGAGGATTGTCTCAGACGGAAAGATCTATGTTTGGGCACCTTTATAGACATAGAAGGGGCGTTTGACAAAACAAGTTTCGCCAGTATTGTAGACGCACTCGGCAAACACGGAGTAGACGAGACCATCATATACTGGGTAAGCAACATGCTCCGGAACAGACTAATCAGACTACAGAACGACAACCATCTCAGAGCATTGGCGACTAAAGGATGTCCTCAAGGAGGAGTACTATCGCCTCTTCTGTGGAATGTAGTCGTAAACGACTTAATCACCAAACTAAACAACCTTCACTTCCACACGGTGGGCTACGCGGACGACCTGGCAATCATGGTCCCGGGTAAGTCTGCGAGCACCGCCTGTGATGTTACAAGGGGAGCATAGAAGGTGGTTGAAAAATGGTGTGACGACTATGGCCTCAAGGTGAATCCGGTGAAGACAGAACTGGTAATGTTCACGAACAAAAGATCCTTAGGTGACTATCGGCTACCGAAACTCTTAAACACGACACTCACTCTCTCCAATGAGGTAAAGTATCTAGGAGTAACCCTAGACTCTAAACTGAACTGGGGATCACACATAGACAAAACTACTACGAAGACCAACATCATTTTCTGGCAGTGTCGGAAAATGATTAGCAAAACTTGGGGACTAGCACCGTTCATTGTCAGGTGGCTGTACACGACAATAATTAGGCCCATCATCAGCTATGCAGCAGTAGTATGGTGGACCAAGACAATCCAGGTAACGACAACAAATAAGTTAAGACGTCTCCAGAGGCGAGCCTGCTGTGCAATCACCGGCTGCATGAAAACCTCTCCCACATCAGCACTGGAGACTATACTTAATGTGAGACCACTCCATTTATTTATACAACAGGAGGCTGCTTGTACAGCCACTCGCCTAAGCATGCTGGGGCTATGGAGGGACAACAACTCTCCACATACCAGTATCTTAGCAGACATACACAGGCACTTTCCATACTTTGCAGCAGTAAACGACCTTATTCCTAAGACGTACGTATTTGACAAAAAATATAAAATACAACTGTATGAAGACACTCCGGACCGCTGTTTGCACAAGGAGCTAAGGGTCTACACGGATGGTTCAAAAACCAACTGCGGGACAGGTTCGGGTGTCTTCTCCGAAGACCTAAATATACACATCTCAACAGCATTGGGAGCACATAACACAGTCTTCCAGGCAGAGTGTGTGGGCATCATTAAAGCCGCAGAGGCGATAGATTGCCGCGGGGTAAGAGGAAAACATATTCGTATTCTCTCTGACAGCGCTTCTGTCCTACAGGCACTAGACAACAATATAATGACATCAGGGTTAATTTACGAATGCCACTGTAAGTTATCCAATATTTGCAATGACAATAGACTGACCTGACTGCCTGGCTAGAGAGGGGTCCAGCAGGACGGCCATTGGCCCGGAGCCAATTGTACCCATACCTTATCGACAGCTGAGAACCTGGATAAGGGAGCGCTGTCAACGACAACACGATGAATATTGGGCAAAACACACTGACTGCAGGCAAGCTAGGGAAGCCGTTCCTAAGGTAAACCAGCAGCTATCACGTAAGTTAATCCGACTACCTAGACAAGCCCTGAAACAAATCGTGGGTATACTCACGGGTCACGGCTACTTCAACAAACACCTTTATAATATAGGTATTTCTGACAGCCCTCTGTGCAGAGCCTGCTTGGAGGAAGAGGAGACGAGCGCCCATGTTCTGCTGGAGTGCAGAGGCGTTGCAAGACAAAGGACTTCTCTAATGGGAAGCCCGCGGACACTAGTAGAAGCCTGCAGCAACATCCGGGGACTGCTGAGCTTTTTGGAGGAGCTGGGATGGCAGGACTGATGCCAATCCCCACGCAAAATAGGCACTGTGTGTCGAGTTGCGGAAACAGCCCGCCGTTCTACTAAGACTAAGACTAACCATGGAGATGGCTCAAGAGTTCGATGCAAAAAATCACCAAGTTCCGCTACTGACACAGTAGCGGAACAGAAACTTTCGTCGTTAGCAGAGTCTGCAGATTCGTCATCAGCAGAAAAAAACTCGTCGTCTACAATCATAAACTACGTAAATATAAATAAATAGATAGATATAGGATATACGTATATAAATACACAGTATTAATTTTTTTTTTTTTTTTTTTTTCTGGAGGTGTCGAAAAGGAAAGACGTTAACAATTTGCTGATTTAATTTTTTGGATAAAATATTTACATATTTACATATAAACCGCATTTATATGATTAATTAAGCCACAATACCTCCCGGTGAGTGTCATTTATCACTTTATCACACCTGTACCTGTTTATTATGGAGGCAATGCAAGAATCCTTAGCCAAATTGCAGAACTTGTTCATGGATCGCATGGATTCATATCAAGCAGAACTTGCTGCAGCAGCTCCTTCGAGCACAATCACAACACTTATGGCGGACTTCGCGACATTTAAGTCCTTTATCATGGCCTCCTTGAAGAGTCTCCAGTATCAACTTGGTGTGCTCTCACAGCAGATTGACAGTTTGGATATGCGGGACCGCAGGAAGATCCTATTATTCCATGGAGAGCCTGAATTGCCAGAGGAAAACTGCACCTCCGTTTTGGTTGAGTCCATCTGTAATCAGCTAAAACTGTCAACATTCTCATCTAGAGATATAGTTCGGTGTCATCGCATGGGCCGTGCTAGGGTTGGTAACCGTCCTCGCCCAATCCTTATGGAGTTACGATATCCGGAGGAAAAACACCAAATTTGGCTAAAAAAGACTGCATTTAAAGGTTCCGGCATCACAGTTTCCGAGTTCTAGACCAAACCTCGTCACACAGCATTTATGGCAGCACGGGAGAGGTTTGGCATCACCAAGTGCTACACACAGATGGGTATTATATATATTATTGGACCTGATAAGAAAAGATACCGCATCACTTCCCTAAGCGAACTAGCCAGCGTTCCAGACCTAAGTATTTCAGTACCCGGGGATCATGACGTAGAAATTCCTGACGTAGGTAATCAAGACCTAGGTATTCCACAAACGGCGCCCTCTCCAGGACCTCAGGTGCCAAATTGTAATCCATCCATTCCATTCCGTGCCGTTTATCAAATCTTGTCTTCTTCTTCAATTTTAGTGTTATTCTATTTATATCGTACGTTTAAATTGTTAATTTATTGTTATACATGTAGTCGTAATTATAATTTTTTAAGCACTTTTTTTTGCAGACTACCCGAGTTATTGAACGTAATACGTTATTGAACATGACTTTTTTTTTTAATATCGTTCACTTTTATGGCTTTGGACTGGTGTGGGGTGGAAGTATTAGGTGACGATACCAGGTATCGTCACTTGATATTTTCACCTTATATTTTAAATTAGGTAATACTAATTGTCCTTAAATTATATGTTATTTTTATAATTAATATTCCTCTTATAGATACACTCTATCCGGTAGGTGGTTATTAATCATAATAAGTAGCTTTATTTTTTATTAATTAGAGTCATTTTGATTTTATTTATTTTATAATATCATATTATATTTTAGAGTATACATAGTAATGTCTGATTCTTCTGATAGCAACGACTGTAGTTTTTTATCACTTTCCCCAAATAGCTCGTGTAGTAGTAATGATAGCTATTCTAGCCTGCCTTCGCTTGCTGATACTATTCAGGGTCACTTTTCTGATTCACCTAAGAATTTCAACGTAATTCACATTAATGCGCAAAGTATTCCGGCCCATTATACGGATTTGTTGGCGTCTTTTAATATTAACAAAAATCTTCAGGCTGTATTGGTATCGGAATCATGGCTAAAGCCATGTTTACCTTCCTCTTCGTACGCTCTTCCCGGTTTTCGTCTCATACGGAATGATCGATTAGGTGCGGCTGAAGGTGGAGATGCTATTTATCTTCGTGACCACATTCCTTTCTCTGTTCTCAGCACCTCCTCCCAACCGCCACCGTTAAACGCCGGAGAGCATTTACTGATTGAGGTTGAGTTGTCATACACCAAAATATTGCTTGGGGTGTATTATAGTCCATCGCTCCGTGTAAATTACTTTACTTCTTTTGAAAATCTTCTTGAAGATTTTATTCCTTCTTACAGCCATTCCATCATCATGGGTGATTTCAATACATGCCTGCTCAAGAATGACAGTCGTTCTTCTACTCTCAGTGCCATTATTAATTCTGCAAATTTGCACATTCTTCTGCTTGGTCCCACTCATCATTTTCCGAACTGTTCTCCTTCTCTTCTTGACCTTCTAATAGTTTCTTCTCCTCAACATGTTGCAAAGCATGGTCAATGCCCAGCGGATGCCTTTTCTTATCACGACTTGGTGTTTTTATCATATAAAATCCGCCCTCCTAAAGCAAAACGTAAAGTTATTCTTCAGCGCAATTTTAGTGGTATGAAGCAGGGAGCTTTTCTTGAAGATGCGCGCGGTATTGACTGGTCTCCTATATACAATTCTGAAACCTTAGACGAACAGGTTGCAATTTTCAACAGTCTCATAATACAACTATACGACAAACATGCACCTTTTCGCTCTATCAAAATCAAACACGTTCCCGCGCCATGGCTTACCGAGGATATTAAAAAGTTAATTCACCACAAAGCTGCTGCCAAATGTAGAAATAAGCAATATCCTAATGACAAAAATAAAGAAAAATACAATAAGGCTAGAAATCGCTGCAATACAGTGTGTAGGGACGCCATACGCCGTCATATTCATTCCTCTGTCGAAAATAATAATAATAATAATAATAATAATAATAATAACAATAATAAATATATCTTTATTCAAATAAGGTCATACATTGCATAATAATACTAATAACAATATAAAGTACAAAATAATGGATGCCTGAACTAGGTTACAGTTAAAATTGTACCTGTATTTCAGGCTTTTATGATCTAAATAATACATTGAATGATTAATAAATTAACAAATTAATTAAAACAGAACTTAAAGAAATCGTTATTTAAATGTTGGTAAATGTAAATTATGGAGTTACGTTCATTTATTTACAAATAAGAAGTAATTCTTCGGTCTGCTCGTATGTCAGGCTATGCAAATAATTAAATACTACAGTTCTACAGTTAAAATAGCTTAATGTATAAATACCTAATACTCTATTTAACTTATTATATAAGAAAGGACTTAGGAAAGTAGAGAATCTATGTGAAAATATGTATTTTGAATCATGTGTAGAGATGCAGACTATATCTTTCCGTCTTTTGTTAGTGATATCAGAGCGAAAAGGTGAAATGGTGTGTTGTTTTAATATGGTGTGCATAATGAAAAGCTGGCGAACAGTTAACACATTACAGTATTTGTAAAGTTGATGCGTAGGATATAAGAAGGGAAGTGAATTGGCTACTTTTAAAATGGCTCTCTGAGCTCGCTCGAGAGGGATTAAAATAGTTTTGAGAGCTCCACCCCATGAAGTTATACAATATTGAATTACTGATTGGCATAAGGCCTGATATACCTGTTTAATTAGTTTTGGACCTGCAATGGTACGTAATTTTTTAAAAATATACATTAATTTACGGATCCTGACTACTAGATTTGCAATATGCTGTCTAAAAGAATGAAATGAGGAGCCTGCGAAGGTTTGGAAGTTCCTCAGGTCACTTGGCATTGGTAAAGCTCGTAAAGAGACTGTTCCAAATAATATCAATATTGACTCTCTCAATCTTCACTTTTCTTCATCATCAGGAATTAGTAATACTGACAAAACTAAGACCATTAATTACCTTTCTTCATTACCATTGCCTAACGTTCCTCCATTTGTCTTTACTCGATTATCGGATTGTGATGTTAAAAGGAGCATTTTGACAATCACCTCTAATGCTGTCGGTAGTGACGGAATTAGTCGCAATATGTTGATGCCGATCCTTGATTTCATTCTACCAGTCATTTCCTTCATTTTTAATTGTTCTTTGACTGAGGCTGATTTCCCTTCCGCATGGAAAGACGCTCAAATTATCCCTTTACCTAAAAAGCCTAATCCAACATCTGTCACCGAATTCCGTCCCATTTCTATACTTCCTTTCCTATCCTAGGCACTTGAGCGTCTTGTATATAACCAAGTAAGCACATTCCTTTCCAAATATGATCTCCAAAACCCCTTTCAGTCCGGCTTCCGACCTGGGCATAGTACTGTTACCGCTCTTGTCAAAATCACTGATGATATTCACCTGGGTATGGAACAGGGCCTCCTAACAGTACTTACATTATTAGATTTTAGTAATGCCTTTAATACAGTCAATTTTGACATTCTTTTAGCACCCCTTAGCTCTTTTAACATATCTCCAACGGTAATCGAGTGGTTTCACAATTATTTGTATGGACGCAGGCAGCGGGTGCGCTTGGATGAGAAATTCTCATCTTGGTGCGTGACTGCTGCTGGCGTACCACAAGGCGGCATCTTATCTCATTTTCCGTGTTAATTAACTCCATTTCTCAAAACCTTTCATCGTCCTACCACTTGTATGCAGATGACCTCCAGTTGTATTGTATATATTGCCAAGCGTCCGTTTCTCAATTAAATGAAGCAATATCAACTATCTCTTTAGATTTAGAACGTATCGCTGACTGGTGTAAATCTTTCGGTCTTATAGTAAATCCTGCAAAATCACAGGCTATCGTAGTCGGTAGTTCCAAAATGATGGCAAAGGTTACCGTAAACTCTCTCCCTATGGTCAACTTTGCTGGAATTCATATTCCGTATAGTTTATCTGTTCAAAATTTAGGTGTGACCATCGACAATACTTTAAGTTGGGGTCCACAGCTGCAGTCGGTAAGTCGCAAGCTATATGCGTCAGCGGCGTCTCTCAGAAGATTGCGCAACTTTCTTCCTACAGCCACTAAAATTGCGCTAGCACATCTCTGTTGCTTCCTTTACTAGACTACGCCGACTCCTGCTATTTGGATTTAACGGAGGAACAGCTAAATAAACTTGAGCGACTCCAAAACTTCTGTATCAGATTTATATTTGGCTTGCGCAAATATGATCACGTTTCCAATTTTCGCTCTAAGCTCAAGTGGCTTCCCATTAGGCTTCGCCGGAATACTCACATACTAGCACTTCTTTACAATATTTTGTTTAATCCCTTCTCCCCGCGCTATCTCAAGGAACTTTTTAAGTTTCAAAATTCCCTATCGCTTACCTAAGGGTCATCAGAAAATCTGACCCTTACAATGCCTGTTCACCGCACCAGCTATTATGACCATTCTTTTGCTGTACAAGCTGTTCGGCTTTGGAACTCGTTGCCTACTAGTAGGTAGTTATTGGGAATTCTAATTCACTTTTATCTCTATATCACAAAACCAAAAAAGTGAATTACAATCCCCCAATCACAAGCGATTGGAGGCTTCTAATTCACCTTTTTTGGTTTCGCGATATAGAGATAAAAGTTAATTAAAATCCCCAATAACCAACCAGGTACCGTGGCATTCTTAGGTACCCCACGAGTGAGGTTGCGACTAAACAACGTCTTAAATATGAATAATATCTAAAATAGATTTTAATATACTTAATCAGTTGCTATATGACTATTTATTAAAACAATCACTCGGAATAACGGGGACGATAATTTGATTCAAACAATCCGTAAAAAATCATCAGTGTCTCTACGAAATTATAAAAACGCATTTTATAGCGAATTTAATAAACATCGTCAGCTTACCAGTATCGCCTGCTGTCCCGCTGGCCGCCGGTCTCGAGGTCAAGTGCCGCGCGTGCAATATGATGCGACATTCATGTCATACCTAAAGCGAGCATTTTGAAACGCTAATTATAATAAAGCCAGAGAATTCATAAAAAATACTTTTATAAAACTTCTATTCCCGATGGGATTTTATAATATCAATATATAAGTCGTACTTTAAAACGAATGCAAATTATGACTGTTTTCTAAATTTAACTTTTAATTTAATGGCTTGTCATCACTTTAAAAATAGTTTGTGTTTATATAGAGCTTCGATTTTCGTATGATTTAATTATAATAGAGAACGCTGAGTTCAAATAATAAATCGAAATTATAACGAATATGGTTTTTTTTTCGTCGTAATTGATTTCTTAATTATTTCTTTACTATCATGGCCATCAATTTGAGTAAAGGAATCCAATAATCATCTATATATAATTTTATTATTAAAGGGTATGCTTCCATACAAGAAGCTATTGTAACTATAATTGAAAAATAACTCATGTTAATAAGATACGTAAAACGTGTCTCAAAAATCTGGCGGGATTCGAACCTGCATCTTAACGAATATTATTTCAAATTTAGTAGTTTACATGTTTATATATAATATAATGTAACTTACCAGAAAATATCTTTAGTACATCATTATTAGCACTTCATTATTATCACATCACTAAAACAATTATTATTCAAGGGTTCTTATCTGATAATGTCTTCATGGGCCACTTTGACTCATGCCCTTATACAATGAAAGCGTTATGATAAAGATATTAAACCATGTGAATGAACAGGTTGCCTCAGGGAGTACCCAGAATTTTTATAAAGTTTAAATCAGGTTGGCTCGTGGTATCCTTGAATATTTGTCAACTTGTTTCGGAGGAACCACATAGAAGTCAATAATTTAGGAATCACGATGTCTAGGCCAGATTGGATCATGGTCTCCTTGAATATAATTCAAAGCCGATTGCCTCGGAGTTACCATCTAGACAGCGCGAGTATTATTTTCTGGACCAGATTGGCTCGTACTCCCCCATCCAACAGAGTTAAGATATTTTATCAATAGCCGCCCACGGTTAGGTTACAACCATGAAGACAATAGCAAACACGGGAACGCCATGAGTAAAAATTGATATTTAAATCACTTTAGCAAATATGTCAACGAGTGCCCGGGACTGGCGCGCAAGGAGAATGAATTAATTATAAGAATATTTCTTTGTCCCTAAAAATGCTGATGCTGCAGCGTCGGTAACTGTATGCACACATGCAAAGGTGAGCTAATGTGTGCCTACAAAGTAAAACACATGTTGGAGTTGATACTCGTATGATGCAATAAATAATGAACGTTGAACGAGCGATAATATGCAAGTATGCAAATAAAATGTAGTGGTATGGTCATAGTGTACAGACTGTAGCGTTTTATGAAATAGCAATTTGTTACAATCTATTAATTAAAGTTACGAAAATGAATCGCTTTTTATTCAGAATTTGAATAACATAAATCAATTAGTAGGTATATCCATTAAATTTCTTATGTTTACTTAAAAATATTAATGAAATTTGGTGAATATTTGATATGTATTATACATTTACTTAAATTTTTTAATTATTTATGTCGTCACTCACACTTAAGTGAGAGCCGTTCCTAAAATATACTTATATGTGCTGCATCTACATCTCATCTTTGCAGTTCAAACTCTATTCTGCTACACTAGAGAATACTCCAATTCGAGCGAAAGAGCCGCTACACGCTATTCTCTTGATACGTGGACCAACCTTAGTTACACTTACATTATAGTCAAGGAGTCGTATACGTATTTAAAAGAATTGTAATTAATTTTATATTTCTTCGTACCAAATTCGTTAATTAAGAAAATTAATAAAATGTACTTTTGATGCATTATTGTTATGACAAAAACATATCGCAGATATTCTTTAATACTAGTAAGGGAATAATTTATACAGTTACACAAAGACATGCTATCGTCAATTTCAACAACATTTCTTGTTTCTTTAATTAAGTAGTCATGCTACTTATATGAACTGAGATAAGAGTTCCGGTGTATTTTTGGCAAAGTCAATATTTTTCATAACACTGAGAAATATAAAACTCGTTACGTTTTCCATTCAGATTTGGCAGCCGGATCTTGAACTATGCTTGAAGTCGAATAGAATGAATAAAAACAATACACATGGAAGATAAAATTACTAAGTTTAGATTTGAGATTTATTATTTATCTATATATTGATAACAATAACTATTTTATTTGTTATATACATGCAGATATTGCCATTTGATAATTAAATATAACAGCAGTAATCCACCCATCCTCACCCTGCTGGCCCGAACGCAATCCCCTACCGAGTGGAAGACTGGAAACTTACCTACAACGTCACCAAAATTTTATTTTATTTTAGTGTGATGTCTTTATGAGAAATTACTTCCCCAGTCGGGGGTTCCAATTCAAGCGGGAAATCCGCTATGCACTACTACCACTTAAAAGCTGACTGTACTAATTCCAACCGGACGTGGACGTGTACCTATTGTAAATTGATACATTTGTTTTTCACAAAATGATTTTGTGCAATTTTCGCAATGCAAATTAATAATTGCTGAAGATTAGAAAAAAAACCACAGTGTTAACAAACCTTTTTTAAATCATAGCATTCAGTGATGTTTACTTAAATTTATTATTACATTTTATTTACGTCTGTTATTAATTTTCAACAAAAATGTTGACAATTCAATTTGCTTATCATGCAATATTTTGAAATAAATTGAGGTTTTCCAATCAATAAACCTTTATTACAACTTCAGCACGGCTCCGTTGTGACCATCACCTAGTGTTTTAATTGTTGATACCACGAGGATTCATTGCGTTGAAATCATGTTCGTAAGTTTTTTAAATACATTATTTTATTTCTGTCTGTTTATTGTATTTGTTAATTTACAGTGTAACTCTTTTGTTCTCAGGTCGGATATTGAATATTACAACTCCAAGCCTGCCGCTAAGTCACAATTTAACATCAAAAAGAACATTGATTTTGAAGACGAGGAAATTAACAAACGGTATGATGTCTTTTGTGTAGTGGTTACTCTTAGATAACGTTTACATAATTTAATAAGTTAGAAAATCTTCTTAACTTTACTCTTTAATATGTTTTATATTATAAATCCATGACTTTCACTTATAATTATCCCACTAATAAAACATGTTTTTGGTAAGTGCTTTGTATTTTTTGTGTATAACAGACCAGACCAGCGACCACGAAAACAAACAAGAGATTGGTGTACGAGTCTGGCGAAGAAGGCTTGAATAAACAGTAAGTTTCGTGATTTAATAAACCTTTCTAACAGTGTCTTTTGCAACCTGTAAGTACTTCAGATACAGAAATGTTTACTAACCTTTCTATTTTTAATTGCAGATCAGATCAGCAAGTGCGAAAGGTGACCAAGAAACTAGTATACGAGTCTGATGAGGAAGAATTACCGAAACGGTAAGTTTTAAAGATATATTTGACATTGATTTATCTAATAAGATTAGGCAATTTATTTATATAAAATATCAAGTATGTCGATATTTGAATTTAAATGCTATTCACCAAGTGCAGATAAATATTGAGTGTATATCAATGAATCTGTAAGACAGATATTTATCTAGGGTTCGTGCCGAAAACTCATTCCAAATGATTTAATATTTCCCATTGTTGTCTGATTTAATTTAATAAGTTTTTTAACCAAGTTTTTTTTTAAATTTCAGTACCATTCAAGCAGTAAAGAAAGCACCCAAACGAAAGGCGGTCCAGCGACCTAGTGTGGAGAAACGAACTCGACCTGCTGCAGGGTGGAAACTTGACTTCGACGACGAGGCTGAGGAGATCGAAGCCAGCCGTGTGCGCAAGCCAGCAAACCGTTTTCAGTCCGTGTTAACACGCCGTGTCGCCGACGGGTGTCTGCGCCGTACTGCTAGCTTGCCGGGCGATCTCTTTGTGGAGCTGCGCCTCTACAACACTAAAGATATTAAGTGTGTAGACCCAAAAGATCGTTGGCAGCGTGCAGTCTTATCTTTGAAGTACCAGACGGACTCAGAAGCTGATGAATTGGAGCTACTGCGCCAGTTCATCAAACGAGCGCGACGAGAATTCGTAGAAGACGGGACGTTCTTCGCGGATAAAAATAAATAAGCATTGATAGTAAATTGTAAGCTTATTTAATATAGTAATTACATGCTGATAATATTTTAATTTTATTTAACTGGTGACCAGTCTATTTAATATATTTATTAGTTTCATTTTGCAAAAATGTCAAAGAGCTCGATATATTGCACAGTTTGCGACGTATCTGTCAATAGCAATAGATTTTCTGCTCATTTGAAAAGTAATTTACATAAAAATAATTCTGCTATCGACTTAAGTGATGGTATAGAAAAAATATGTAGCGCTTTTCGTAATCGAATCGCATCGTATCGCCTAAGCAACAGCGATGCGGAGACGGAGAGAGCGGGAGCTCCTGCTGATTTTTTGCGTGGCTTGCGAGCGCGCGTCCTTCAGCTGCTACAGGCGCGCCAATTAACTTTGAACAGTATTAAAGTTAACTTTGAATTATTTGCCGAATTTTATTTAAGAAGTAATGGTACAGACAAATGCGAAATTAAGTCTTTTGCTACCGAGAATATGGTCGTTCACAAAAACTTTGATTTTAATGATTTTTTTTCTCAAGTAGTTGCTATTATTTCAGGTAAAATTGATGAATTTGAAGAACGCGACAATGGATGGTTATTTTTACGTAATTTACATTTAGAAATTAATATTAATAAATATAATCCTCTAAGATCGTCGAAATTTATCGATTTGCCAAAGTCTCTAAAACTCAAACGTGCTTGTATTAATATTCACAATAGTGATAATTTTTGCTTTTTGTGGAGCATAATGGCAGCATTATTTCCTGCTGAAAATAACGCACATCGAAATTCGTCTTATCCTCATTTTGAGAATGTGCTCAATATAAAAAATATGACTTTTCCGGTAAACTTTTCTGACATCAAAACATTCGAAAAAAATAATTCTAACATAAGCATAAATGTCTATGGGTTAAAAAATAAAACAAACATTGTTGGTCCCTTATATCGCACTCAGAACAAAAAGAAAAATCACATAAACTTGTTGTTCATAGAAAAGGGAAATCTTACACATTACTGCTTGATAAAAAACTTAAGCCGTTTGTTGAGATCACAACATACAAAGCATCATAGCAAAATATATTTTTGTGACGATTGCATGATATTTTTTGAAAATGCATCTAAATTCAATGCTCACGTATGTGGTGGTGTCGCCACTATTTTACCGAAGCGCGGCACTCTTATTCAATTTAAAAATTATGAAAAAATGCAAGACATGCCTTTTGTAATATATGCGGATTTTGAATCATTATTGCAAATGAGTCCAGACGGGCCTAGTTCCAATTGTACGAAAACATTACAAAAGCATATCCCAGCTGCATTTGCATACTATGTAGTATGCTCTTATGATAGTTCTTTGAATAAGTATGTGTCTTATTGTGGTGAAGACTGCGTTGATAAATTTATTGATTACCTTAAAGGAGATGTTCTAAAAATTTTCCAGCTTTATAAAAATACAATACCTATGAATAAGTTGACAGCTGAGGAAACAGAGTCATACCACACAACCAAGTTATGTTATCTGTGTAATCAAATGTTATTTGATGACAGAGTTCGTGATCACTGCCATCTGACAGGAAGGTATCGTGGTGCCATTCATTCGTATTGCAATCTGAAATATCGTTTACCTCAATTTGTGCCAGTGTTTTTTCACAATTTGTCCGGTTATGATTGTCATTTATTTATACGACAGTTGGCACAAACATCAGGTCCTATAAAAGTTATAGCTAAAAACAAGGAAAACTACATATCTTTCACCAAGTTTTTTACAACAAAAGACAATGATTACATGGCAGTTCGCTTCGTCGATTCATTTAAGTTTTTAGGCACAAGCCTCGAAAAATTAGTGTCTGGTTTAAATACTCACGACTTTTTACATTTATCAAAATTTTTCCCGCAAAAAGAACAGTTTGAATTATTAAGGCGAAAGGGTGTCTATCCGTACGAATACATGAATAAATGGGAATCATATACCTTTGCAACAAAATTTCTATAGTAGTTTGAGTGAGTGCACTATTTCGGAGTCCGATTATGAACATGCTAAGCGAGTTTGGAAAATATTTGAATTAAAGAACCTTGGCGAATATACAGATTTATATTTGAAATCAGACGTACTATTGCTTGCAGATACTTTTGAGAAATTTCGTCATACATGTAAAACCAATTACCGTTTGGATCCTTCGTTTTATCTTACAGCCCCAGGCTTAAGTTTTGATGCTATGCTTCTTAAAACAAAAGTTAAACTGCAATTGATTGAGGACTTAGAAATAATAAGATTAATACAGAAAGGCATCCGTGGAGGTGTATGTTTATGTCCTACTAGATATGCAAGGGCAAACAACCAATACCTATCTGATTACGAACCGTCTTCTCCCGATAATTACTTATTTTACATAGATTGTAACAATTTATACGGTTACGCAATGTGCTCGCATTTGCCACATTCTGAGTTTCGTTTATTAAATGAATCAGATTTTAATCCTCGTGATATCTTGAACACTCCGGGTGACTCTGAAGAAGGTTTTATTTTGGAAGTAGATTTAGAGTATCCAGAAAAGTTACATGATTTACATAACGAATTACCATTTTGTCCACAAAAATTTACTCCACCTGGGTCAAAAACATCTAAGTTGATACCAAACTTATACGATAAATTTAATGATGTTATACATTATGTGCATTTAAAAACATGTCTAAATCATGGGTTGAAATTAAAAAAAGTTCATAGGGTAATCAAATTTAAGCAAAGCCCGTATTTAAAACAATACATTGATTTAAATACAGAATTACGTCAAAAAGCAACATCAACATTTGAACAAGATTTTTTTAAGCTGTTAAATAATAGCATTTTTGGAAAAACTCTTGAAGACCCAGAAAAACGATTGGACGTAAAATTAGTTAGTCAGTGGGTGGATAGTGAAAATATAACGAAAAAACAATTAAGTGCTGAACAATTAATAGCCAGACCAAATTATCATAGTGCAACTGTTTTCTCTGAGAATTTTGTTGCAGTTCAAATGAAGCCAGAGTCAATAATATTAGATAAACCTATTTACATTGGTTTTACAGTTTTGGAAATTTACAAAAGTCACATGTACAATTTTCATTATTCTGTTATGAAACCTTTCTATGGATGCAATTTGAAGCTTTGTTACACAGATACAGATAGTTTTCTTTACTCCATACAGACCAATGACATTTATAAAGATTTGAAGTTTAGATTTCAGTCTTATTTTGATACAAACAACTATGACGATAATAACTCATACGGTATTGAGCGTAAAAATAAAAAGGTTCCTGGTTTGTTTAAGGATGAGTTGGGGGGCCAGCTCATAAAAGAATTTGTTGGTTTAAGGTCCAAATTGTATTGTATTAAAACTGAAAACAAAGAAATAAAAAAGGCTAAGGGTATTAAGAAAACTGTCGTTAAGAAGTTGTTATTTGAAGACTACAATAATGTATTATTGCGTAATGAAATCATACGAAAAAAGAATATCGTTTTTAAGTCCTTCAAACATCAACTCTTCACTCAATCGGTTGATAAGATAGCCTTATCGTCAAATGACGACAAACGTATTTTATTAAAGGGCAATATTAGCACATTGGCTTGGGGTCATAAATCCAGCTTTTTTTAAGATTTATATTTAGTATAATTAGTAGACTGGTTCACCAATTTTAATATTAAATTAGATTTTTTTAGTTGATATAACAATAGGTTTTATTTTTAAGTTTTAGTGTAACATAAATATATCTTAAATAAAAATATAATGTTATAGTTTTGTTGTTTCATTTATTAATCTCTGTTCTTAATGAACAAGTTTATTGAAATATCATTATGTTTCAATACCACGCATTTAGATCAAAGGTTTTGAAACTTGCTCACGCCTACTAAGAAAATTTTTCCAACTTATTGGATAGTTAATCATTTAAAATATTGTCTACTGCAGTCAGAAAAAACTTGTAAAAACTCATAGTATTCGAATTATAAATTTTACTTACACGTGTTCAATTTAGGTCATGTAATATGATGATGCCACAAAAATAAATTTTTTGCAATATAGGTACAACTGAAGGCAAAAACATTCCTAAGTATTTTAGTCATATTTCAAACCGCATAGGTGAAAGTTACACATAACCTAAGTCACCGGCTTACCAGCTTTATTGTGTAAGTATTTTTATTTCATGTAATTTTAGGAGTGCCCTGATTATAATTGCAATTTTATTATATAATAACTCAATAATTATCTTTACAGATAATGACGGACTGCACTGATATTATGTTTTCTCAATATGCTCAAGATCCTTTGGAGAACTTCACTCAGCAATGTGAAGAATTATTTGGTTACCAACCGAAAGAAGAACAGGAATCTAAAAAACCCGAAGTTATAAGGAAAAAAAAGAAAATCTCGCTGTCACTGAAAAAGAAGAAGATTTCTACAAAATCGTTCGTGATAATTGAACAGAGGCAGGGAAATAAATTAATTCAGATACGAGTGCTGGAGTTGACCAGTGAATCTAACACTGGTGGAATGGAGGGATCTTCTTCAGCAACGTTTGCCGACAACGGAAGTAACGAGAGGGTGGTGCTAAGTGCTCAATACGTAGTCCAGGACCAGGTTGATGAAATTATGGACTTGACGGAATGTATTGTCAGGAAAATTTCGAAAAAACTGTGTAGTGACAATTTGTAGTATTTTTGTTGTTGTAAATATCTTCTTTTTATTAAATTATTTAAGTTTTATGAACAATGATTTTTATTTAAACATTTTGAGATAATCTAGAAAAAAAAGACCAATTAAGTACATAATTAATATTTATTAATGATTCTTACAGTTTAACCTAATGAAACAATAAAAATTACAAACATATTCAAAACAATACAAAATTACTATAGACATTTTTACAATTTAGTTGCAAATTGTTTGCAGTACCACATTCTAAGACAGATAACATTTCTTAATGCGCATATTTCTTTATGATAAACACAATTTAATTCGAGTTTTTTTTCGTCACTATGCTCATCATATAGTTTCAAAAAATTTGGACAACCTTTGTCGCTTAAGTCTAATATTTCACAATTTTGACATAGCTCTCTTACCCACTGAATTTTTTCCAGTCCTTTTGTTAATATTGTTTTGTCTTTAAGAAACATATCCACTATACGTCTAAATTCACGATAATCAATAAATCCTTCACTCCAATAAAGCCCGCGATGTTTTTCCAACCATCGCACCTGCTTCTTTTCTTTGTTTGATAGAGTCATAAAACTATAAGGTGGTTTGATAAGGAAAGTCTGTGTGTGATTTTCATAAGCTATTGCAAATTCTTTAATAATAAATTTATTTTGTAAATCTTTAAATCCCTGCAGATCCACAATTATTGTATTGTTATTCATGATATTTTTTTAACAATATTACTCAAAGGCTTGTATTCAAAAATACAATCGTTTAGTAGAAGACAATATGCAGCGGTTTGGTCAGGTATTTCTTGATCTGTTTCGATTTCAACTCGAACATCAATGGATCCTTTTAGCATTTCGTGTTGGCGCGAACAATCAATGACAAACAAAGGAGCAATCTCTTTGAATTCTTTTATACTCATCAACGGCTCTGCTCGACGACCATGATAAGACTGCTGAAACCTCGCGTATTGCTCGTATATTAATGAAAACATGTTATTAGAGAAATCTATGTTAAGGCTTTCATACGGGTAGTAGGATGAGTTAAGAAAAACTCTAACGTCACGTACAGTGGGGGTCACGGCCGCCTGTACACATCAAAAAATCTTTCCTGTGCAAGCGCTAGACGGGTGATTTTACGGGCCCATCCTGATTGGTCGTAGTATTTTACTATAACCAATTAGAATAGCGCTGCACGGGTGCAGTTATGAATGGTGCAACAACAATGTTTATTTGTTTACTTTAGTCGGTTTTTGCATTTCGCTTATTGTTGACGCTTCTTGGATTGTTCGATTTACGTTTGACCCCGCATTATTTTTGGACTGATACCTGTTTTTACTTAACGATCGTGCTAGAAACAGGACATTTGTTTGCATAACGTGACCTTGGCGAGAATTTGGACCATGTCTTCAAGAAACCTCTCTATACAAGAGAGGAGTCGCATAATAGCTTTGCACGAAGAAGGGCTGAATATTAGCCAAATCTCCAGAGAGCTCGGATTAACGGTAAGAAAACGTATTAATAAACTACTGTTAATTTTTCTAATAGATTGCTGATATTATTTTATTTATAAAAATATATTTTTATAGATAGACAATATAATGAGTGATATTGAGAAATATTTAGCTATCGAAAAAGTAACTTTGTTTTACAAACTGTCGTTTTAAAATCTACGATAAACTTAAAAACCGGCCAAGTGCCAGTTGGACTCGTGCAAGAAGGGCTCCGTGCCATTATTTATACAACATTAGACACTATATTATAATATCGAGCAAAAAATGGCAAAAACACGTCTGTTGTATGGGAACTCCCTTAAATATTATTTTAATTTGAAAGTGAATATGCAACTAAATATTTTGTGAATATTTCAAGCGTCTATCTGATGCCGTTATTAATATTGAGCAAATTTATTTTATTCTATTTTTAGTATTTGTTGTGATAGCGGCAACAGAAATACATCTTTTGTGAAAATTTCAACTGTCTAGCTATCACGGTTAATGAGAAACAGCCTGGTGACAGACAGACAGACGGACAGTGGAGTCATAGTAATATTGCAAGTAACTCAAAGGCAACATGGCATCATATTTTTAAATTATAGATAATTGCGAATATATATCGATAGTTAAAAACTCATTTTAAAATGAAAGAAGAAAGAAATAAACGTATAATCATAAATTCTGTTTGAGATAGATTTATTTAACGGCTTGTTGCAAATAACTATTTTTAAGTAGACGTCAAAAATTACGTTTTGTTATTTTGTTCTTCCTGATAGATATTGAATCTCAGACACTCCGAAGTGTTGCCAAACCGTTGTAGTGTCACTGCTGGCGTCGCGTCGCGTGCGACACAGCGAAGCGAAGAGCAACGTCGCGCGTAATGTTTTGACGCTGTCTGTCTCTTTTAGTATCGCACAAACAATACGAGTCCTCGCTCATCAGTCATAAAGCTGAATTTGCTTTTTCATTTTCTATTAGATGGGGATTGAGTTGCCTTCGTCCGTGGGAGTCTACCCTTACTTCGTGTCCCCACACGTGATCCCTGGGTGGTGCAAACCAGGCAACAACATACTGGTGGTAGGCTTAAGCCGGGGCTAGTGACCACCCACTGTGACTGAGTCGTGCCGCAAAGCGGCCCAGCCGCGTTCCGGCGCGTAGTCCAGTGACACCGTTTGGGAGGATGGGTCGAGATAATTGCTTTTTGTTCGTGACAATGACCGGTTTCTAAAGACATCGATGCAGAGACACCTCGTATCTAGTCCCGGAGTCTAGCGGGATCCGAGGCACGGTGCACCGCTGGCCGACCGCAGGTAGTAGGGGACCCGACTAGTGAGCCAGCCCCTCACGAAAGGCTGTCCCGCCAACTAGCGAAAAATCCCGGGGATGCGCCATCGTGCCGGTTGGCGACCGGATGAAAGGGCCCGATGGACATCCCTGGGGGGGCTCGGGCGTCCCCGCAGCCTCCGGACTAGCTCCCTTCGGTGCCTGTATTCTGTATGTCTTTAGGGTTAGCTACGCAAAAGTTTCATCTCACTGCCATCTACCACCGAATTTCGCTCTTCGCTAATATGATATGTCGCATAATAAGAAAAAAAGGGTTAAACAGCGGTTGCACGCCCTTTCACTTAAAGTGCACCTCTCAAACATCCGAGGCTTGCACTCCAATCTCGACGCGGTCCATCATCACCTCGAGACCGAAAGACCCGCTCTTATGGTGCTGACGGAGACGCAGATCAAATGTCCATCTGACACGCCGTATTTGCTGTACCCGGGTTACAGCCTTGAGCATAACTTTAAGGCTCGGGCTGGGGTGTGCTTGTACGTCCGTGACGACATTTGCTGTCAGCGCCTCCGTAATCTTGAGGACCGCAGATTTTCTGTGCTTTGGGCGCTGGTGGACACAGGCATTGAGAAAATTCTCTATGGCTGTGTCTACCGTTCGCACAGCGGTGATCAGGAGGCAACTAGGCTCACAGAATACCTCAGTGAGGCGGCTGATTCGGCTCAACAGAAGTACCCATCGGCCCAATTAGTGCTCTTGGGGGACTTTAACGGACACCATCAGGAGTGGCTGTTCCCATACCGAGACACCAACCACGCTGGTAGAGAGACGCGTAAGCTCGCTTTGGCGTTAAATCTCACTCAGCTGGTTCAAGGCGCTACTCGGGTACCTGACGCTGAGTCGCACACACCTTACTGCTTAGACCTTCTGCTGACAACTGATCCAGACCGGTACTCAGTGACGATATCGTCACCGCTTGGTAAATCCGACCATTGTCTGGTGAAATCTGTATCCGTCTATTCCCCATCTGACCCAAGCCCTAGAGGTAGTCGTCGGATGTGGCGATACAAGTCAGCAGATTGGGATGGGATGCGGTCATTCTTTGCATCCTATCCTTGGCAGCCAGTCTGTTTTTCTTCTGGTGACCCTTCGACCTGCGCACATGCTGTGACAGATGTGCTGCGTCTGGGTATGGAGTACTTTATTCCATACTCCGATGTATCTCAATTCGGCAAAGCTCGCCCCTGGTTTGGACCTCAATGTGCTCGCGCTGAAATGCTGAAGCATGAGGCATACCTAGCCTGGGCTGATGCTCGACAATACAAAGCTAGGGATGCAAGCCGGAAGAAGAAAGCATTTAACAAGGCTGCCAAGTCATGCAAGAAGGCTCTACAGCGGGCTCGCTTCGATCACATAAGCCGTGTAGGGCACAAGCTCGCTTCGTATCCCGCGGGAAGTAAAGCGTTCTGGTCCGTGGCAAAGTCGATCGAAGGGAACTTTTGTCGCCCCTCACTGCCTCCACTGCTGAAGCCTGACGGATCGCTAGCCCATACTGCTGACGAGAAAGCGAATTTATTTGCTTCTCTTTTCGCGGAGTATTCGCGCCTCGATGCTGGTAGCGCGTCGCCTCTTTCACCTCCTGGCTGTTTGACTCAAATGTCAGAGTTCAAAATTCGCCAATCTGAGGTACGAAAAACGCTGCGCAATCTGGACGTGCATAAAGCTAGTGGTCCCGATGGTATTCCAGCCATTGTTCTGAGGTCTTGTGCGCCTGAGTTGACTCCTGTCTTGACGCGCCTCTTTCAGCTGTCCCTTGCAACTGGTAAAGTGCCGAGTTCTTGGAAGCTTGCTAACGTACAGCCTGTACCCAAGAAGGGTAGTCGTGCTGACCCTGCTAACTACCGGCCTATTTCAATTACGTCCATACTCTGTAAGAGTATGGAACGTATTTTGAACCACAGGCTCCTGGCGTACCTAGAATGTAACGACCTCCTAAACGACCGACAATACGGCTTTCGCCGGAATCGGTCCACGGGTGACCTTCTAGCGTGCGCCACGCACATATGGAGTGAAGCCATCGAGAAGTACGGGGAAGCTCTAGCAGTTTCTCTCGATATTTCCAAAGCCTTCGACAGGGTCTGGCACGACGGTCTTATTAGCAAGTTATCCTCATACGGCCTGCCTACTGGGCTTTGTGCATGGATTTCGGACTTTCTGAGGGATAGGTCTATTCGAGTTGTAGTGGATGGTTGCTCCTCGGATCCTTGGGCTATCAATGCCGGTGTCCCCCAGGGGTCGGTACTCTCTGCAACGCTGTTTCTGCTGCACATTAACGATCTGCTAAGACCCGGTATCTTTGGGTATGCAGACGACAGCACAGTTGTAGAGAGCTATATATCCACCGCGCGAGCCAGTGCGACAGAAATCCAGTCCCATAGGGAGGCCATGGTCGAGCGCTTGAACCTTTCTCTTTTGACTGTCTCCGATTGGGGCGATGCCAATTTAGTTGGGTTCAATGCTGCGAAAACCCAGGCGTGTCTTTTCACCGCAAAAAAGACGCCATTTAATCTGGCCCCTACTTTCCGGGATGTAACCGTACCGATCAGCGACCATCTCGAGCTACTCGGTATTACATTGTCACCAACCCTCAACTTTGGCTCATACATTGAGTCCAAGGCCCAATTAGCAGCCAAGAAGTTGGGTATCCTCTCGAAGGTGCGACGATACTTCAAGCCGGAACAGTTGCTTACATTATATCAAGCACAAGTTCGGTCGTGCATGGAGTATTGTTCGCACCTCTGGGATGGATCGGCTAAGTACCAACTTGAGGCGTTGGAGGCAATTGAGAAACGAGCGATAAAGCTCATTGGAAATGACGCGCTTTGCCGGGCAAAGTTACAAAGCCTGGAACATCGACGCAAAGTTGCCAGTCTTTCGGTGTTCTATCGGTTGCATTTCGGTGAGTGCGCAGAGGAATTACATGAGCTAATTCCTCCCGCCCCTTTCTACTACCGGACGAGCAGGGAAACGGCAAGGCGACATCGATTCACGGTGGCAGTTCCAAAGACTCGCACTAAGCGATTCGCGTCCAGCTTCATCGTGCGGACTGCCAAACTGTGGAATTCCTTGCCTGAGCCCTTGTTCCCCGAACACTACAATCTAGCGGTCTTCAAAGCAAGAGTGAACCGGTTTTTATTAGGTAAGCGCGCTCCATCGTAGACCATAATATTGCTTTCCATCAGGCGAATTATGGTCAAGCGCTTACCTATTACCGAATAAAAAAAAAAAAAAAAAAAAAAAATCCTTTTAGCGGCTTGGCAACATTGCAAGCGCCTACCAAGGACATATAACGTCCTTGGTGCCTACCGAGTCAGGTTTTGTAATAAAAAGTATATTTGTTGGATTCTTGTCCAACGATAGCTCTATGAAACAAAACATTTGCGGAGTTGCAAATTTTATAAAATAAGCTACCGATCGATGGATCTACGCCTATTCATGTAGAAAAGACTAGAATAATAAATATAATTTTATATTCTTTCTTGAATGTATTTTTTTTATTTATAAATCACATGATACTTAAAAGATAATAAGGCAATCAATTACGTGACTGTTTTTTATCCATTATAAAATTAATGGCGAAGTTATCGATTTTGCTTTATTTAGTCACTATTTCGCTTATGACTTGTATGACTCTATATGTATTTAATTATTTTCAACTCTTACATTCAATTTAGAATATAGTTTGAAGATTCAGAAGTTAAAGATTAAATTGTTAATTTTGTACTTTATTGTTACAAAATAATATCTTTCTAACGTTGTTACTTCTGAGGGCCTACGTTAAAGTACTAATTTTTATCCAATTAATTAAATACATAAAATTTTGATCATTACAGATCATCAAAATAAATAGGTATCACGAAAGATATCTCTTAAAAACGCTCCTATTCGTTGCTGCCGCGGCTAGCCTAGTCATACCTATATAGGTAGTGCCTCGAGCAAGAGCCGGGCTTTACTCTAATCGCCGTAGACTGAAAAGAATAATTTCGTTTTTTTGTTTAGCTCAAATATGTAATTATGTCAATTGACCTGTAATTTATGAATTTTAGTAAGTGTTAAAAATACAGCTTCTGCCGTTTTAAATTATTAGAAATGAAAGAAAATTAATAAATGAAGTAAAAAGAAAATTAAATAAAACTAAACAAAAATAATATACAATAAATCCAAAACTGTAATACAAATATTAATATAAAATTCCATTCAGGTTAAAATATGAACAAAAAAACCTAATTATATGTGTATTATTTTGAAAAATCTTAGTTTATAATAGTGTTTATTGAATTATTTTCTGTTATTATTTATATTTTTTTATTGCAGCGAAATACTGTGCGGCTATGGGTGAACCGTTTCGGAGACGAAGGACACTCGACACCCGATCAAGACAGCCCCAGCAACCATTTTCAATTTCAGCGGAACAGGCCCAGAATTTGACTGCTCCGTCCGTACCGTAAGAAGAACTCTCCAGCGTGCGGGAGTGCATCACAGACGGCCAGCGAAAAAAATAATTTTAAGCGAAAGAAACAAAATTGGTGGGGTGCGATTTGCGAGAGAGTACCGTGATTTTGATTTCTCACACGCCATATTTGCCGATGAAAAATGTTTTAAGTCCAGTCAATTAGGACGGCGGTATTTGTGGCGTGTGGATAACACACGGTACGAGCCCCGTAATGTTAACCCCAATAACGAATCGGGCAGGATTTGTGCCAACATGTGGGGTTGGATGAGTGCTGCTGGTCCGGGGGAGCTTGTTGCTATTTTTGGGAGGCGTTAGTCCTCCAGGCATACCTGGAGCTCTTACAAGAGGCATTAATACCTACCGCGCGGGTGGTATATCCGGAATCGGAAGTACCGGAATTGATTTTCCTTCAAGACAATTGTCCGATCCACACTGCGCACGCGGTTCAAAATTGGCTCCAGGCACAGCCCGAGATACGAACGGTGCGATGGCCCTCCCGTTCCCCTGATCTAAATCCCATCGAAAATATGTGGGGAATAATGGTCCAAAGATGGTACAACCGTAATGAAAGGACGAGAGAGGCACTCGTCACTCACTGAGTAATAGTTTGGGAGAGCATACGGGGTTCTGACCTTTGTGAAAAATTAGTCAATTCAACGAGGTCGCGACTTGATGCCGTCATAGACGCCAATGGTGCCGCAACTAAATATTAAATAAGGGCCGATAGTAAATATTATTATAAGTGTGAGAGTTTTTATGTTTGGATGTTTGTTACTCAATCCCGTAAAAACGGCTAAACGTATTTGGATGAAATTTAGCACATATATAGTTTATTTTTTGTAATTTTTATTCCGATTAAAGGTTCCCGAGGGATTTTATTAATTCTAAAGTTCACGCAGAGGAAGAAGCGGACAACAGCTAGTAAATAATAACTAAGTAAAGAGTATGTAGGTATGATGTGATATATACAGGGTTAATTTTAACCTACCTGTAACCTCTCAGTACTAAATAGCTAACATCATACACAACAACGTTTGTTCTACGAGTTTTGAAAATTCGTAACATTTTATTTCCATACAAAGATAAATGTTGATTTTTTTTTTGTATGAAAATAAAATGTTTAGAAAATTTGTATTGATCAAAGTATTGAGTTATGTTAAACCTCGTAGAACAAACGTTTTTGTGTATGATGTTAGCTATCTAGTAGTGCGAGGTAACCGGTAGTTTAAAATTAACCCTGTATTTTGTAATCTAAGTAAGTGTAAGTTTTAAGAGCTTAGAATAGGCGTTATTCTAAGTTTGAGAGTTTATTCATTTATTTATATATTTGGGAAGACTTACAGTACATGAAACTTATTTATAGGTGCTTAATAAAAAATGAACAATAACAGGTTTTCTCATTTTTAACAACAATAATAACTATAAATAAGTAACTAATAATTATAATTTAAGGAAAAGTTCATGTTAGAAGAAATGACACTTCTAATTTAATTGAAATCTAGGCAAGCGGTAACGTGTCAAGCCAAGTTCAAGCTAACAGAACTGGCGAGTAGCACCGTGTGTAACATTACATACAATCATTTGGAGCCACTTTTGATTCCCTTATAACTCAAAAACATATTTTTTAAGTTTATGTATTTCACATAAACATGTCAAATTGGGTTCATTTATAGAAAACTAGCCAAGTCAGACCTTAGGTCTCAACATAATTATCGTAAGTTATAAGAAGAAATGTTATTTTGAGTTGTTATAAAATATTAGGACTGACAATTAAACTTGGCATCCATTTAGATCTTACTTCTTTTGTCATTGAAGTCAACAACCAAGGTAGGTATATATCATAATATTGAACTTGGCTATCATTTCACATTTATGTTTTTGGTGGGATATATTATTAAATCTGTGATTGCAATATTTCACTAGTTTTAAACGGATTTTATATGAATGGCCTCAAATATTTTTGCGCCTCATAAAAACGAATTGTGCAGCAACAAAATATTTGACAGCCAATTTGCAAAGTCATCATTATATTAAGTACTTGTACCGTAGTATTAGACTGTTTATGTTTTCAGAGTTTATATTTCTTTAAATTGGTATTATCAGGGTATCAATTTTAACCAAAAGTCATGTAAATTATAAATATCAATTATATAATATGATATTTAAAAAAAGGTTTTGCTTCCTTTATTATCTGTTATTTATTTATATTCCAAACGAGTATGATTTGTTTTACATTAATATAAGGAATAAAAAAGAAATCCAGTACACAGAACTCAGACTCAAAATTCGTGTTGACTGATGTAATAAGAGAGATTTTTTATATATAAGTAGCTACTTACGAATATACAATACATGTCAATAGTCAATCGTTTATTGCAAACTAAGTATAGATATATCTATCTTACTGCGACAGATACATTAAATGGAAAATTACATTATAAGTGCTTTAAACTTAGTCGCCCTTTTCGGACACAGCAAATTGTTAGAGGGCTTTTAAAATAAATTGACATATAAAATTAAATATAGAAAAATGACAAATCTTCATGACAATATTATTAATTTAGGTAATTCATATTTTGTAACGTCCTTAGATCTTCCTTATTACGGTGATCATTATCATTAAGTGTAAGTTTTTTTTTTATTGATTTTACTAAGTTTACCGTTTTAGTATTATTGTTGTTAAAAATAAATATATTAAGAAAATATAACTAGAAAAAATTCCACGCGGACCAGGCAGCAGACGGGACTCGAACCCGCACCCTTCGCAATCCGGGCGAATGCACTGACCAATTATGCTACCGCGGCCCTCACGGACCGCGTCGAAATTCTTTCTAGCTATTCTTAAGCTGCAAGGCAGCGCCATCTCTTCGCATTATAGGTAAACCCACAATGTCAAATGAATACTTTTACAAGTATTAAACATTTGAAAGAAGAAATAGCAATTATAGTTATAATTTTTATTATTTTTAAAGCATGTAACTGCTTGATGTTTAAATCTAAAGAAAATATAACTAGAAAAAATTCCACGCGGACCAGGCAGCAGACGGGACTCGAACCCGCACCCTTCGCAATCCGGGCGAATGCACTGACCAATTATGCTACCGCGGCCCTCACGGACCGCGTCGAAATTCTTTCTAGCTATTCTTAAGCTGCAAGGCAGCGCCATCTCTTCGCATTATAGGTAAACCCACAATGTCAAATGAATACTTTTACAAGTATTAAACATTTGAAAGAAGAAATAGCAATTATAGTTATAATTTTTATTATTTTTAAAGCATGTAACTGCTTGATGTTTAAATCTAAAGAAAATATAACTAGAAAAACCTACCTATTTTGTTTTTGTTTAGTTTACCTATAATGCGAAGAGATGGCGCTGCCTTGCAGCTTAAGAATAGCTAGAAAGAATTTCGACGCGGTCCGTGAGGGCCGCGGTAGCATAATTGGTCAGTGCATTCGCCCGGATTGCGAAGGGTGCGGGTTCGAGTCCCGTCTGCTGCCTGGTCCGCGTGGAATTTTTTCTAGTTATATTTTCTTTAGATTTAAACATCAAGCAGTTACATGCTTTAAAAATAATAAAAATTATAACTATAATTGCTATTTCTTCTTTCAAATGTTTAATACTTGTAAAAGTATTCATTTGACATTGTGGGTTTACCTATAATGCGAAGAGATGGCGCTGCCTTGCAGCTTAAGAATAGCTAGAAAGAATTTCGACGCGGTCCGTGAGGGCCGCGGTAGCATAATTGGTCAGTGCATTCGCCCGGATTGCGAAGGGTGCGGGTTCGAGTCCCGTCTGCTGCCTGGTCCGCGTGGAATTTTTTCTAGTTATATTTTCTTTAGATTTAAACATCAAGCAGTTACATGCTTTAAAAATAATAAAAATTATAACAATAAATATATTTTTTTTTATTAAAATTGTATTTTATTCAAAACGCTTTACTACTCAAGTACTTAAAATTAATAAAGATTTAAAGCAAGTGTAGTGTATAGACATAGACTATTTTGCTGGTAAAAAGTATTATCGCTCCCTGTTTCTGTAGTAGTGATGATTACGTTCTAATTTTTTAATCTTTTTTTTGGGATCGCGACCAAAGTGTGACCAATGGGTGAAAGGAACCCTATTACTAAGCCTTCGCTTCAGGTGCGGTCGCAGCCTGAAATTTTGGTGGGGGTCACTCACTACACTAATAAAAAATAGGTATCTGGAATAAAATAAACATTATTCCACAAGACACTTTTTGACACAAGATTTTTCAATTTGACCTTAGATTTGGGGGGGGGGGGGTCATGTCCCCTGTGACTTTTTTAAAATCATCAACTTATCACCTTCTTTTGTTTGATAGAGTTCGTTCGTTGTAATTTAATACCTGTGATTTTTGAGGCAAATGAGAACAGACAAAAGTAAGAGATAGATATAATTATTGTAAACACCAACGCTCGTGGCAGTCGCATAATATTTACTCTTGATCGCACTGAACTGGACTTATGGATGATGCGCCGGGTAAGGCCCGTAAGTGCGAGCGAGAGAAAATATTATGCGCGACGTTGCTCTATGCCGCTACACAGCTACCTACTGTTACGTAATGAAACAAAGGAGTCTGGCAAACAACTGATTTATTGATACCCACATTATGTTCATTACAAAATACCCACAACTTCCCCTTAGTTTTAAAATCAAAACGTAATTACAAATTGCCTTATTATAATTTAGCAAACAATAAAAGGAAATTACTTTATTTGCAATTTCTTGCTTTACTTCGAGTTAAAGGAGGAGAGAAGTCTCCTTGACAATCGGATGCTTCCTCATCTGAAAGCACATATTCTTCGTCTGAAACATCACGATAATCCTCATGTGCAGTATCATCATAACTAGCTCCAGCATTAGTTTCATTAAATTTCGTATCGGATATTTCAGATTCATCCCTACACACTGCCTTAATTAGATGTCGACGATTACGGCGATAAATGCCTCTTTTGTTCTTAATTACGTACGATCGCGGTGTTGGCGCCTTCTCAACAACGGTACCTCTAATTATTTTGTTATTGTTTTCTAACATAATCACGTTATCCCCGACATCCAACTCCGGCAGTGGTTTACAATGTTTATCATAATAATATTTACTTTTCATTTGCTTTTTTAACAACTTTTTATGGTTTTCTTTATCGTCACAACATTTTCGTTTCAATAAATCAGGATGGACTGGGAGTCTACATTGTAATCTTCGACCCATCATAAGCTGTGCAGGAGAATCCAAATCATCGCGAGGTGTATTTCTATAGCTTAATAAATTTAAGTAAAAATCAGAATCACTTTCAATAGACTTTTTTAATATCCTTTTTATAGTTTGCACAGCCCTTTCACTTTTTCCATTAGATTGAGCATAATAAGGAGATGATGTAATATGGTTAAATCCCCACTCAGTAGCAAATTTTTTAAAACTGCGACATGAATATTGCGGCCCGTTATCACTTAACACTACTTCCGGTATACCATATCGAGCAAAATTTTCCTTCATGACAATTATAACCGATTTAGACGTGCAATCTTTTAATTGGGACACTTCTATAAACCCTGAAAAATAATCTACTAAAATCAAGTAAACTTTCTTGCCGTACTCGAATAAATCGGTGCCCACTTTATTCCAGGGTAAATCTGGAATTGGAATTGGAATCAAAGGTTGTTTTGCGGGTTTATTTGTATTCTCCTGACACGTCCCACATTTTCTAACATAAGTTTCAATATCCTCACTGATACCCGGCCAGAACAACACTTCCCGCGCTCGCCTCTTGCAACGGTCTATTCCCAAGTGGCCATCATGAATAATTTTCAACATTTCGGATTTTAATGATGATGGTATCAGAATTTGTTTGTTCTTAAATATCACCCCATCAACGCAATATAACTCTTCTTTCATAGAATAAAAGTATTTCAAAGAATTTGGTAAATCGTATTTATGTAAAGGCCACTCATTATTAATGAATAAAATTAATTCCTTCAACGTATTATCTTTAGCGGTCTCTTTTTTTATAATTGTAAGTTTATTTTTTGAAATAGGCATATTCTCTATTAACATTTGTACTTGATACAAAATCGAGTTACTGATCTCATCATCACACAATTCCGGCAGAGGCGCACGCGACAAAGTGTCCGGTATGAACATATATTTTCCTGGCTTATAAGTGACTACCAAGTCATAGCCTTGTAATTTAAGCATCATTCTTTGCAAGCGCGCTGGGATCGAATCTAATGATTTTTTGAAAATACTTTCTAACGGCTTGTGGTCCGTTTCAATCACTACTTTATTCTTACCATATAAATATTGGCGGAACCTTTCACATGCAAAAACAATTGCTAGCATTTCCTTTTCTATTTGTGCGTACCTAACCTGCGTATCTGTGAGCGTGCGTGATGCATATTCTATTGGACGCCCCCCTTGCAGCAGCACCGCGCCTAGTGCCACACTGCTAGCGTCTACTAATACTACGACTGAGCCGCTAATATCATACAATGCCAACACAGGCGAATGACATAAAAGCTGTTTTAATTGTTCAAATGCACATTTATGCCCATGCTCCCAACTCCACATGGTACCTTTTTTTAATAATCTAGTGAGAACATAAGTTTGTTCTGAATAGTTAGGTATAAATTTTGAAAGATAATTAACTACACCCAAAAATCTTTCTAAGCTTTTTCTGTCACTAGGCTCGGGCATATTAATTACGGCCTTTACTTTTTCAGGGTCCGGCTTCATACCATTTTTTCCAAAACAATGACCCAAATATGTTACTTCCTCTACACAGATGCGACATTTATCTTTATTAAATTTTAAATTAATTTCACGGGCCCTATTAAACAAAGCTTTCAAGCGTTGATCATGCTCTGACCTTGAACGACCCCAACAGATTAAGTCATCTATGAAAGAATCTACTCCTTCTAGACCCTCTAAGAGCTGCCTAATCTTTGCATGAAAAACCTCCGATGCACAATTCAATCCAAAAGGTAAGCGCAAGAACTGATATCTTCCGAACGGTGTAGAAAATGTACACAAGTCTGCACTATCTTTGTCTAATTTTATAGACCAAAAACCAGAATTGGCGTCTAAAACCGAAAAGTACTTCGCCCCCTGGAGCTTTACTGCAATATCATTTATCGTTGGAAGTTGAAAATGTGCTCGTCGTATAGCGACATTTAATGGTCTAGGATCCAGACATATACGCAATTGCCCATTTTTTTTAGGTACAACAACCAATGTATTAACCCATGGTGTTGGGTGAGTAACCTTTCTAATTACGCCCAAATTAATCATTCTATTTAACTCATCTTGTAACTTAACGCGTAATCCCAAGGACACATTACGACGGGCACGTACAACGGGGGGCACGGACTTATCTATTACGATGTGATATTCACCAGGCAAGCAACCTAAACCATCAAATAAATCAGCATAATCAGATTGAATATCATAAATTCGTTTGATTAAACCTAATTCCAAACAAGCATGTCGACCCAGCACGCTTTGACAATCGAGATTAGCTATAGCAAATTTCAAATTATAGCTTTTATTTTTATACCACCACAGTAAAAAACAAATACCTTTTATTGGTATAAAATTACCACTATACGACTGCAATTTAATAGTATTTTTCGTATTTATTACATTCGGGTTAAAACCTAATGACAAGAATCTTTTGTAAGACAGGACATTAATATCTGCGCCGGTGTCTAATTTAAACTTTTCATGATCACACCCACCTTTCAATGTTTCATACCAGTCTTCTGAGCAGCTTTTCAACTCCGACACATTGTACAACATCGATATATAAAACGAATCACTATCATCACTTTGATCACTACGCACGGCAATATCGTGCATATTAAGTGCTTTATCATTTCTTTTAATTTTACACATTCGAGCAAAATGACCAAAATTTTCACACACGTAACATTGCACTGCCGTAGCCGGACAGGTGGCGGGCCCGGCACACTGACCGCCACACCTCACACAACGATACGGTGAACGCTGAGGGCGCCTCACAGCGCTGGAGCCCGTCGCAGCTGCGGCGTACCCTCGGCGCCTGACGCCGCCGGCACCACGGCCACCGCGGGCCCCACCGCGGGCCCCGCCGCTGCCACTACCACGCATGCCGATACTATCCACCTGCTTCGCAGATCCCAGACCTGCCTCTCGAGTCTCCAATAGACGGGTGCTGTCGCTGGATATTTCATCCACTTGACAAATCTTAATTGTTTTCTCCAAATTTAATTCCTCAGTTCTCAATAACCGTTCTCGAACGACAGTGTTCTTTATGCCACAGACGATACGGTCGCGAATCAAATCATCTTCGAGTGTTTTAAACTCAGAAGATTTTGCTAATAACTTCAAACTAGTCACATATTGATTAATCGACTCGCCGACTTCTTGATTCCTTATAAAGAAGTTGTATCTCGCTAAAGTGATGTTCGGCTTGACCCCGAAATAATAATCAAATTTTTTGATGAGCACGGTGACGTCATCTCTCTCACTTTCTTGTTCAAATGTAAATGTTTGATAAACATCGAATCCGTCCGGTCCAATCAAATTTATCAATAGACTAGCTTGAACATCTTCTTTTTCTTTATGAACCCCCGATGCCTTGAGGAACAGATTAAATTGTGTCTTCCATCGTTTCCATGCATCAGCCCGGCTGACGGAGCTGCCTTCCAAACTCAACTCAGGCGGCGGTCGCGCGTGTTCCATATCGTACAATTTTAATTATTAAACCAATGGAAATTGTAATTTGTCACACGTTTTGACTGTCACAATTAGTTTTATCACGTAATTATTACAAAAACACCGCTGTCACCATGTTACGTAATGAAACAAAGGAGTCTGGCAAACAACTGATTTATTGATACCCACATTATGTTCATTACAAAATACCCACACCTACAGCCAGCGGTTTGGCAACATCTCGGGATTTCTGTGATGCGCGTGCGATATCGAGACCAAATAAAGAAATAATAAAACAACAACAATAATCAACGCGTAATTTTACATTTGGTTTCGATTTTAATATTGAATTCATGAATCTGGTATAGCCATATTTTTAAAGTAAACCTATAGCCTTTTTACTCTCAAATAGTATGAGCTTAATAATCATTTCTTTTATTTTTATTATGCTCTTGTAAAAATAGGTACTAGCTTTCCGTCAGCGGCCTCGCACGCGCAGAACAAAACTTTGATCATACATTGTAACCCCTTAGAGTATAAATAAGAAAATACTACCATTTTCTATTTCTCTAGGTAATTAGAAGCCTAATTAATTACCAACTCCGATATTAACAACCTTAAAAAAATTAATTTTAAATTTATACACCTTTATCCCCAATTTAAGGAAGTTTCCTAAAATCCTTTTTAGGCAACGACTCCTAATAATTACCTACTTTCGTGTAAAATTTCACCTTCATATTTAAACTTTTAATTTAAATTAAAGTTGATGCTGTCACTTTCTTTGTAGAAACAAAATTTCTTGGTAAAACAAAATAAGACAACACGCGACTTAATGAAGATTACCTTTAATTGACGCCTTAGGGTGCGGCTGTTAGTGACATATAAAATATCACTGAATTATTCAGGAGTTATGATTCTTATAAGTTGTTAAATAATCTACAGAACTCTTACTTCGTAAATAGCACGAACGATTACAACTGTTTCCGGATTTAATTATGTAGGTAATTGAAAAGAGGACATTCACTAAATCATTTACGAATTCCTAACAAAATGTAATATCATGAGCATACATTCATCACAACACAACCGAACTATTGCTGTTCATTCATAAAAAGTCGAGAGCCCGCCCACTAACGAATCGTACAAAACGAGTGCATGGCAAAATCGCCTTAAAGCTGGTCAGGCGGCCGTGACCGTGTTTGCATAGCAATGATCGAACTCTGCCATTGACAACTGTGCGTTGTGCTTACGGTTAGTTTGTAAAGCAATAACAACAAATCGTGGTTTTTCTATCTGCGATGAAGTTTTAATAGACCAGGTATGCTTACGCGTTTTTGGTAATAAGGGATACTCATACAAATCCCAATTGCGAAATGCAACTGTAATAGCACGATCTTTTTCTAAATGTTTTAATAAATTTATTCTTTCTCTGTCTGATACTTTAACATGAGGAACTCGCCATACAATTTTATTTATTATTTTATCCTCCACAACTTCCCCAACATTTAACTTTAAAGCATTAATATTAGTGTTATTTCTCAAAAGTACTAATTCGTGTTTACAATTAATTAAAATTTTTTTATAGTCTTCTGCAAAACCCAAAACTTTATTTAGTGGTATAGAAGCTGAAAATACTCCATTACTAACAGTAGTAGTACCCGTAGGAGACCAACCCCAAACTTTTGCACATTTAGATTCATTTTCATTCAACGAAAGATAGGATTTCATGGTAGTAGTAATTCCTGCATTTTTAACCCTATCTATTTCTACTCCGTTTAGTTCATATCGAATGTCTTGAAATAAAAGTAGTGCTGGATTATTTACAAAATGTACACTTGACATTCTTTCTTTTTCTTTGGTTGTGTTATCATACTTATACACGTCGACTTTGCCCTCAATATATAAACTGCTGAGTGCGGGTAACACGTACAAGTCTTGCTGATTAATTGGTATCCGTATTTCATCATTCTTGTTGAAACTTGTCACATATGGTTTGTAAGAATAATATTCAAAACTTTCAATACTATTGTCGTGTGACGCCGATTGAGATATATTTAGAATATTCATTTTAATAAACCTACTAGCCTCAAAAAATCCTTGTTGCTTTTAGTTAATTTCTTTTTTAATTGAAGCGATGCTTCTCTATGCGGGGTTCTTTTAGAACTAACTTTAACAGTCGACGTAGACAGGTTTTTATTGAAATTCAACATTTTTTGAAATGTAAGTATAACTGTACTTCTTCACCACGTAAATTGATTTCTTTATTTTCTGAGTCTAATAGTTTTATATTTATAGAACTTATTGAACTTTGATTGACGGGAAAATATATTAGGTTTTTAGGTATTTCAATTATTCTATAACCTGGTGGAACATTAGGTACAAATTCATAAATAATATGACTTGCTTTTCCATTCACGTATGATCCACTTATGACATCACATTCGATGCGTATGATAGTTGTTGAAAGAATGTTGACAGGATACCGAGACTCAGTTCTTATATTAGCCTTCACTGTTTCCACACCAAAACCTAATATTTTACCAATTGAGTCACTTTTATTAAAATGAACATCTTTGGAACAGAATAAGCTGGTTTTTAATGTATTATTATTACAATTTAATTTTAGAGCTGCATTTTTTACGTTACTTTTGAGGAAATCACAAATATCTTGAAGTTCATACGATCCTTCAAGTATTTCTATAACTCCATCTTTGCCATAATAAAATTTATTATTTCTATGGTCTATATTAGGGATGGAATTAAATGTGGAAAAGTATAAAAGTCCACACTCATAATTTCCACGTAATTGTAAAGTAGGGGAGTAGTTAGTCAGTAAAGATTCTCCTCTGCCAGTTATTGACACAGTGAAAGACATTTTTGTACTAATCAAGATTTTTATTACATTTTGAATATAAATGTTTTTTCCAATAGTTTCTCAAAAACCTTAAACAAAGATGACCACAGTTTACACTGCCAATTATTTGATACTGTGCGTAATTATAATTTATTGATATATGTCTTAAATAATTAATTAATTCCATAGGTGGTTTTAAATTACCAAAACTATCAAAATATTCACAATAGTTATCTTGCTTAACGTAGGCTACCCAATGAGTTCCAGGATTATCAGAACTATCTAAGTTCAATACCGCGCACTCTATTTTTCTTGGTTTCAAAGGTAAAGTATCTCTCATAAATACTCCTCTAAAATACGGAATGTCAGTTGCGTGTTCTATTATATCAAAATTAGTGAGCGGTCTTCTGGGTAGCCGTTTTTTTCAGTTTTTTGGAGGTTTTAAATACAATCCAGCTCCTTTCTTATGAGGTCTGATAAACAATCCTTTTCCAAGAGCAACTGCTTCCATCATCTTATTATGACGTTCAGATTCTTGGAGATTTTTTTGAGCAACCTTGTAATCATTGACAGCTTTTGCAATACCTGCTGCGCCTCCAGCAAGTGAACCAAGAGCCGATAATCCAGCAAAAATTGGAATTAATGGTAAGAAACCACCACTTTTCGGTATAGGTATACATCGTGGTAAACGTATGCCTTTATTATTGGTAAACAGTTTTTTGGCTGCAGCGTATGCATATCTTATTGCAGTACGGTTATCTTTACATTTTAGCTTTTTGATTTGTGAACGTAGTTTTTTTACAATTGTCATAAAAGAACGAACCCCAGCACCAGCTTTGAGTTTAGCTTTCATTGCATTTTGTACAATCCATGAAGCTACTTTTTCGCCTTTTCCAGCATCTTTTGATTTTAATCTTTTTTTTGCCATATCCAACAGTTTTAAATCTGCTTTATGTCGAACGTTTAAATCACTGTTATTGTAAGCAATATCGTGATACATACAAGCTTCATCTAATTTATTTATACCACGTTCACCTCTTAGTAATCGTTTCTTAAGCTTTGTTCCAGGACCACAAAATTGATAGCCTGGTAGATGTAACTGAAACGGTAGATTATTTATCAAATTATTAACAATACCACTTCCTTCCTCCATAAATTTTTTTAGAATGAGTGTTTCGAGATTTGATACTTAATTTATATTACAAAACTATAGCATTCTTGTCAACCCAACTATTTTCTTTGCTATCGAGACCTAGCCACTTTACAAAAAGTTTGTTACCTTTTCTTTTTAGTACTTTTTCAATGAGATACATATCTGGGAATTTAGTTTTCTGTAATTCATACTCATAAAAAGAACCTAAAATTTTCTGTTTATTTCTGTCTTCTAAGATATAAGTTGGTGGATTTGTATTATTTACTTGTATCACGACAAATATTTCAGTAGACCAGTTTGACGTATAACCTTTGTAAAAGTCACCTTTATGTTTACTAATACGCACATGGTCACCAATACTAAATTTAACTTCGTATATGTCTTCTTATTATGTGATTTAGTAATATTCGATCGGATCAACATCTGATTGTTTTTATTCACGTCAACAGGCTTGAATTTTGTGATTCTATGCCTGGTATTATTGTAGCTCTGCACTACGACGTTCAAATTCTTTTTTAACCACTCGTACCGACCACATAGACTAAATACTTTGTAAAGGCGACTTTTTAGTGTTCTTATTACTCGTTCTACTATAGATGCTTTTTTTATAGAGTAGGTGGAATAATGGTTAATGTTATACTTAATCATGAGTTGCTTAAAAGTATTATTATAAAATTCTTTGCCTAAATCTGTTTGTAATTTTTTTGGTTTCCGAGATGTAGTCGTTAATATATTTTCCATCGCATCTGTAACACATTTTTTTTCTTTCGATTTTAATGGACTTACCCAAACATATTTCGATAAGGCATCAATAACGACTAATATATATTTATAACTATTGTTAAAATTTGAATATTTTTGAAAGTCCATTAAATCAGCCTGCCATAAATCATCTAGCCCTTTTACAATTGTACATCGACGAGGAAAATTCCTTCTCGCAGTCTTATGAAGTTCGTCAACTATGTCCTTTTTACTCATTTTTATTTGGCTTTGCGCTGATCAAGTGATCTATTTCAGCTTTTGAATAGAATAAAGTTGATAACTGGTTTGAATTTGCTTTTTCTAGATTGTTTAAATAAATTTTTACATTACTATAGATTTTGTTCATTTCATTTCTCAAATCTTGTGCAGTTTTATCTAAATATGCTTTATTTACTGCCTCATCATCGTTCACTGGAGTTGCAAGTCCTTTCAATTTTGATGATTTCAGGTCGTAATGACCCGTATCTGATTTAACAAGAGTATCGTTTAAGGTATCAATGTATTCTTCCAATCGTAAACGTTTATGAACGTGATGACCAAATTTGTCTATATTCATTGCAGTGTTCTTCGTTTGTTTACAGAAAGCCAACTGCCTGATTTTTTTTTTTTTTTTCTTACTTATATTTTTTATTAATGAGACCTGCTTCATATAATTCCTCAATGATGGATATAATCTCATTATCTAAGCCAGTATTGCCTGCGTCGCGTGATGCATATAATAATTTTAATCGTTCCACCAATTCATTTGGGTTGTCCCAATATATAAAGTCAGTATTATTTTTAAGTTTTTTTAAGAGTTTCACACCATTTCCTTGTGTAAGGCTTTCTTGACTTGTAGTATTATTTCTGGAGAACTTAAATAATGGCTTGATGATCTTCATATATTTGAAACCTTTATTGCTGTTGATTGGTTTGGATGGATTATAGTTACGCCTGTGTGCATTAGTCTTGATTAAT
>OU963923.1:11471235-11512236 GCA_902850365.2 Chilo suppressalis
TGTTCAAATTTTCTAATCGAGCCTGTGTGTAAATCTGGTGATCGTCTGCATACAGATGACAGGTAGAAGATAAGTTAAGAGTAATGGAATTGATGAAGATAGCAAAAAGCAAAGGAGATAGCACACCGCCCTGAGGAACATCGGCTGTGAGTGTACACCATTGAGAGAAGGATTCACCAACAACTACACGCTGCCGGCGTCCATGTAGATAACTACGAAACCAGTCAATGACCGCAGGAGATATGTTAAGGGAACATAGCAAACTCAACAGGATTTCAAAGTCAACATTATTGAAGGCATTACTAAAGTCTAGTAACGTTAAAGCTTAACTTAACCGCTTTGGAATCAATGGCACGAATGCTCCTCTCAACATCACTATCGGAAAATTGACTAAAAGTAAAAGGAGTAAAATCTGGTGTTGGCAGAGAAGAAAGATACCTTAAAGTTTTCTCTTTGACATGACTGTCAAGAGAAGACGATACAGAGAAATGACCATTCAGGCGATTAATTTCTATGTTTTGAGACAAATTGACATTTCGAGATTTGCCAACACCGAGAGACCTTAAGAACTTCCAGACCTTAGCGGGATCACCGCTTCCCACGGATTTATGGATATGGCGGCGCTGTGCGTCCCTGCACACTGTATTGCAGCGATTCCTGATTCTATGATATTTATTACGGTTACTATCTGTGGGATTGCTCTTGTATTTAGCCTTAGCATTATTTTTTTTAACCATTAAAAATTTGATGTCGTTGGTCAACCAAGGTGCAGGCAAATGCTTGATCTTTATAGGTCTATTGGGTGCATGGACATCATAAAGCTGAATTAAAAGATCATTAAAAGCATCTACTTGTTCATCGACGGTAGCGCCGATGTTGATTACTGACCAATCAACCACTCTAGCATCATCGCGCAACTTGTCTACATTCATGCCACCAAAATTACGTTGCATAACGATTTTGGGCTTAGCCTTAGGAGGACGTATTTTATAGGAAACGTATATTAAATCATGATATGAGAAGGCATCTGCGGTGAATTGGCCATGTTTGGCAACATGAAAGGGAAAAGAAACAATTATTAAGTCAAGAAGAGAAGGTGTACAATTGGGAAAATAGTGAGTGGCATTAAGAGGGAGAATATGCATATTGCAGGCATTGACGAGTGACTTCAAGGCATTGGCCCGTAAATCAGATTTTAAGAGGCACGTGTTAAAATCACCCATTATAATGGAATGGCTTTAGGACGGGGTCAAATCTTCTAGCAGTTTCTCAAAGGAAGAAAAGAAATTGACTGTAAGAGATGGGCTATAGTAAACACCTAACAAAACTTTAGAATGAAAAAGAGTAACTTCAAGAAGAAGGTGTTCTGCAGTATCCTGTGGAGAGGGTTGCATAGATCGACTTATAACAGAAAAAGGAATGTGATTACGTAGATAGATAGCTACTCCGCCATGAGACGTATTAGTCCGATCGTTGCGAATAAGTTGAAAACCAGAGAGAGAGTAAGAGTGAGATTGCGTGAATGTTCTTGTCAGAAAAAGTTGCAAGGAAGTCAGGATAGTGTGCTGGAATACTCTGAGCATTAATATGAACAACATTGAAGTTTTTGGAAACGTCTGACATGACAGTCTGTAGATTATCCTTTAAGGAAGGTATACTGCAGAAGCTGTCATCACTGCTCAATCCATCAGAGGAGAAAGAGAGAGACATAAAATCATTACTATTATCACTTCCGGCAGCCGGCATACTACTGCAAAATACAGAGCAAATATATACCTATAGAGTTAGATAAGTAATATATATATATATATATATACCTTCGCTCTTGTTCTCAACACAACCCACCAGCAAAAAATAACAAATAAAACATATACATTTGTCAGGAACACATTGCACAAAACAAATAACAAAATTTATACAAAACACGAATTACACACTATTCAAAACACAGACAACATAACAAAATGTAAAAGCTTATTATTCATAGACAGACATAAAATATAAGAAGCTAATAGTATAGTAGTATAGACAAACATAAAACATAAGAAGCCGTTCCAGAATCGGTACCAATGTCAACCTTGACATTTGTTACACCTATGTAGAGCGTAGGTTCCGAACGCAACCCAATGCCAAAAGTAAAGTTTGACGTACAGTACAGCTGTCTAAATTGTTATGACTTTGACATTGAATTGATCGATGGTTCAACGCGACATAAAATGTTTCATTGGTTTATCGGGTACACAAATTATTAAAATATAATATTATATTAAGTGGGTAAAGTTATACGACAGAGGAAACATTGCAAGAAACAGTTTACTAGATAAGCAATGCGTGTACTCACAGAAACATTGCTAATATACGACGCTGAAGTGGAGTACATTACTTCTTCACCACACGTCTCTTGGACCTATCTTGCAGTTTAGAGATGGCTGAGGCCTCGGCTGGGTTGTCAGTTTTACCTTCGGCCGGGCCGTCATTTTTATTCTCAGCTGCGGAAGACGAAGGAATGAATACCGGAATCTTGTCCATATCCATGAGACAATTCACCCGTTGTCGCTTGTTATCGGGATCCATCACATAAATGCTTCCATCTTGCGTCCAGCACCTATTGATACCGTACTTCTTTCTCACCGTCATAAACAGTGTGTGGCGTTCACTTGTGAGAAATTCGGATAAAGTTATACCAGTACCTTTCAGATGTTTTTTGGCAAACCAGACCTTGTTCCTTACAGATGCATCAAAGAACTTAACCAAAATAGGCCTGGGTTTATCATCCATAGGTCTGCCAATCCGGTGAATGCGGCCAATATCTTGCCTAGACAGAGTAGTAAGCTTGAGCCGTTGTATTGCCAAGCTAAGGAACATATCTGCAACAGCTTCATCCTCTTGCTCAGCCACTCCGTACACGAGAAGCATATGCCGCCGACTACGTATTTCACGCCGATTAGCTTCCTGAGTCAGGAATTCCACTTGTTTTTTAAGCATATCCAGTGCAGACACAACGAAAGTGCGGAATCTAGCAAAGTGCTCTGCTATAGATGTGGTATTCGCTGATGTTGATGGGACAGCCTTTTGAAGATCTAGTTGGAATTCAGCCATCCTAGTGTTGAATAGTGTAGACATTTCTTCAGTAGGTAATTGAAAAGAGGACATTCATTAAATCATTTACGAATTCCTAACAAAATGTAATATCATGAGCATACATTCATCACAACACAACCGAACTATTGCTGTTCATTCATAAAAAGTCGAGAGCCCGCCCACTAACGAATCGTACAAAACGGGTGCATGGCAAAATCGCCTTAGAGCTGTTCACGCGCCCGTGACCGTGTTTGTACATCTGATTTATAGAATTTTGAATATGGTTTTGATTTTCTATGAGTCCTCAGATAGTCGTATTGATCTCACGCAATGCCCCTTTATTGATAGATATATCCTTATTAACTCTAGTTACTATTTTATTCTGATTATCACTTAGATGTCTAATAGCAGAATCACATCGAACAGCATCATTGTAATCTAGGTTCCCTGAGATTTACTTGATTAGAGATCCTAGTTCATTTATTAGGCCTCTTTTAAATCTTTTGTTAGTTAAACTGTTACACATAGTAATTAAACTTTCAATGTTGTTCGATATGTATTGCTTCTTATAATAGTGCATATGATTATCGAACTCTACTTCCTTAAGATAAAGTTCTAAATTGTCCATATCCTTCTTTTGCTTAACAATAGTCCTAATAGAATCTTCTAATTTATTTAATGGAGGACACAGATGGCGCTGTCGCCACGGTAACATCGTCTGAGTATATATTTGCTCTTTAAAAATAGTTTTTGATAGTTATTTTGTGATCAAGTGAATTAAATCTGTAGATATAATTATAAATCTTATATACAAGTGTTATCTTCAAATTCTCTCCCGGAAATCGAAAGAAAATTTAAAAATTACGAGTGAACGATTATTGCATAAAAACATAAATGTGTGATTATCCCAATAGTAATGAAGCAAAGAAATAGATCTATTCTACCACCGGACATATGTAAGTGAAGTGACAATAAGTTTAACTAAATCAAAGTAAATAAACTTTAAAATTACTCAGTACAGACAGTTAATTTTATTTAAAAATATACAGTGCATTTTTAGTTGCATAGCTTACAGCTTAAGAAATAAGGTTGCCTTTGCTTTGTACCTGCGAAGTAGCTCCATCTATAGTCAATTAGCAAAAGCAGTGTGAGCAATTATACACAAAACGCATGCTTTATTGCTTCAAAACGAATGTTGCTGTGCTTTAAGGAAGCAAAAAAAAAAGCATTATGCATGAATTACTTGACTTGGATACTCATAGTGTAACGTAATTTTGTCACATCGGTGCAAGAACCGCTGGCGCAATGCCAAGGTGTTGTTTGTAAAGCAAGTGAAACCCAGAGGCCCGGCGATCGAATCACCGAAACGAATTATTTTTATATTTTCAAATAAGTTGTTATTGACATTCTATTCAAAAGTAAATTAATATTATTATCGAAATGGAAGGCAAAGTCGATACAAAAAAACGACAGTACGTTACATGTTTTAAGTGTAGGACTAGCAAGGATATCAGAGACACTATTCTATGTTCAAAATGCAAAAAGAGATTTGACTTTGACTGTATAGGCATGTCTGAGAAACTTTATAGATTGATGGAAACGAGGAAAAAAATATCATGGAAATGTAGCTCATGCATTGACATACTTAAACGGCAAGAACTAGAAAAAGACGACAGCAAAAACGTAACATTAAGGAAGAAGTCACCAATAGTGACAAAACAAACGGTTTCACCTATACCTAGCCACAGCTCACCATTAGATCAATCATTACCAGTACGGAAGCCTAGTATTAGTGATAGCGAGGAATCCCTTGAAGAAAATTCAGTAACTTCAAAATGTATACTGTCTAAAAGTGAAGATTATTATACACTTAACCTATGCGAAATGCAAGAAATGAAGGAACAAATGAACGACCTACAATCTAATCTTGTAAGTACTCAAACTGAGTTAGAAAATACAATTCTCGAAAACAACGTATTAAAGAGAGAAATAAATAAATTAAATCGAGAAATGCAACTTTTAAAAAATATTTGTCTGAATTCTGTAAGAAAAACTAATGATGAGATTATGAAAGATCAATCGCATACTTTCACTCCCTTGAAAACTCACAAACCTAGGCGTCGACAAATCGAGAAATGCAACTTTTTAAAAATAATTTGCTAAGTAAAAGCAATGGTAACTTAATTAAGTCTAACCAATGTAAAAAAAAGCGAAAAGCTTCTTATAAAATACGGAAGGAAAATATATTCGCAATGTACGAGAAACCAATATCCGTAGTACCCGTATTCAATAGCGGGACAAGCAGAGACCAGAAGTCCAATAAGCTGTGCAAACTGCCTAATCGTACAAGTTTCATTGTTAATAAGAAGAAGTAATTCATTTTTAATGCGTTTTCTTTTCTCTTGTGGTAACGAAATTTGAAATTTATGTGAGTCTAGAACAAAACCTAAATATTTGCACTTTTTTGCTGGTGTAAATATGCTTTTTTCCTCGTTAATTATAAACCCTAAAGAACATAATAGCTTTTTTGTAATGAGAACGTTATTCTTGCATTCTTGATACGAATTTCCAAGTAAATTTAGATCGTCTAAATATATTGTTGACATAAAACCACCAGATCTCAAAACTTTGACAATAGGTTTTGTAATTTTTGTGAAAACTAGAGGCGCTGTACTCAATCCAAACGGTAAGACGTTGAACTGATAGAGTTTTCTGTTATACTCGAACCTTAAATATTTCCTACTTTCGGGATGAATTCTAATGAAATGTTAAGAATCTTTGATATCAATGGTAGCCATATAACAATCACGGGACATTAGTTTTAATGTTGTTCGAAAATCTTCGATTTTAAAATGTGTGGTTTCTATAAATTGGTTTAATTGTTTAAGGTTCTGTATAAGTCTCATTTTACCGTTTGGTTTGGGTCGTAAAAATATATTAGATATGAATTGGTCTTCACAAGGTCTTCATTCTGATATAGCTACATATGATTTTAGTTTAGTAATAGACTCATTTAACAAAAATTTTTTAGAATCTGAAAAATTTTTGTTCATTGGTGGTTTGTGCCGGCGTCATCGGGGCTGCAGGCGTGTTCCGATGGCCTCTCGCTGGTTGCCTGCGACTCGCGAATGGGGCCTTCTAGTTTTTTGTTTGTGCCGTCGTCGTCGCCGCGGACTTAGGTTGAGGCTGATTTTTAAGCTCAGTAGCTGATTTTGTTACAGCTTTGGCTGCTTTCAAAGAATCCGATAGGTCTTCTCCAAATAATGCCTTCCCTATCTTGGTGTTTAGCAATGCCTCCTTTGCCTCTTTCTTCAGCGAAGAAACAGCGAGATTTCTGCGTGAAATCGAGTCATTATATTGAACATCACACATGAGGCGAGCTGCGTCCGTAAGGCGTTTTCTTTGTAAATTATCCTTTTCTTTTGCATCTGCTAAGGCGTAAGAAACGGCCTCTCCAAGGCAGGATATGGCTGCGGCTAGCCTTTTTTGCCGAAATTTGATCAATTTGTCGCGCTTAAGTGAGTTCTCATTGAGCGCTACTTTAACCTCTGTGTTTAATGACGGGGCGCCGATCTTGGTACAGTTACCGGGTATTAAGTATTTATCGCAAAGCTCCTTTCGGCAATCTTTGGATAATCCGTTAGTGGCGATATGGTTAAACCAAGCAAGCTCCGCTCTTATGTCTTTTCCAAACTCAGCGACGACTGTCGGATCATCACCGAGAATTTCCAGGACATCCTTGTCAAGGTCTCCTGCGTTTGTACTGGTTGTATAGTAGTGCTTTCAAGCATCTCAGATGCTACCGATGGGGCAACACGTTCCGTAACATTATCTTGTGGCTGGCTTTCACCAAGAAACTCACAAACCATATCTTCACCATCTCCCATAAGACCCTGATTTTCACCGTCTGAAAATAGTCAATAAATGCTATTCTAATAATTTTGCAAAAAAAATAGTTGCAGATCACGTAACAGTTGATATAAACACCTGACGGTAGTTAAAAATATGTAATGTATTTATTTACAATATAACATGTAACTACATGTATTGTAGCCAGTATAGAATAAACGACGTAAGTTTTACGCTCGGATAGTCCCGCAGACGTCCTCGTCACCAATAAACCGAAGGGAAAAAACTACTTGAATAGTCGACTCGTAAGTGCGAGTAATGTTCCATTAGTTAACGCGCGGATAGCCCCACGGACGTCCTTGTGCGTTACTAATAAGTCGGAAAAAATATTTTGCTAATGTACAAACACTATTTATTATTGTATTTTGGAGGTGAAACGAAACGTTTCTCAAGTAAACAAAGGCTCTGTGATTTTCTTGCAAATAAAAATACAAAAGTGCATATTTCGCTTAAAAAACAAGAAAAAAGTATTCATCAAATAACGGAGTGCAAGTGTGTTTGTTATCTCGGAAAACTATACATGATTATTTGAATTATTAATGCAAAACACTATTCAGTTTAGAAGTGACAAAAATCAGTGTTATATCAACTACTCAATTAAATTTGAATATAATATATAACGGCGCATGTACCTCGTTGGAGTTTTTAGAAATAGTCATGACAACTTCTGGACAAAGTTTTTTTAATGTTTTTGTTACAATAAATTAATAATATGTCACCTAGGTAACAATAATAATAGGATATCATTAATATTGGTTAAACTTATGGGCTCAATGTAGTAGAAAATAAATAATATTGCACATTAGATTCAATTTTGCTCGTGGGACACTCCAGGATCCTGGGAATTTGACGCTTTGAGTATTTTTTTTCCTTAGATAATATATTAGTATCTAAATTGTTTTTAGAGACTAGGTAGATATAGGTATGGTAAACAATATGTTATGAAAATAAACTTGGTTGTAACAATTTTTTCATGACATTTTAGCTGAGCTGTCGAAAATTCCTTACTTTGTAGAACTATCCATATATATATGTGAATATATATATATATAACGGCGCATGTACCTCGTTAGAGTTTTTAGAAATAGTGATGTCAGCATTGCTGACATCACCATTACCATCCACAGGGCCGCTCATTGCAAATGATAAAAACAATGGGTTATAAATTGTTTATTGGACACACAAAATGAATAAATAGTAGAAAAATAATGTTTTCTAAACCTATTTTAAAAGCTAACACGCAACCTATCTATAAGAATCGATATTGTACTTACAATTTCTCTGTGACCTCTCCTCACCAAGTTCTCAAGCCAAATGTGCCACAAGCAAGTCACTTATTAGTGTTCTAAGAATATGGCGCCTGACTGAATGCAAAGCAGAGCGCCATCTTGCGAACAGTTCCGGTTGAACAATAAATTTCCATCAAAATTAACTTAACATCGATATCTAATACTTAGAACTTAACTAAAAATCCTTATTTAATTTAATTAGATTTTAGGTCGAAATTTCCTAATTTATTACCTGTTTTTTAATTATTTGCAGTTAAGTAGATATACAACATTACAAAGCGGTTGCTAGGTGACGTGTAACTCCTGTTACCGTATCCGTAAAGAACAATTCTTATTTAAACATTATGATTATTGACATGAATTTAGCTTGTTACGTCTTTATAAATGAAAATACTAATTATTAAATTACATAAGCGGAATAACTTAAATAGTTATGAGAAATCTTATTTAAGGAAAGCCTAATTCAAACATTACAAACAATCATCAGACTTTTTAACAATGAAACCTTAATAAACTCCAAGAAAATTTAACTTTAACAAGTAATCGTCATTTTTAACTCTATTAATATTCAACTTGTAATTATAATTTAACAAATTATTTAATTAGCTTCAATGTCCGGCTTCCGCGCCGACACGGCCATTCTGCGAGGCGGTGCGTGCTCTGCGCCGGACAGGATTCTGTAATGAATTAAGTATATTCTGAGCTAGGTATCCGATAACAGGAACGCTAGCTGATGACTGTCTTTGTAGATGCAATTCCTAGTGGAAAATATTGACTGACCATAATACTACTCAGTCATCAGCTCTATGCACTTTACTCATCATCATCTAAATGGCAATTTATCTTGCTGAATTAATGTGACTGGCATTTGAATGTTCGACTGAAAAGCGGTTCGCATTCTATTTGCGAACTTATTGCGGTTTGTCCGCTAGATAATGCAATTGTATTGCAATTATTAACATTATAAATTTGATGAAATAAGAGTTGATGCTGTGGTCATGAGCGGTACTGTACGCCGTGGTCCACAGGGGTTCTAAGGAATATAGGAACTAGGTTGATGCTGTGGTCTGGGTCTTACGGCCGTGGTCTACAGGAGCTCTAGAAGCATGATAAAAACAACAGCTTTGCAGTTTCTCCACGAAACATTGCAATTATTAGTTCATTGTTTACATAGTAAGGGTGATGCTGTGGTCATGAGCGGTCTTGTACCCCGTGGTCCACAGAGGTTCTAAAGGAAGTGGGAACTAGGACGATACTATGGTCTAGGTCTTACGACCGTGGTCCATAGGGGCTCTAGAAGTATGATAAAAACAACAGCTTTGCAGTTTCTCCACGAAACCTTGCAATTATTAGTTCATTTTTTACATAGTAAGGGTGATGCTGTGGTCATGAGCGGTCTTGTACGCCGCGGTCCACAGAGGTTCTAAAGGAAATGGGAACTAGGACGATGCTATGGTCTAGGTCTTATGACCGTGGTCCATAGGGGCTCTGAAAAATAATAGGTATACGAATTCAAGAAAGAAGATATAGTAATCTCGTAGGTACATTCAATGTTTACATAGTTAGAGTGATGCTGTGGTCATGAGCGGTCTTGTACGCCTTGGTCCACAGAGGTTCTAAAGGATGTGGGAACTAGGGCGATGCTACGGCCTAGGTCTTATTACCGTGGTCCATAGAGGCTCTGAAAATAACAGGTATACGAATTCGAGAAAGAAAGTATAGTAATCTCGTAGGTATGCAATATTCTAACACAGAATCCTTGCATTTTTAACATCCAAAAATAATTAGTCATAAGTGAAGGAAAAAACGAACCTTTTTATGTTTCTCGCGAAGTCGACGGTGAGGGCTCCTGCGATATTTCAACTTGTTGTTGTTCGGCTGCTTGTTGTTGGTCATCGCAGTCCGTTTCCGCCGACACGGCCGCCTGCACTCCCGGTTGCGGAGCTCTGCGCAGCTGATCGTGAGCCACCTTCCGCGGACGCCCTCTTCCACTGACTCGCTTCACCATATAACGGTCGTTGTCCAGTATTCTGAAAATCTCATATGGGTCGCTGTATTTAAGGTCAAGACACGTTTGATTACGAGGATTATTCTTGATAAGCACATAGTCGCCTCTTTGAAAAAGACGCAGTTTTGCTTTGTTTCTATCAAAGCGGTGTTTTTCAAATTGAGCTGCTGCTGTCATTTTTTGATGTACATGTTGTTCAAGCATATCGAACGAAGTCTATGCTTTCATTTTCAATGTTTACCAACTTCAGAAGTTCTGGTGGTACACAATGTTGTCGATGGGTCAATATTGATAGTGGTGCCATACCTGTGACTCGATGTGGGGTACAGTTAAAAGCAAGCTGCAAAGCGTCTAGAGCCGTACACCAGTTTTCAGTCTCATAATTTTTTATCATGGTTAGTGCATTTTTCAACGTCCCGATTACTCTTTCAACCTGTCCATTTGCTCGGCTTACTCCTGGCGCTATCATATGAATATCTATCCCAAATCGATCACAATAGACTTTGAATTCGCCAAGAAATTCTCTGCCACCATCCACCACAATCTGGATTGGAGTCCCAAATAAATGAACGACTCTCTTTAACGCTGCCAGAGTGCTACTTTGACTCTTCTCAGTAGAGTAATTGAGTAGTATATACTTTGTGTAAGCATCAATACATACTATGACATATTCGTCGCATCCTTGAGCATTCTTTGTACCGAGCTTACCAGCTATGTCCATGTGAATAACTTGAAATGCTGCAGTGGGTTTTTGGATAGGGTGTAGCTGTACCTGCACTGCCCCCGCCGATCCTTTAGAAGTTCTACATACCACACAATTATCAGTAAAAGCTCTAACTATGGTACTCATTTTTTCGAACCAATAAGATTCTTTGACTTTTTGAAGAGTCTTTTCCCACCCTGGATGATGTAGCGATGTATGGTAAGTGTTGATAAGGCTCCACTGAAACGAGCGAGGTACTACCGAAGCATTATACGTACCAATTATAGGATCTAAGACGGTTTTCTTTAATATTCCGTCTTCCAGGACATACCCACCTGTTGGTTCATTAGTGGTCATGCTGTCTATTATGTGTCGTAGACTTAGGTCACGTCGTTGTTCTATGAGCAACCAATCATTTCCTTTCGTCAAAATATTGACAGAGAAGGTGGTGGGGGGATTCCTACTGAAGAAGTCCGCGTGTTGTAATCTTTCACCTTTTCTGTACTCTACCTCAAAGTCGTAATTCTGTAGAAATGCCCACCATCGATGGATACGAGGAAGTAAATCCTTCTTATGTTTGGATGCCTTAAGAGCATTACAGTCAGTTATCACCTTAAATTTGCGACCGTAGAGGTATTGCCGAAAATGCTTGATAGCTCTTACCACCGCCAGTGTCTCCAGTTCGTATGAGTGGTAGTGGCTTTCGGCGTCGGTAGTGCGTTGGCTCATGTATGCGACTGGATGTTGTAGCCCACCAATATTCTGGACCAGTACAGCTCCGTAGCCAAGGCTACTCGCGTCCGTGTAAAGTTCAATTGGTGCGTCCTCCTGAAATAATACAAGGGTGGGCGCAGTAGACAAGTGTTGTATAATGTAATTACGAGCCACCTCATGTCGCTCGTTCCATCCCCATTTAGAGTTCTTTTTTGTCAATTCATAGAGGGGCAACATAATGCGTGAAAAGTTAGGTATGAAACGACGAAAGTACCCGGCCAGCCCGTTAAATTGGCGCACTTGTTTGACGGTTGTTGGGACTGGTGCCTTTGTTAGAGCCTCTATTTTCCTGGGGCTCGGACCGACTTGTCCGTCAGATATGATGTTGCCCAGATATTCAATAGTGTTTAAAGAAAGCAGTTTTTTCTACATTTATTGAAAATCCTGCCTTTCGTAATGCAAAAAAAATACGTTCTATATGTGCAAGTCCTTCATCAAAATCTCTACATTTTGACAAGACGTCATCAACATAAACTTGGCAAACATTTTCCGATGCATTTTATAGAGGCATTAATGCTCTATTGATGCAACGTTGATACACTGAGCATGCATTACTCAAACCAAATGGCATGGCTAAGTACTCGTAGAGTCCATCCGGCGTTACAAATGCAGTTTTCTCTATAGAGTTTTCCGCAATAGGAATTTGATGAAACCCTGCTGCCATGTCAAATGTAGAGTAGTAAACACCCCCTGATAATTGATCTATTTGATCCGAAATTATAGGTAAAGGATAATGGTCGCGTACCGTGTTTCTATTTAACTCGCGATAGTCAACACACATGCGATTTTTCCCGTTTTTCTTTTTCACTTTTTTTTTTTTTTTAAATCAATTACATTTTTTATATACAATGGCTGTATCTAAAAAACCCTTAAACATGGGTTTATCTGTCTACAGCGATTCGCTCTACGCAAGGTTATTAAGGTTACGCATGTATTCTGGACGATGATGAGTCTGTAGATTATGAGCACTGTTATATTCTGTTAAAACACAAAATTTGACTTTATCATATAGACTCAACACTTTACAATGGATAAACAACTCACCATAATTTTCTTTATATTTATTTTTAATATATTTTGGAACAATAGTTTTTAAGATTCTTATTTGTAATCTGTATATATCTTTCAAATATGTATCATATGTCAAGCCATAGCCAATAACTGAGTCAGCTAAGGCCATATACATTAATCTGAGGGTTCTGTATGGAAGCTTATATTTAAGCACAGCAAATTTGCTTAGAATAGACCTTAGTTTCGAACATACGTAATTTTTATGATATCCCCAGTTGAATCTGTTGTCGATAATAAGACCAATATACATACATATGACTTTCTACTACCTCTAAAGTTGGACATGAGCAAACATTTGTATCACTATGCAGGCATTGATGACTGTGAGCCAGGATTGTCGGTGTATCAAGTGTCCTGTTCTGCGATGAGTGTATGTGAATTATTTTTGTTTTTTTGCCTATTTATCACCAATCCTATTGGCCACCAGTAGACATGTATCATCTGCGAATTGGTAAACATGACCCCTCTTTATGACATTACACATGTCATTGACATATAATAAATACTCGGTAGGGCCTAATATCGATCCCTGTGCCGTGCCTTGATGTGTTGGCATTAATTCACTGTACTTGTTAGCAATTTTTACTGTATTATATCGGTTTAAGTGATAGTTTTTAATAAGCTTTAAGAAGGGGCCCTGTATACCACTCCGCGACAACCTGTCAAAGAGGACTTCATAATTTAAAACATCAAACGCCTTGCTAAAGTCAATAAAGGTTACAAACACATGCATTTTACAATTAAGAAAATCATTGACTTGATTTGAAAAAGTACGGAGAAGTTGCGTGGTACTTTTATTTCTTTGGAATCCATATTGCTTAGGATTAATGATATTATTATTAATTATGTATTTATTAAGTTGATTGCTCAGATATCTTTCTATTATTTTGTCTATGCACGAGAGTATAGTGATAGGTCTGTAATTGTCGTAATCAGTGTGACAACCTTTTTTATAAATAGGACGTATTACGCCTATTTTTAATAAATCTGGGTAAATTGATGTACATAAGCACCTATTGATTAAATGTGTTATTATTGGTACCAACATTTCAGAGTTTGATTTGATGTATTTTATTCTAATACCATCATAGCCAGGACTTTTTTTAACACTTAATTTGTTAATAATAGTGCCGATATCATGTATATGGGCCTTCTTTATTCTTATTGTTTTGTTAGGCTCAATTTGATATGACGACGGATTTAGTAACATTTTGTTACAAGGGTTACACATTGTTGACGTATTTTTATGAAATCCCCTTACAAAAATTGGTGGCCAAGGTAATTGGATCAAGTTTGAATGTTTCTAGAATAATATTGTCAATACATTTTACTATCTTCCCTGTCAAACTATTTATAATTTGCCAAATTTTTTTAGTGTTTGTAAAATTATTACATATTTTCTCCTTTATATATTTATTTTTTATGTATTGTGTATATTTATTTGTTTTATTTCTATATTTATTATACAACAGCTTATTTTTAAAATTAAAGGGCTCAGAAATCCATATCCGATAAAGTTCGTCACGTTTTTTGCACATACTAACTAGCTTCTGATCAGCCCATGGGCAAAGCCTTCGTTTTGTATTATTTTGAACAATACTTTTTCTACAATGATCATAAGCTTGCTCAAAATTCATATGAATATAATTTACAATTTCATTAGGATCATCAAAAGATAACGGTGCGCTCCAGTCTATACTACACAACTCGGTGCGGAGTTTTTTGTAGTCAATTACGGTTATCTGCTGTTTGTCACGTGTACTATCGCTGTATGCATTCAAAAACGCACAGCCAGTTATGCAGTGGTCGGCCGGAGCGCTGTTTATTACACCTGTGTATAGTTCATTGCCGCTAACATTTCGTACAAATATGTGATCGATGCATGATCGCGATATGGAATTTCCATATTTTTCAATGCGTGTGTACTGACTTATACCACATTCAAGACCCAATATACTAAGTTTATACAAATATTCGTTAATTACATTGTTTATTTTTTTTAAATCTAAGTTAATATCACCCATTAATATGTAGTTATTTTTTTTTTAATAAGTAGATATTACATTACATAGTTCGTTAATAAAATAATGTTTGTTTGAGTCAGGCGGTCTGTACACAGCACATAGCCCTGTTTTAAAGGAATTAATATTAATTTCACAAAAAATATATTCAAATTCACGCGTGACAATGTTATCAAATCTGTTTATTTCAACAGAGTCATGTGCATGTAAGATTAGTCCACCGCCCCTCTTATTTAACCTTAGATTCAAGTACATGGTATATTTCGGTAAATTATACATATTTAGGCAATCTTCCTTAATGTTTACCTCAGTTAAAACGATCAAATGTATTGTATTACTAGCCCCCAAAATTGTGTATTCCAATTGTGCAAAATTTTTTTTTATGGATCTTATGTTTACATGGAAAAAAAACAATGGATTTATATGAACCGGGAGCTTATCAGTAAAATCGTTCCAAGTGTCACATTTCAATTCCAATATGTTAATGTTATTAATATCCATAAAATTTAATTAATATTTCAATTTATACAAATAATAATACGTTGAAAAAGTTTTAAGTCTCAGAAAGGGAAGAATTGTTACTTACATGTTGGTCTGATTTTTTAAAATTTTCCAATTCCTGTAAAGAATGAATTGTAACTATTTTACCTTTTTCCTTTTTACGTACTAAAATTAGACCACGTTTGCACCATATAAACTTGTACTGATCTCCTAGGACCTCTTTGGTTTTCCATAGTAGGTAGGCAGTGGCAGGGGTAATCGATTCTCTAAGGTAGATTTTGTTGTCTTCCTTCCCCCCGAAGTCGATAGGTGAAATTTTTTTTCTTTTTGGCTGCAGCTATCCATAGGTCATGGGTACTTTCCCGCAAGATAACGGTGATAATAGATTTCGACTCCTTATTTTTTGATGCTGCCGAAGGCCGTATTTTTTTCCTATATGCTTTCATGACGTCACTCGGATTTTGGTCTATCAATTTTGCAATAGTCTTAGTTAATTCTTCGGGATTTTCACCCTCAGTCTCTTTTATACCGCATACTTCAAGATGGTTCGATAATTGCTGTTGTTCTATCACATTGAGCTTTTTTTCGAGCGCGCTGTATTTTATATCCATATTTTTTTTATTGTTTTTCAGGTCATAAGCATTGATTGTCAAATATTTTCATCCGTTTCTCGTAATTTATAAGTTTTTTCTCATAGTCATCAATCTTATCGGAGTAGAATTGCAGCGTACGTTGAAGTTCCGTTTTAATGATGTTTTGTACTTCCACTCGTATTTGCTGTAGCATTTGTTGCGTCATGCTGGTGGTTGGGGATGTCGTCGTTTCTGAATCTGTGATATGTTGTATTTCATCTTCCGGTAAAATATATGATAACCGTTTTGGTTTCGTCCCTCCGGCACAGTTTTTGCATTTCCAGTCTACTGATTCGTTAGAAAACAGAGAGGACAATTGATCCGATGATATAAACACACACGGCGCATGAAACCACTTACAGCACCTGACACACTGCAATCCGGGTGATTTTTTGTTAACTATTTTAGAATATTTTGTACATTTAACCATTTTATTAATTTACGAAAAAAAATATATATATTAAAATGACGGTAGATATACTGGATGCTTCGACGTAGATGTATAGATTAGCGCAGCGTCCAGCTCGTTCCGCTGTGCGCGAGCGAATACAACCGGGCTGGAGAAAGATGATTGACTCTCACGGATAATATTATTTTCAAGTAATTCATTAACAATCTCTCGCACTTTCTCACGTTCAATGGGGCTTAATCTATATGATCTACGTTCAACACATTTCGTAGAGTCTTTCAAACGTATCTCCAACTCGCCTGTATTTACTCGGGTGTTAGGATAACCACTAATAAATAAATATTCATAACAATTAAGTAATATTTTTAGTCGACTTATTTGATTACTGTCAGTTAAATCACAATCTATGTTCTCAAAATTTCCGAGTTTGATCGCATATGGTTAACCATCGGTTGATGAAAAAGTGTTGCGCCTTTGGAACTCACGAACACTCCAAGGCCAGTGCCTTCGATAAGATTCATTCCTATAAGTATTTCGGAACATACTTCATAGTCTGGAACTATATGAAATTTAAGTTCCACACTTAAGTTATCGATATTGCAAACAGTTGTTAAAGTTTCCAAAGACACAACAGTGAACTGACCAATGCCTTTCAAATAATTAATCACCTTATTTCTTTTCCCGGGTAATTTAGCTGCTACTGATTCGCGTACCAGTGAACATTCTGCTCCACTATCGAATAGGGCGTTAAATTTTAGTCCACTAATAAATATTTGCATTGATGTTAATTTAGATGTCCCCACGCAATTTGTTTTTGACACAACAGCGCGTTCGCGTTTGTAACATGTTTCAAACGTATGACCTATTTTAGAGCAGAATGTACACGTAGGCTTATCAGTATTTTGCACTACATTTTTATTTTCGTGATGACGGAGCTAAGACACTTCACTTTTATTACCAAACCGACAATCGCGTGTATTTTGTCCGGGTTTTCTACATAACTGACAATAAGATAAAGATTTGTCACTAAATCTTGACCGCTTACTTGTACCTTGTGGTACACTCAATGAGCCGACATTCACCCTTTTCCGTCGTATACAAGATGCGACTGAAATTAGTTCCGGGACTGATTTGGCTCGGGCATTTAACAGTTCAATTCGTAACCGTTCATCACTAACACAACCAATGACTGCCTCAACTGCGTCGTCGTTTGATAATTTGCCTTTAGTAATACGGCGCCATAATACCCACGACTGAGACAAGAACTGCGCAATGTCTTTTGTACTATCATAACTATGTTCCCTAAATTGCAAAATATCTCGAGAATACCTATTTTCTGGTTCAAATGTTGTGATTAAGACGTCACGCAATTCCTGCCAAGTTGCGGTAGACACCAGCCAACTATCAACCCACAGCCGTGCACGACCTTTTAGTAAACTACCCACCTTCATCCTAACCTCATAATCGCTAAGGCTGTAAGTCTCCATGGCTGTCGTAATATGTTGGCACCATTCGCGTATCCCTACATTTACGTCTGGATCGAATGAGGGTAGAAATATGTTACTAATTTTAACTTTAGTCTCAGATTGAGCCGCCACTCGATCCGACATAGTTTTCATCATTTGCAACATCTGTGTGTAAAACTCGTTAGGCACGCCGCCAACAGAAGCAATACTATTAAAGCCAGACGGTCCGAGAAAAGTGGGTTGTGATCCCACTTCTGATAACGGCGCATGTACAAACACGGTCACGGCCGCGTGATCAGCTTTAAGGCGATTTTGCCATGCACTCGTTTTGTACGATTCGTTAGTGGGCGGGCTCTCGACTTTTTATGAATGAACAGCAATAGTTCGGTTGTGTTGTGATGAATGTATGCTCATGATATTACATTTTGTTTGGAATTCGTAAATGATTTAATGAATGTCCTCTTTTCAATTACCTACATAATTAAATCTGGAAACAGTTGTAATCGTTCGTGCTATTCACGAAGTAAGAGTTCTGTAGATTATTTAACAACTTATTTATTTATAAGAATCATAACTCCTGAATAATTCAGTGATATTTTATATGTCACTAACGGCCGCACTCAAAGGCGTCAATTAAAGGTAATGCTTTATTAAGTCGCGTGTTGTCTTATTTTGTTTTACCAAGAAATTTTGTTTCTACAAAGAAAGTGTCAACTTTAATTTAAATTAAAAGTTTAAATATGAAGGTGAAATTTTACACGAAAGTAATTAATTATTAGGAGTCGTTGCCTAAAAAGGATTTTAGGAAACTTCCTTAAAATGGGGATAAATGTGTATAAATTAAAATTAATTTTTTTAAGGTTGTTAATATCGGAGTTGGTAACTAATTAGGCTTCTAATTACCTACAAAAATAGCTAATTTATACTCTGAAGGGTTACAATGTAGGATCAAAGTTTTGTTCTGCGCGTGCGAAGCCGCTGACGGAAAGCTAGTACCTATTTTTACAAGAGCATAATAAAAATAAAAGAAATAATTATTAAGCTCATTCTATTTGAGAGTAAGAAGGTTATAGGTTTACTTTAAAAATATGGCTATACCAGATTCATGAATTCAATATTAAAATCGAAACCAAATGTAAAATTACGCGTATGATTATTGTTGTTGTTTTATTATTTCTTTATTTGGTCTCGATATCGCACGCGCATCACAGAAATCCCGAGATGTTGCCAAACCGCTGGCTGTAGGTAGCTGTGTAGCGGCATAGAGCAACGTCGCGCATAATATTTTGTCTCTCGCTCGCACTTACGGGCCTTACCCGGCGCATCATCTATAAGACCAGTTCAGTGCGATCAAGAGTAAATATTATGCGACTGCCACGAGCGTTGGTGTTTACAATAATTAATCTCTCTTACTTTTGACTATTCTCACGTGATTCTCATTTGCCTCAAAAATCACAGGTATTAAATTACAACGAACGAACTCTATCAAACAAAAGAAGGTGATAAGTTGATGATTTTATAAAAAAAACATTTTATATTATATCTACACATATAGAATAAATAGAAAATGACTTCTATATTTTATCTTGAATGGAGATTTTCATCTTATGTTTATTTAACTAGTAATTATAATTTCAGTCTATGTTATTTTTTTTATTAAATAATTGTCTGATTTTATTAAGTTAATAACATCACTAAAAACTATTTAAATATAACGTTACTCGTATGAGCACCCTCTTTTTTATTTTATGTTTATTTACAACTTATATTTTATTTTAATTTTTATTGTTATAGCGGCGGCAATAGAAATACACATTCTGGGAAAATTTCCACTCTCCACCTACGTATTACCAAAGAAAATATGTCCATACAGTCCGCTGACAGACGGATGGAAAGCGAAGGCTTCTTCTTCTTGTTGCTACGGGCGTTTCCGCAACTCGACGTCCTTATGGCGCCTGTTTTGCGTGAGGAGGGTGTATGGCCGGAATCACTCCAGCCAGAAGCGAAGGCTTAGTAATAGGGTTCCTTTCACCCATTGGTCACACTTTGGTCGCGATCCCAAAAAATAGATTAATAATCATCACTACTACAGAAACAGGGAGCGATAATAATTTTTACCAGCAAAATAGTCTATACACTACACTTGCTTTAAATCTTTATTAATTTTAAGTATTTGAGTAGTAAGGCGTTTTCAATAAAATACAATTTTAATAAAAAAAATCATTTATTTATTTTTAACAACAATAATAATAAAATGGAAAACTTAGTAAAATCAATCAAAAAAAAAACTTACACTTAACGATAATAATCACCGTAATAAGGAAGATCTAAGGACGTGACAAAATATGAATTACCTAAATTAATAATATTGACATGACGATTTGCCATTTTTCTATATTTAATTTTATATGTCAATTTATTTTAAAAGCCCTCTAACAATTTGCTGTGTCCGAAAAGGGCGACTAAGTCTGAAAGCCTTATAATGTAATTTTCCATCTAATGTATCTGTCGCAGTAAGATAGATATATCTACACTTAGTTTGCAATAAACAATTGACTATTGACATGTATTGTATATTCGTAAGTAGCTACATAAATATAAAAAATCTCTCTTATTACATCAGTCAACACGAATTTTGAGTCTGAGTTCTGTGTACTGTATTTCTTTTTTATTCCTTATATTAATGTAAAACAAATCATACTCGTTTAGAATATAAATAAATAACAGATAATAAAGGAAGCAAAACCTTTTTTTAAATATCATATTATATAATTGATATTTATAATTTACATGACTTTTGGTTATAATTGATACCAATTCAAATAAATATAAACTCTGAAAACATAAACAGTCTAATACTACGGTACAAGTAATTAATATAATGATGACTTTGCAAATTAATTGCCTGTCAAATATTTTGTTGCTGCACAATTCGTTTTTATGAGGCGCAAAAATATTTGAGGCCATTCATATATAATCCGTTTAAAACTAGTTAAATACTGCAATCACAGATTTAAAAATGTATCCCACCAAAAACATAAATGTGAAATGATAGCCAAGTTCAATATTATGATTTATACCTACCTTGGTTGTTGACTTCAATGACAAAAGAAGTGAGATCTAAATGGATGCCAAGTTCAATTGTCAGTCCTAATATGTTATAACAAATCAAAATAACATTTCTTCTTATAACTTACGATAATTATGTTGAAACCTAAGGTCTGACTTGGCTAGTTCTCTATAAATGAACCCAATTTGACATGTTTAAGTGAAATAGTTTTTGAGTTATAAGGGAATCAAAAGTGGCTCCAAATGATTCGTGTAATATTACACACGGTGCTGCTCGCCAGTTCTGTTAGCTTGAACTTGGCTTGACACGCTACCGCTTGTCTAGATTTCAATTATATTAGAAGTGTCATTTCTCCTAACATGAACTCTTCTTAAATTATAAATATTAGTTACTTATTTATAGTTATTATTGTTGTTAAATGAGAAAACCTGTTATTGTTCATTTTTTATTAAGCACCTATAAATAAGTTTCATGTACTGTAAGTCTTCCCAAATGTATAAATAAATGAATAAACTCTCAAACTTAGAACTATAACGCCTATTCTAAGCTCTTAAAACTTACACTTACTTAGATTATAAAATACAGGGTTAATTTTAAACAACCGGTTACCTCGCAGTACTAGATAGATAACATCATACACAAAAACGTTTGTTCTACGAGTTTTAAGATAACTCAATACTTTGATCAATACAAATTTTCTAAACATTTTATTTTCATACAAAAATAAATTCAATATTTATCTTTGTATGAAAATAAAATGTTACGAATTTTCACAACTCGTAAAACAAACATTTGTTGTGTATGATGTTAGCTATTTAGTACTGCGAGGTTACAGGTAGGTTAAAATTAACCCTGTATATATCACATCATATATACTCTACTTAGTTATTATTTACTAGTTGTTGTCCGCGTCTTCATCTGCGTGAACTGTAGAATTAATAAAATCCCTCGAAAACCTTTAATCGGAATAAAAATTACAGAAAATAAACTATATATGTGCTAAATTTCATCCAAATCCGTTTAACCGTTTTTACGGGATTGGGTAACAAACATCCAAACATAAAAACTCTCACACTTATAATAATATTTACCATCGGCCCTTATTTAATATTTAGTTGCGGCACCATTGGCGTCTATGACGGCGTCAAGTCGCGACCTCATTGAATTGACTAATTTTTCACAAAGGTCAGAACCCCGTATGCTCTCCCAAACTGTTTCACAGTGAGTGACGAGTGCCTCTCTCGTCCTTTCATTATGGTTGTCCCATCTTTGGACCATTATTCCCCACATATTTTCGATGGGATTTAGATCAGGGGAACGGGAGGGCCATCGCACCGTTCGTATATCGGGCTGTGCCTGGAGCCAATTTTGAACCGCGTGCGCAGTGTGGATCGGACAATTGTCTTGAAAGAAAATCAATTCCGGTACTTCCGATTCCGGATATACCACCCGCGCGGTAGGTATTAATGCCTCTTGTAAGAGCTCCAGGTATGCCTGCCCGTTAGTCCTCCCAGAAATAGCAACAAGCTCCCCCGGACCAGCGGCACTCATCCAACCCCACATGTTGGCACAAATCCTGCCCGATTCGTTATTGGGGTTATTGTGTTATCCACACGCCACAAATGCCGCCGTCCTAATTGACTGGACTTAAAACATTTTCATCGGCAAATATGGCGTGTGAGAAATCAAAATCACGGTACTCTCTCGCAAATCGCACCCTATCAATTTTGTTTCTTTCGCTTAAAATTATTTTTTTCGCTGGCCGTCTGTGATGCACGCCCGCACGATGGAGAGTTCTTCTTACGGTACGGACGGAGCAGTCAAATTCTTCAGCAAACCTTCGTGTGGGAGTGAACGGTTCAACCGAATATATGTTGACCATTCGCTGGGCCTGTTCCGCTGAAATTGAAAATGGTTGCTCGGGCTGTCTTGATCGGGTATCGAGGTGTCCTTCGTCTCCGAAACGGTTCACCCATAGCCGCACAGTATTTCGCTGCAATAAAAAAATATAAAAAATAACAGAAAATAATTCAATAAACTAAGATTTTTCAAAATAATACACATATAATTAGGTTTTTTTGTTCATATTTTAACCTGAATGGAATTTTAGATTAAAATTTGCATTACAGTTTTGGTTTTATTGTATATTATTTTTGTTTAGTTTTATTTAATTTTCGTTTTACTTCATTTAAAATTAAAGATTATCTACTAAATGACTAATAAATAACTCTAATAATTTAAGACGGCAGAAGCTGTATTTTTCACACTTACTAAAATTCATAAATTACAGGTCAATTGACATCATTACATATTTGAGCTAAACAAAAAAACAAAATTGTTCTTTTCAGTCTACGGCGATTAGAGTAAAGTCCGGCTCTTGCTCGAGGCACTACCTATATAGGTATGACTATATAGGTATAGTAATATAGGTATAGGTATAATATATAATATAGTAATACTAATATAGGTATATTATAGGCTAGCCGCGACAGCAACGAATAGGAGCGTTTTTTAAGAGATATCTTTCGTGATACCTATTTATTTTGATGATCTGTAATGAGCAAAATTTAATGTATTTACTTAATTGGATAAAAATAAATACTTTAACGTAGGCCCTCAGAAGTAACAACGTTAGAAAGATATTATTTTGTAACAATAAAGTACAAAATTAATAATTTAATCTTTAAATTCCGAATCTTCAAACTATATTCTAAATTGAAAGTAAGAGTAGAAAATAATTAAATGCAATCATACAAGTCATAAGCGAAATAGTGACTAAATAAAGCAAAATCGATAACTTCGCCATTAATTTTATAATGGATAAAAAAGACTCAAATTATCAAAAAAAAACAGTTACGTAATTAATTGCCTTATATTATCTTTTAAGTATCATGTGATTTATAAATAAAAAAAAAATACATTCAAGAAAGAATATAAAATTATATTTATTATTCTAGTCTTTTCTACATGCATAGGCGTAGATGCATCGATCGATAGCTTATTTTACAAAATTTGCAACTTAGCAAATGTTTTGTTTCATAGAGCTATCGTTGGACAAACAAACATACTTTTTATTACAAAACCTGACTCGGTAGGCACCAAGGACGTTATACGTCCTTGGTAGGCGCTTGCAATGTTGCCAAGCCGCTAAAAGGAATCTAATAGAAAATGAAAAAGCAAATTCAGCTTTATGACTGATGAGCGAGGACTCGTATTGTTTGTGCGATACTAAAAGAGACAGACAGCGTCCAAACATTACGCGCGACGTTGCTCTTCGCTTCGCTGTGTCGCGCGCGACGCGACGCCAGCAGTGACACTACAGCGGCTTGGCAACACTTCGGAGTGTCTGAGATTCAATATCTATCAGGAAGAACAAAATAACAAAATGTAATTTTGCAATCGATTTTCTACGTCTAATTAAAAATAGTTATTTGCAACAAGCCGTGAAATAAATCTATCTCAAACAGAATTTATGATTTTGCGTTTATTTCTTTCTTCTTATCTTTTTAAAATGAGGTTTTAACTATCTATATATATTCGCAATTATCTATATTTTAAAAATATGATGCCATGTTGCCTTTGATTAACTTGCAATATTAAAAACGGGACTATTACTATGACTCCACTGTCCGTCTGTATGTCTGTCACCAGGCTGTTTCTCATTAACCGCGATAGCTAGACAGTTGAAATTTTCACAAAAGATGTATTTCTGTTGCCGCTATTACAACAAATACTAAAAATTTAATAAAATAAATTTGGTCTATGTTAATAACGGCATCAGATAGACGCTTGAAATATTCACATAATACTTAGTTGCATATTCACTTTCAAATTAAAATAATATTTAAGGGGGCTCCCATACAACAGACGTGTTTTTGCCGTTTTTTTGCTCGATATTATATTTAATATAATCTAATGTTGTATAAATAATGGCACGGAACCCTTCTTGCACGAGTCCAACTAGCACTTGGCCGGTTTTTAAGTTTATCGTTGAATTTAAAACGACAGTTTGTAAAACAAAGTTACTTTTTCGATAGCTAAATATTTCTCAATATCACTCATTATATTGTTTATCTAGGTATTTATATAAATAAAATAATATCAGCAATCTATTAGAAAAATTAACAGTAGTTTAATAATACGTTTTCTTACCGTTAATCCGAGCTCTCTGGAGATTTGGCTAATATTCAGCCCTTCTTCGTGCAAAGCTATTATGCGACTCCTCTCTTGTATAGAGAGGTTTCTTGAAGACATGGTCCAAATTCTCGCCAAAGTCACGTTATGCAAACAAATGTCCTGTTTCTAGCACGATCGTTAAGTAAAAACAGGTATCAGTCCAAAAATAATGCGGGGGTCAAACGTAAATCGAACAATCCAAGAGCGTCAACAATAAGCGAAATGCAAAAACCGACTAAAGTAAACAAATAAACAAACATTGTTGTTGCATCATTCATTCATTGCACCCAGCGCGCAGCGCAGCTATGCTAATTGGTTATAGTAAAATACTACGACCAATCAGGATGGGCCCGTAGAATCACCCGTCTAGCGCTTGCACAGGAAAGATTTTTTGAAGTGGTCAGGCGTCGGTGACCCTCACTGTACGTCGTTAGAGTTTTTAGAAATAGTGATGTTGTGGCGGCGACATCTATATGCCCCACATATATATATACAACGGATGGAGGAAATCATTACTCACCATCCTCAAGAGATGGCGTTACCTGCACTGCGATCATAATAGTATGGAAGCCTACATCGCGCAAATGAAATTCGGAGGCTAACTCTTCATATATACGATGCCCGACCAACATCAGTCGGGCCGCGGCTCCCGAGCTACCATCACCCAGCTCGGAGGAAGATCTTCCCCTTTGGCCTTCCTACACTGGGTCTCGACTGAGCACAGCAGCAGCAAGAAGCAACCTTCTACCATCGCAGCGCAGCCATCAATCCTCATACCCCTTCCTCATCAGGTCAAGCAACATCAGCAGCCACACAGCAAGCCAGCATCAGCCTCAAGGTTCCATCGCAGCTCTCAACGACGCTTCCTGGACCTTCGGCAGCACTCGACGGCATCATCCCGACCTGGTCTCCGCAGCCCACGACCGGTACCTCACTTGTCGGCCGCAAGCACACCGGTGTGGCAGCCCTGCACACCAGCAGCTCGGACCCACCGTCACACTCCACCTGTCTCGACTCACCGTAGACTGGAGCAACTCTGCAGCACTGGCGACGCGCCTTCACCCCACCCGTCTTGACTCACCGCAGACTGGGGCATCCTGCAGCACACTGGCACTTGCAAGCTCTGACGCACTGACTGCTGAAATACACTAACCATCGACCTCCGGTCTCGGAGGGGAGTGATGTGGCGGCGACATCTATATGCCCCACATATATATATATACAACGGATGAAGGAAATCATTACTCATCATCCTCAAGAGATGGCGTTACCTGCACTGCGATCATAATAGTATGGAAGCCTACATCGCGCAAATGAAATTCGGAGGCTAACTCTTCATATATACGATGCCCGACCAACATCAGTCGGGCCGCGGCTCCCGAGCTACCATCACCCAGCTCGTAGGAAGATCTTCCCCTTTGGCCTTCCTACAATGTCAGCATCGCTGACATCACCATTACCATCCACAGGGCCGCTCATTGCAAATGATAAAAACAATGAGTTATAAATTGTTTATTCGACACACAAAATTAATAAATAGTAGAAAAATAATGTTTTCTAAACCTATTTTAAAAGCTAACACGCAATCTATCTATAAAAATCGATATTGTACTTACAATTTCTCTGTGACCTCTCCTCACCAAGTTCTCAAGCCAAATGTGCCACAAGCAAGTCACTTATTAGTGTTCTAAGAATATGGCGCCTGACTGAATGCAAAGCAGAGCGCCATCTTGCGAACAGTTCCGGTTGAACAATAAATTTCCATCAAAATTAACTTAACATCGATATCTAATACTTAGAACTTAACTAAAAATCCTTATTTAATTTAATTAGATTTTAGGTCGAAATTTCCTAATTTATTACCTGTTTTTTAATTATTTGCAGTTAAGTAGATATACAACATTACAAAGCGGTTGCTAGGTGACGTGTAACTCCTGTTACCGTATCCGTAAAGAACAATTCTTATTTAAACATTATGATTATTGACATGAATTTAGCTTGTTACGTCTTTATAAATTAAAATACTAATTATTAAATTACATAAGCGAAATAACTTAAATAGTTATGAGAAATCTTATTTAAGGAAAGCCTAATTCAAACATTACAAACAATTATCAGACTTTTTAACAATGAAACCTTAATAAACTCCAAGAAAATTTAACTTTAACAAGTAATCGTCATTTTTAAAAAATTAACTCTATTAATATTAAACTTGTAAGTATAATTTAACAAATTATTTAATTAGCTTCAATGTCCGGCTTCCGCGCCGACATATATTATAAATCTCAAATCACAACGGTGTTAAAAAACTTTTTCACTTTTTAAAAAAAAAGTGCAACAAAATTGTTTTAAATGATTCACTCATAACGGCTTACCCGAATTTAAAAATTATCAAAGAAGATTAAGATCCTAACTTTCGTCAATATACCTAAGTGATCGCTGGCTGCGACGGGAACCTACCGTAGTCTAAACTCGGAGGACTTGAGTTCGAACCTCGCATCGGTCGCATTTTTGTTTGTAAACAATTTTACAAGCAATATAAATTAATTCCACTATACGAATCAGCAAGGCAGTGACATCTATCGACGTAACTGGGAAACAAAATCGAATAACAAGAAAAAAATATGTCAACAAAGGCTAGTTTATCTAAAAGTGGACGAGAGATGTTAGTTTCCTGTTACAAGTGCAAATCAAAAGTTCCCACAAGAGATTCTATTCTATGCACAAAATGTGGAGAAAGATATGAGTTTGACTGTGCCGGGTTATCCGAAAAATTGTACCGCATAATGAAGCCTGAATCAAAACGGAAATGGGAATGTAATACTTGTACAACAAGACCAAAACTTGCTACTGTGATAAAAAAAAACACCGTCTCATATCACAATTAGAAAAAAAACAGCCGTTGGTAAGGCAGAAACAAGTAATTGATATTTCAACATCCACACCTAAATCCAACAATCAATTAGTACTTAAACCTAACCGCAGCGACGCACCAATCGAAAGTAACAATTTAGAGGTAAAACCAAAAGACTTCTTGTGTCTTGAGTCCAATAGTATATCTAAAAGTTCTGCAGAAGATTCGTTTGAAAACCTTTCTAGTAACAGTCTAGAGAACACTCTCTCTTCTACAGTAGCAAAACAACTAAGTGACATGAACCGTAGTGTTCCAAATATACGAATTAATACAAGCTACAAAATAGAAGAACTAAAGAAAAAACTAAAAAATACAGAAAATGATCTTTGCATTGCTGAAAATGAAATTGAAAAATTACTACTAGAAAACCAAAACTTACATAAAAAAATTAATGATTATGAACGTTAAATCAGTCAATTAACGGACATTTGCAAGTCAACGCCTAAAGCGAGTACATCGAAGAACAAAAAACGAAAAAGCTTAACTGGAGCACAAACCATGAATATTTCTCATCCAGAACTTCAAGCACAAGAGATTTTACGCCATCAAATCGCTGAGACTGTTTCATCTGTAGTGAATACTAGTAAATTTGACTTACAAAACAGTTCTATTATCCACGAATCATCTGACATAGCTGACACTTCTTACCATCCAAAACTAGAAAATTTACCAAAAAAGAGAAGAATTTTCATTCTAGGAGACGAAACGCTAAAGGGAGTCGCTGCCAACATTTCTAAACTAAGGCAAGGAAAATGGAACGACGTGTACGAAACTTCGGCATTTATTATGAATGATGCACCAAGTGCTAACATGTTGTCATATTGCGATGTTATTAAAAGAGACTCTAATCACAACGATGGAGTAATATTGAGTCTTGGAAATCATGACAATGATACAATGATACTACATTCAAACCTATGCATAGCTATAAACACGCTCAAACTTGTATCTGTTTTGCTTATGCCTATACTTAAAAACTTTTAATTTAATGTCAATACTCTAAACTAGCATTTGAAACTTTGGTTTAGCCATTTTGAAAATTGTAATTTCATTCATCGCTCGTCACTCATCCAAGTCACACATCCGTTATTTCGCGAGAAAATTATATCTACCTTCAAAATGAGTAAGTGTGATAAGTGCAACAAAACTATCACGGCTAGAAGCCCTGGACTTGAATGTGCTAGGTGTGAGAAGATTGTGCATTGCACCATTTCATGTTCAGGCCTTTCGAAAAAGCAGCTAAGTGCGTTGCGTGCGGCGGAGACCCTAGAGTGGACATGTCGAGAATGCTTGGATCTTTCAGGAAGGAAATCCTCTTTCATAGTACCAGATGATGACGACGAGGAAGACGAAGATACGAGTACAGACGCTAATCCATTGGTGCAGCTCGATACAAACAAACTCCTGAAAAATATAAGTGTAGAAGTTCAGAAGGCATTAAACAAAGAGCTACAAGATTTAAAGCAGTCCATGCAATTCCATAGTGACAAAATGGACGAAGTTCTTGAAAATATACAAGCATTCAAGCAAACCATCATAGATCTGAAGCGAAAAAACATGGAACTATCTAACAAAAACAATAACCTGGAGATACGAATAGGAGCCTTGGAACAACACATCCAACAGTCAGAGCAAGAAAAACTAGCAAACTGCATTGACATAAGTAACGTACTAAACCAGGACGGTGAAAATGTAAAAGACTTAGCGGAAATAGTGGCGGAAAAATTAGGTCAGGCCAAAGAAGACATTATAAGCGCGAAACGTCTTAGTGGCAGGAAGGATCAGCCTGGACCCATTAGAATCGTGGTAAAGGAAGATAGCACACCGGAAAAATGGATATCAGCATCGAAAAAAATCGCTATTCACGCCAATGACGTTATTTTGAACCCATCTGCAGATGTTGAAAACCCGAAGATATATATTAACGCTGCTCTTTCTCCGTATAACAAAAAACTTCTTTGGAACGCAAAGCAGGAACTAAAGAATATATATAAGTACGTATGGTGCAAAAAAGGAATAATAATGGTGCGTAATTCAAGTGAGGAAAAACCGATAGTAATAAGATCTATAAGTGATATCAAAATACTAGCTCATAAAAAGTAGGTAGATACTTTACCATCATTTTACTTAACTAACTTAAGCTACCTATTGTTACTCTTTTCTTTAAAAAAAATGGCTTCGACAGTAGAAGATGATGTGTATGAGGTAAAAGACTGTTCAAACATTCAATGTTTTCTGGACAGCATTCCTAATGGTTTTGCGAATTTACTATGCTTACACATTAATATACGCTCGGTAATTAAAAACTTTTCAGCTTTAGAACAATGTATCAGTTCATGCAGCCATTGCGTGGATGTAATAATAATAACTGAAGCTAATATATCTGATTCGTTGTGTTGTTTATATAATATCGATGGCTATAGTATGCGGGCACAGTTGCGAAATTCTCGAAGAGGTGGAGGTATAATTGTATATGTACATAAAAAGCACAAATTAGTTGATTTTAAAATAAAAACACAACACTTTGAATGCCTAACGCTCAAAATCACAACACCATTTCGATATTCCGCTGTTCTGTGTGCAGTGTATCGGCCACCGAAAAATAGTAAACATTTGTTTATCGACGAACTACAACACACTATTTCGAACTTCGGTACAGATTGTGACTTGTACTTGCTCGGTGATATGAATATAGATCTAAGGTCCGACAGTGCTTTAAAACATAAATATAAAACTATGTTGTACAATTGTGGACTTGTGTGTGGGATATCCGACTACACGCGAATTGAATCAAGAGACGGTAAGACAAGTAAAACTTGCATTGATCATATATTCGTGAGATCCCGCACACAAGAAACGTACACGGCCGCTCTCGGAACCGTACTGGCTGATCATCGTATGGTTGTGCTGGCTTGCCACGCTCCGCGGATACAGGATGCTCCGTGCAATTCGCACAAAACAATATTAGACTATAAAAAATTGACTAATCTTTTACACAATATAAATTGGCAAGCTGCAAATGATATGTCGTGTCCTTTCGAAATATATAACTATATTAACAATAATATAAATAACTGTTATGTTCAATCAGAAATTAAAATAAAAAACAATTCTAGGTCTTTTCGCAAAAATAATATAAAATGGGTTAGCAGTAAAATAATAAAAGCATGCAATTATAAGGACAAACTATTTATCGAGTGGAAAAATGACACAAATAATAAAATATTACGATTAAAATATAATAAGGCAAGAAATTACGCAAATAAATTAATACAAAAAACTAAAAATGAATTAACAATAACAGAAATTTCTGAAAATAAAAAAGATCCCCGACTTCTATGGCAGCTATTAAATAGATTAACCGGCAAAATTAAAACATCCATTGACAGTGCATTAATTGCTGCATTTGAGACCAGTACGTGTAAAAAGATTGACATAGCAAACAACTTTGCTCAGACATTTAATCAAAGCGTAAAGTCCATCTCATCAAATTGTAATGTTCGATTATTAGACAGATCAACGTATAGTATGCCCAAAAATGTCACAATAAAATATCAAAAAGCCCGATTAGATAATGTACATAATATTATAAAAAAACTGAATAAAAATAAAGCACCAGGATCTGATGGCATAAGGGCAATCGATATAAAAAGCATAGGTGATAAAATAACCACAGCTATTTCCAAGCTCATTAACGCTAGCATAGTCACAGGACAGTATCCCGACCAGTTAAAGTCAGGAATAGTTCGACCGATATATAAAAAGGGCAGTCATAAAGACTATGAAAATTATAGGCCTATCACGATTCTCCCCACAATTGACAAAATTGTTGAAAAATATATTGGTAACCAAATATATACGTTTTTTAATAAAAATAATATAATTTCACAAAGACAGTATGGCTTTCAACCCGGAAAAAATACTTCACAACTACTTTCTGACTTTACGGATTCTGTTAATAAACATATAGATAGCAAACGACACGTTATCGTTGTATTTATTGATTACTCCAAAGCGTTCGATACACTTCGTCACGATATGCTCGCTGATAGTTTGGAGGAAAGTGGGATACGTGGTTCTTTATTGGAATGGTGTAAAAATTACTTACAAAACCGAACATACTCGGTGAAGGTGGATGATGCAATAAGTAATAAAATTCATTTGGCGGAAGGGACAGCACAAGGATCAGTATTAGGACCCTTACACTACATTACTTATGTGAATAATCTTACAAACGTCATTAAAACTTGCGAAATGTACCAATTTGCTGACGATACCTGTTTACTTGCTGCTGACCCTGATGTTAACATGGCGCTTAAAAAGTTGCAAACTGACTTTACACTACTTTGTAAATGGTCCCATGATAACGGACTCGTATTAAATGACAGTAAAACGAAAGTTATGTATATTAGCACTAGTCAAAATAGAAAAGAAACTCCTATAGTACTCGTATCACATAATCATAATTGCTTGCATACCAATAACTTTAACACTAATTGCTGTTGCGACGCACTGAAAGTTGTAAAAAATCAAACTTACCTCGGGCTAATCATTGACGATCGGTTGACATGGGCCGATCATATTCAACACGTATGTGATAAATTACGAGCACTTCTTGCAAAGTTTTCTATACTTAAACATAAAATTCCTTATCCTATATTGTTATATTTATATAAATCACTGGGGGAATCGATAATTTCTTATGGACTGAGTAGTTATGGACGTACTGCGAAATCACATTTACATCGCATCTATGAACTTCAAATGCGCATTTTAAAAACCATTGTCCCTCGTAAAGTGAGGGAGAAATATAAAAACAATTATCACGTATTGTTCTCTTATTGCTCATTGATGCCGGTTCAGGAGAAATTTAAATATAACATCTTAACAGAACAATTCTTCAATACTGATATTCAAAAGGTTTCATCTCATAGTAAGTTAACTCGAGGCGTTGCAAATAATAAATTATTAATTCCAAAATCAAATAACCTATATGGGCAACGAACATTACAATTCATTGTTCCAAATTTAGTAAATAAGTTACCATTTCAAATAAAAAACGCACTAAATAAAGGAAACATAAAACGCACATTAAAAAGTCACTTTATCAATAAATTAAAAATAATTCATTTAAAATAACCGTTACAACGAACCTAAAATAAAAACATTAAAAAAAGTCATATTTATCATTATAATTGGAGCATCCTTTATCTACGATAACTGCATTTCGACTTGTATGCTTAGCTAGTTAAAAAAAAAACTTACCCAACCGGTATAGGTTCGTGCGAGTGCAAATTATTTGTCATGCCAATGTTTGTTATTTTCAACATACCCACTTATTTTATAAAATATTGTTATGTAATGATAGTTACTACAGTGTGACAACCTATATTTATTTATTGTAACTAGATGTAAAGCGGTGAATGTAGTGCACGAATAAACCTTTCTGGTTTTTGTTTGCACTAAAATATGTATTATAATTGTAATATTGCTTGATTAAATAAATTAAATAAATAAAAAAAAAATTGACATAAAGAGTACATACCTACTAAAAAATACTTTAAGCCTAAGAGATATTATCTGTAACAAAATTACTATGTGTATCGATTTTAAGGAATATAAAGATCAAGTTCTAACTTTTAAAAATATTAAAAACCACCATAATATCTTAGTATCATGCTCCCCGAAAAATGGTAAAATTGCCATATGTAAACATAATATGAAATTGAAAAAGGGTACCATACCATATTATTTTAAAAAACTAACTCCTGAATCTAAAGTTATATATATCTACTTCACAAATACCCGATTCTGAATTCAGTACCAATGAAAACAATAATAATAACCTTTTTCGTGCTTGACCCAAAAAAATCTTTCTCAATTTTTCATCAAAACATACAGGGCCTCTGCTCAAAAAGGGAATTGTTAGAAATAACTCTCTCGGAAATGAAAATAAAACATAATATGCTATGTTTCACAGAAACCTTTGTCAAGTTGGGAGATGAAAAGAATATAATTTTAAATAATTTTGAATAAGCAGCATATTATTCAAGACCTAAAAAAAAAGAGGGGGGGCTGTAAAAAAGTGTCTAGCTTTGATGATCTCTTGTTGATTAATAATTTCGAGTTTTGCATAACACACCTTACCACCAATAACCTTATTGTACTGTATCGAATTCCATCTAGAGTAAAAAGAGAATTGGAATATTTTTTTGAGAGATTTGACTTATTAACTCACAAGCTTGTTTGTAAATATCCAAATAAAAAAATAATTATTGCTGGAGATTTAAACATAAATTTACTTAAAAGCAATCATCAAACAACTCATTTATAAGATATTTTAAAAAAATACAACTTGATATCGCATATCACCACACCAACTACAGGTAGTACATGTATCGACCATATAATAAGTACATCATGCGACTGGATACACGATTCCACAGTGGATATCAGATCACGATACTGGTCAAATATTGACTTTTGACGTAGTAAAAAAGAATCATGTCAGCCGTATGACGCCCACTGCTGAGCATAGGCCTCCCCGAAGGATCTGCACACCGATCGGTCCTGCGCCACTCGCATCCATCGGCTTCCCGCGACCTTCACAAGATCGTCGGTCCACCTTGTGGGGGGCTGCCCACAGAGCGTCGTCCGGTGCGTGGTCGCCATTCCAGAACCTTTCCGCCCCAACGGCCATCGGTTCTTCTTGCTACGTGTCCCGCCCACTGCCACTTCAGCAGAGCCATCGTTTGAGCGATATCGGTAACTTTGGTTCTCCTACGGATTTCCTCATTTCTGATTCTATCGCGTAGGGAAACACCAAGCATCGCTCTCTCCATTGCTCGCTGCGTGACCTTGAGCCTTCTTATGAGACCCGCAGTAAAGGACCACGTCTCGCTTCCGTAGGTCATCACTGGCAACACACACTGGTCAAAGACTTTTGTCTTGAGACACTGAGGTAATTTGGACGTGAATATTTTTCGTAGCTTCCCGAACGCTGCCCATCCGAGCTGGATACGACGAGAGATCTCTTTCTCAAAGTTGGACCTACCTAAGTGGACTGTCTGTCCTAGGTAGACGTAACAGTCGACAACTTCGAGTGTAGTGTTCCCAATTTTAACTGGAGCGGGTACTACACGGGCATTCGACATAATTTTCGTCTTCTCCATGTTCATCTTAAGACCCACTTTTGGGAAGCACTACTAAGATCTTCGAGCATCGTGTTAAGATCTTCCAAGGTCTCAGCTATAAGATCTACATCATCGGTGAAACGAAGGTGTGAAAGGTACTCGCCATTGATGTTAATGCCTCGTCCTTTCCAATCCAGAAGCTTAAAAATATCCTCCAATGCAGCTGTGAACAGTTTCGGAGATATCACATCTCCCTGTCTCACGTATCGCTTCAATTGGATAGGGTTGGAGCTCTGGTTCTGTAATCGGACTGACATAGTGGCGTTTTCGTAAAGGTACCTTAGTACCTCGACATACTTGTAGTCTACTTGGCACCTTTGGAGAGACTGTAACACCGCCCAGGTCTCAATCGAATCGAAAGCTTTCTCATAGTCCACGAACGCCAAACAAAATGGCAGATTATACTCTTCGGTCTTCTGTATAACCTGCCGCAGCGTATGAATGTGGTCTATGGTACTGAAGCCTTTTCGGAAACCGACTTGTTCGGGAGGTTGGAAGTCGTCAAACCTGCGTGCGAGACGATTCGTAATGACTCTCGAAAACAACTTATAAACATGGCTAAGAAGCGAGATTGGTCGATAGTTTTTCAAGAGTGCTTTGTCACCTTTCTTGAAGAACAGGACAACCCCACTTCTGGCCCATGCTTTTGGCATTCTGCCTTCAAGGATGATGGAGTTGAAAAGCCTCTCGAGGACTTTAAGTATCGGCTTACCGCCCGCTCTCAGAAGTTCTGCTGTGATTCCATCATCGCCCGCCGCCTTGTTGTTTTTAAGTTGTTTGAGAGCCATACTAATCTCATACAGGCTGACGTCCGGGATATCTTCAGTGTAGTGTCGAGTAAGCTTGGCTCTGGGGTCTCTAGCCTTGCTTTCAACAGGTGCTTGCGTGGAATATAGCTGTCCATAGAAACTCTCAATCTCCCTCAGGATTTCAGCCTTAGACGAAATGATGCTACCGCTGTCAGTCTTCAGCTTTGTCAGTTGGCTTTGCCCAATAGACAGATCTCTCGCGAACACTTTGGAGCCTTTGTTGCGCTCGATAGCCTCTTTGATACAATGTGTATTAAATCGGCGAAGATCGCTCGTCAAGAACTGTGATATCTGTCTATTTAGCTGCCGGTACTGACTTGCATCTCCTGAATTCTGTAGTCTCATTTCATTCCGCTGTTCCATGAGTAGGAGAGTTTTGTCAGAGAGTTTCTTAATTTTGGTACGGTGGGCTTTAAAATACTTGGACCCTACCGTACGGACAGTATCCACCACCGTGTTGTTCAGATCGTCCACATCTAGGCTGTTCTCAAGGGATTCGAAGCGGTTTTGAAGCTTGAGTTGAAAGCTCTCGGGGTTCTGTAGTTGTGCAGGTATTGGTCGGAGCGTCGACTTCATCATTCGAGATCTTTCGAGCTTAATGTTGATATTCAATGTGCCTCGTACTAACCAGTGATCACTTCCCGTTTTAACGGCGTTAATCACAGAGACATCATTGAATATTAGCTTTTTCATCGACATGATAAAGTCGATCTCGTTTCGGACTTTACCGTCCGGACTCATCCAGGTCCATTTTCGATTTTGGGGTTTCCTGAAGAAGGAGTTCATCATATAGAGGTTCTCCTTCTCCATAAAATCTACTAACATCTGTCCTCTGGCGTTCCGTTGTCCAACTCCAAATTGCCCCACTCTCAACTCATCACCGCAACGCTTCTCCAACCTTGCGTTAAAGTTCCCCATCACAACCGTGTAGTGTGTTTTGTAGCTATGCATAGCTTTAGTGATCTCCTCATACATAGCTTCCTCTTCGTCATCTGAGTGCGTCGAGGTCGGAGCATAAACCTGTATGACATTCAACGAATATCGTTTTGATATTCTGAGTATCAGATATGCTACCCTGGTCGACACACTTCCGATGGTGATGACGTTGTGGACAAGGGACTTGTGGACGATAAACCCGACACCGCCTAGGGACTGTTGATCACCCTCCCGGTAGTATAGCAAGTTACCGGAATTGAGGATTATCGAGTCCTCTCCCTCTCTTCGGACTTCAGATAATCCAATAATATCCCAACGTAACTTACTAATAGCTTCTTCCAACTCTATTAGCTAGGCGTCGGTCCTCAGTTTGCGCGTGTTGTAGGTTGCCAGTTCGAGTCGTCGTAGGTGGTAGCCGGATCTTACCCGGGGATTCTTAGCACCCCTTGCCCCGCCGTTACCATAGCTGCTACCGTGGCTAGGAATAGCAGGGCTGCCGGGGACTGGGGGCCAATCTTTAATCGTGCTACTCATTTCTTGGGGGGGTTTTGCCATAATCACCACGCTTGGCAGGCGGGTTGGCGATCGCAGTACAGCCAAGATATTGTACCAAGACGCTGCTGCCCGTCTTCTGCTGGCTGTGTTCCCTTAGTCGCCTTTTACGACACCCACGGGACGAGAGGAGTAGTGCTATTTAAGGCCGGCACACACACGGCACTTCTAGGCCGGCACACACACGGCACGGTAAAAAAGAATGCCATCCCAAAAAAAGTTTATTTTTTGAAAAGATGTTACCCGCAGGACAATGTATCTCGTTTCAGACAGTATCTGCGAGATCTTTCATTTGTCGATGTTTATAGACACACGGAGCTAAACGCAGCATTCAACGAATTCCTGAATGACCTCTTTTGCCTACTGTATAAGCTCTGTTTCCCCGTTGAAAAACTGCAAACAAATTTGTTATCAAAGTCACGATGGATAACAAAAGGGTTAAAACAGGGTTGTAAAAAGAAAATATTGCTCCGTTACAAATACTATTCAAACAAGACAGAGACCGATAGGAACACATACCTTATCACATCATTACAGCAAACTACTTAGGAAATGCATGAATAAAGCCAAACAAATATCAAATGGGAAATCCGTTATAAATAGTAAGAATAAATGTAAAGCTACGTGGAATATCATTAAAAATACGACCAATGAGGCATTCAGGCTGGATCATATAGACAAAATTTTTGGGCGGTAGGTGTGAAAAAGTAAAGAAGTGTTCCTCAATTGCAAAATTTAATTTAATTATTTCTAGTAAAATTAATACATTGTTTTAACGCTTATTTGAAGATCAAGGAAGTGAATCAGCATTACTTACGTTTGCAACAACTTATATGTAAAATAAGCTTGAATTTTGACACCACCTGCCAGCACTTCATTCACTTAACTTTGAGCACATTTTAAATAATAACTAACACTGTGTATCTCACTATGCCGCAACTCTCTGATATTGTGTCTGCACAAAAGAGCCTGGAAGAGTGCTTCATAAAGAAAATGCAGGATTTGGAGGCTCAGATCCAGGTTACAGCTTCTGGTAAGGAAACGGTAGCAAAGGTTGCTGAGGAGTTCCGGACATTTAGAGAGCTTGTATTTAGCATGTTGGGGCTACTCCGCAAGCAGATAAGCGAATGTGCCACACAGATTGATGCAGTTGAATCCAGGCACCGTCGCAAGGCACTGATTTTCATGGGTGTTGCTGAGTCAGATGATGAGGACTGTAGAGAGGTGATGTGTGGCATCCTTGAAACAATACTAGGCCTCAAAGATGTCACAAAAGCATCAATGTCTGTTTGTCATAGGCTTGGAGCGTCCAAGAGCAGTGAAAGCAATAAGCATCGGCCTATACTTGTCAAGTTCTCTCAATATGACTTCAAATCTATAGTCTGGAAGGCGAAGAAGAATTTGAAGGGGACCAACATCACGGTGAAAGAGTTTCTCACTAAGTCCCGGCAAACAATATTCAACAATGCTCGGCTGCATTTTGGTGTCCGGTCTTGTCGGACTCAGGATGGCGTCATTCATGTCAAATCTTCAGATAGTAGGCGTCATAAGGTGGTACTTAAAGAAGAGTTGGACACTTTGGTCGAAAAATATCCAAAGAAGTCATCGGCTGCTGTGCGACCAGGAACTGCAAATGAGAACAAGTAACTAAATATCTTTGTTTAAAATTGGCTTTTATATTGCTATCGTTAGAGAAAGCCTATTGCTTCTTATATCTGTTCAATTAATTTGTTACTTTTCTTTGCTATAAAGATAAATGTGCTGTATGTAGTTACCTTGTAGTGTAGCAATGACTATGAGAATCATTATTTTGTGCCTTTATAAACTTAGCATACTGTTGTCGGAAAACAAAACACTTTACTTGCTTTTATTATTTTTTTATTTAAACACACATATATATAAACTTTAATTATGGTAGGTAATCGGTAGAAAATATTATTTTCTTTTTTAGTATTTCTTTGTGCCGATGTTCTGTCACTTGTACACTTGTCAATATCAGACAGACTTTTCGTTTTGTACTCTTTAAGATACTACTTTACGAAGGCAAAAGTTCTTGTGTTCATACAGCCATGTTGGTTCGTCTAGTAAAATTTAAAAATATTTTTTCCTCGCTATTATTAATTTATTGTTAATTGGCTTTGCAAATATTAATTGTGTTTGTTTGCTTATCTGTAATTAATATGTGCTTCTTTTTTCTTTATGTTTTCTAGTAACCGAATAATGTGAGCTGGCGGGTGGTGTGGATATTTTGGTGCTTTTTCATTATTTAGCATTAATTTATTCACATTTTGTGTTTTAGATAGATAGATAGATAGATTAACACTTTATTATAACACCAAATACATAATTATGTAACATTCACAAACAATAATATTAACAAAAGCGTTATAATTGGCGGTCTTATCGCTAAGAGCGATTTTTTTCAGACAACCACTGAGTATGAAAAGTTATACAGAGACCATAGGGGTGTTATGTGGCTTGGAATAAATAGTCACATCCATACATACAATCTACACCAAACTAAGTATCCTAATTAGACATATAAATATATATACATACATACACATACATATATATACACATACACATACATATGCATTTAATAACATATAGGCATACTTACACATATATACATACACATACATACATAAACATAACATATATACGATAAAAGTTTACACAGTAAAATCAGATTCACTGCGAAAGATAGAATTTTTTGAGCTGGTCTTTGAATATATTCAAAGACTGAGCGCGTCTGATATTAGTAGGAGTAGGTAGTTATTGGGAATTCTAATTCACTTTTACCTCTATATCACAAAACCAAAAAAGTGAATTAAAATCCCCCAATCACAAGCGATTGGAGGCTTCTAATTCACCTTTTTTGGTTTCGCGATATAGAGATAAAAGTTTATTAGAATCCCCAATAACCAATGAGGTACCGTGGCATTCTCACTCACTGCCGTTCGTGATTTCTAACGTGGTTAAATGCTGCTTGTGCTGCTTGTTCACTCCTCAAATAAAAACCAAACGTTTAAATGTTAAAGTGATAACTTTTGAGCTCATTTTGTTGAAAACCACGCTACAATCAAGATCAAAAGCTATAATGAAATTTGTAAAACGGAAAGAATCGTTGAAGTTGAACTGTATATGTCCTCCGTCTATTAACGAAACCAAACGACATGGTAACCTATTACCAAATACTATACGTTGTCTTGTTTGCGGTCCATCCAACTGTGGAAAAACCAACCTAGTAATAAGTTTATTATTACATGAAAATGGTCCACGCTTTTGTAATATCTATGTGTATTCAAAATCTTTATATTAACCTAAGTACATATTCTTAGAAAAGGTTTTAAACATGGTGGCCAATACAGCTTTTAACAAATACAGTAATAACAACAAAATTTTGAGCCCACACGAAGCTCTACCAAACTCCGTTTTTATATTCGATGATGTTGCATGTGAAAATCAAAATAATATTCGTGAT
>OU963923.1:11512736-11541736 GCA_902850365.2 Chilo suppressalis
GAAGAGAGAGTGTTCTCTAGACTGTTACTAGAAAGGTTTTCAAACGAATCTTCTGCAGAACTTTTAGATATACTATTGGACTCAAGACACAAGAAGTCTTTTGGTTTTACCTCTAAATTGTTACTTTCGATTGGTGCGTCGCTGCGGTTAGGTTTAAGTACTAATTGATTGCTCGATTTAGGTGTGGATGTTGAAATATCAATTACTTGTTTCTGCCTTACCAACGGCTGTTTTTTTTCTAATTGTGATATGAGACGGTGTTTTTTTTTATCACAGTAGCAAGTTTTGGTCTGGTTGTACAAGTATTACATTCCCATTTCCGTTTTGATTCAGGCTTCATTATGCGGTACAATTTTTCGGATAACCCGGCACAGTCAAACTCATATCTTTCTCCACATTTTGTGCATAGAATAGAATCTCTTGTGGGAACTTTTGATTTGCACTTGTAACAAGAAACTAACATCTCTCGTCCACTTTTAGATAAACTAGCCTTTGTTGACATATTTTTTTCTTGTTATTCGATTTTGTTTCCCAGTTACGTCGATAGATGTCACTGCCTTGCTGATTCGTATAGTGGAATTAATTTATATTGCTTGTAAAATTGTTTACAAACAAAAATAGAATTGACCGATGCGAGGTTCGAACTCAAGTCCTCCGAGTTTAGACTACGGTAGGTTCCCGTCGCAGCCAGCGATCACTTAGGTATATTGACGAAAGTTAGGATCTTAATCTTCTTTGATAATTTTTAAATTCGGGTAAGCCGTTATGAGTGAATCATTTAAAACAATTTTGTTGCACTTTTTTTTTAAAAAGTGAAAAAGTTTTTTAACACCGTTGTGATTTGAGATTTATAATATATGTCGGCGCGGAAGCCGGACATTGAAGCTAATTAAATAATTTGTTAAATTATACTTACAAGTTTAATATTAATAGAGTTAATTTTTTAAAAATGACGATTACTTGTTAAAGTTAAATTTTCTTGGAGTTTATTAAGGTTTCATTGTTAAAAAGTCTGATAATTGTTTGTAATGTTTGAATTAGGCTTTCCTTAAATAAGATTTCTCATAACTATTTAAGTTATTTCGCTTATGTAATTTAATAATTAGTATTTTAATTTATAAAGACGTAACAAGCTAAATTCATGTCAATAATCATAATGTTTAAATAAGAATTGTTCTTTACGGATACGGTAACAGGAGTTACACGTCACCTAGCAACCGCTTTATAATGTTGTATATCTACTTAACTGCAAATAATTAAAAAACAGGTAATAAATTAGGAAATTTCGACCTAAAATCTAATTAAATTAAATAAGGATTTTTAGTTAAGTTCTAAGTATTAGATATCGATGTTAAGTTAATTTTGATGGAAATTTATTGTTCAACCGGAACTGTTCGCAAGATGGCGCTCTGCTTTGCATTCAGTCAGGCGCCATATTCTTAGAACACTAATAAGTGACTTGCTTGTGGCACATTTGGCTTGAGAACTTGGTGAGGAGAGGTCACAGAGAAATTGTAAGTACAATATCGATTTTTATAGATAGATTGCGTGTTAGCTTTTAAAATAGGTTTAGAAAACATTATTTTTCTACTATTTATTAATTTTGTGTGTCGAATAAACAATTTATAACCCATTGTTTTTATCATTTGCAATGAGCGGCCCTGTGGATGGTAATGGTGATGTCAGCGATGCTGACATTGTAGGAAGGCCAAAGGGGAAGATCTAGCAGTTTCTCAAAGGAAGAAAAGAAATTGACTGTAAGAGATGGGCTATAGTAAACACCTAACAAAACTTTAGAATGAAAAAGAGTAACTTCAAGAAGAAGGTGTTCTGCAGTATCCTGTGGAGAGGGTTGCATAGATCGACTTATAACAGAAAAAGGAATGTGATTACGTAGATAGATAGCTACTCCGCCATGAGACGTATTAGTCCGATCGTTGCGAATAAGTTGAAAACCAGGGAGAGAGTAAGAGTGAGATTGCGTGAATGTTCTTGTCAGAAAAAGTTGCAAGGAAGTCAGGATAGTGTGCTGGAATACTCTGAGCATTAATATGAACAACATTGAAGTTTTTGGAAACGTCTGACATGACAGTCTGTAGATTATCCTTTAAGGAAGGTATACTGCAGAAGCTGTCATCACTGCTCAATCCATCAGAGGAGAAAGAGAGAGACATAAAATCATTACTATTATCACTTCCGGCAGCCGGCATACTACTGCAAAATACAGAGCAAATATATACCTATAGAGTAAGATAAGTAATATATATATATATATACCTTCGCTCTTGTTCTCAACACAACCCACCAGCAAAAAATAACAAATAAAACATATACATTTGTCAGGAACACATTGCACAAAACAAATAACAAAATTTATACAAAACACGAATTACACACTATTCAAAACACAGACAACATAACAAAATGTAAAAGCTTATTATTCATAGACAGACATAAAATATAAGAAGCTAATAGTATAGTAGTATAGACAAACATAAAACATAAGAAGCCGTTCCAGAATCGGTACCAATGTCAACCTTGACATTTGTTACACCTATGTAGAGCGTAGGTTCCGAACGCAACCCAATGCCAAAAGTAAAGTTTGACGTACAGTACAGCTGTCTAAATTGTTATGACTTTGACATTGAATTGATCGATGGTTCAACGCGACATAAAATGTTTCATTGGTTTATCGGGTACACAAATTATTAAAATATAATATTATATTAAGTGGGTAAAGTTATACGACAGAGGAAACATTGCAAGAAACAGTTTACTAGATAAGCAATGCGTGTACTCACAGAAACATTGCTAATATACGACGCTGAAGTGGAGTACATTACTTCTTCACCACACGTCTCTTGGACCTATCTTGCAGTTTAGAGATGGCTAAGGCCTCGGCTGGGTTGTCAGTTTTACCTTCGGCCGGGCCGTCATTTTTATTCTCAGCTGCGGAAGACGAAGGAATGAATACCGGAATCTTGTCCATATCCATGAGACAATTCACCCGTTGTCGCTTGTTATCGGGATCCATCACATAAATGCTTCCATCTTGCGTCCAGCACCTATTGATACCGTACTTCTTTCTCACCGTCATAAACAGTGTGTGGCGTTCACTTGTGAGAAATTCGGATAAAGTTATACCAGTACCTTTCAGATGTTTTTTGGCAAACCAGACCTTGTTCCTTACAGATGCATCAAAGAACTTAACCAAAATAGGCCTGGGTTTATCATCCATAGGTCTGCCAATCCGGTGAATGCGGCCAATATCTTGCCTAGACAGAGTAGTAAGCTTGAGCCGTTGTATTGCCAAGCTAAGGAACATATCTGCAACAGCTTCATCCTTTTGCTCAGCCACTCCGTACACGAGAAGCATATGCCGCCAACTACGTATTTCAAGCCGATTAGCTTCCTGAGTCAGGAATTCCACTTGTTTTTTAAGCATATCCAGTGCAGACACAACGAAAGTGCGGAATCTAGCAAAGTCCTCTGCTATAGATGTGGTATTCACTGATGTTGATGGGACAGCCTTTTGAAGATCTAGTTGGAATTCAGCCATCCTAGTGTTGAATAGTGTAGACATTTCTTCAGTAGGTAATTGAAAAGAGGACATTCATTAAATCATTTACGAATTCCTAACAAAATGTAATATCATGAGCATACATTCATCACAACACAACCGAACTATTGCTGTTCATTCATAAAAAGTCGAGAGCCCGCCCACTAACGAATCGTACAAAACGGGTGCATGGCAAAATCGCCTTAGAGCTGTTCACGCGCCCGTGACCGTGTTTGTACATCTGATTTATAGAATTTTGAATATGGTTTTGATTTTCTATGAGTCCTCAGATAGTCGTATTGATCTCACGCAATGCCCCTTTATTGATAGATATATCCTTATTAACTCTAGTTACTATTTTATTCTGATTATCACTTAGATGTCTAATAGCAGAATCACATCGAACAGCATCATTGTAATCTAGGTTCCCTGAGATTTACTTGATTAGAGATCCTAGTTCATTTATTAGGCCTCTTTTAAATCTTTTGTTAGTTAAACTGTTACACATAGTAATTAAACTTTCAATGTTGTTCGATATGTATTGCTTCTTATAATAGTGCATATGATTATCGAACTCTACTTCCTTAAGATAAAGTTCTAAATTGTCCATATCCTTCTTTTGCTTAACAATAGTCCTAATAGAATCTTCTAATTTATTTAATGGAGGACACAGATGGCGCTGTCGCCCCGGAAACATCGTCTGAGTATATATTTGCTCTTTAAAAATAGTTTTTGATAGTTATTTTGTGATCAAGTGAATTAAATCTGTAGATATAATTATAAATCTTATATGCAAGTGTTATCTTCAAATTCTCTCCCGGAAATCGAAAGAAAATTTAAAAATTACGAGTGAACGATTATTGCATAAAAACATAAATGTGTGATTATCCCAATAGTAATGAAGCAAAGAAATAGATCTATTCTACCACCGGACATATGTAAGTGAAGTGACAATAAGTTTAACTAAATCAAAGTAAATAAACTTTAAAATTACTCAGTACAGACAGTTAATTTTATTTAAAAATATACAGTGCATTTTTAGTTGCATAGCTTACAGCTTAAGAAATAAGGTTGCCTTTGCTTTGTACCTGCGAAGTAGCTCCATCTATAGTCAATTAGCAAAAGCAGTGTGAGCAATTATACACAAAACGCATGCTTTATTGCTTCAAAACGAATGTTGCTGTGCTTTAAGGAAGCAAAAAAAAAAGCATTATGCATGAATTACTTGACTTGGATACTCATAGTGTAACGTAATTTTATCACATCGGTGCAAGAACCGCTGGCGCAATGCCAAGGTGTTGTTTGTAAAGCAAGTGAAACCCAGAGGCCCGGCGATCGAATCACCGAAACGAATTATTTTTATATTTTGAAATAAGTTGTTATTGACATTCTATTCAAAAGTAAATTAATATTATTATCGAAATGGAAGGCAAAGTCGATACAAAAAAGCGACAGTACGTTACATGTTTTAAGTGTAGGACTAGCAAGGATATCAGAGACACTATTCTATGTTCAAAATGCAAAAAGAGATTTGACTTTGACTGTATAGGCATGTCTGAGAAACTTTATAGATTGATGGAAACGAGGAAAAAAATATCATGGAAATGTAGCTCATGCATTGACATACTTAAACGGCAAGAACTAGAAAAAGACGACAGCAAAAACGTAACATTAAGGAAGAAGTCACCAATAGTGACAAAACAAACGGTTTCACCTATACCTAGCCACAGCTCACCATTAGATCAATCATTACCAGTACGGAAGCCTAGTATTAGTGATAGCGAGGAATCCCTTGAAGAAAATTCAGTAACTTCAAAATGTATACTGTCTAAAAGTGAAGATTATTATACACTTAACCTATGCGAAATGCAAGAAATGAAGGAACAAATGAACGACCTACAATCTAATCTTGTAAGTACTCAAACTGAGTTAGAAAATACAATTCTCGAAAACAACGTATTAAAGAGAGAAATAAATAAATTAAATCGAGAAATGCAACTTTTAAAAAATATTTGTCTGAATTCTGTAAGAAAAACTAATGATGAGATTATGAAAGATCAATCGCATACTTTCACTCCCTTGAAAACTCACAAACCTAGGCGTATCTCTTGTGCTTCTCCTAGATCCCCAAATGTATTTGACAAAGAAAATAATGAATTAATCATCTTCATGCAAAATAAGATAAAGGAGCTAAATGAACAATTATCAAAGGCAAAAACTTACATATTAAGTTTAGAGACACACATAGATCTACTTAAAAAAGAACTTGCTCAAGTGGAAATTAGCAAACCTAGTACTGCACATCCCGATTCCGCCCCCGTAAATAACAATTTATCCTGTACAACTAGGCAGAAGATTATGATAATGGGGACACAACAGCTCACTGGACTTGCGGCGGAACTGAAAAAAACAAGGAACAATAACAAATTTGAAGACTACCATATCTCAGCATTACTGAAACCTTTTGCTACAACAGAAGAAGTACTCAAATCATGCCTAAATATCAAGACAAATATAAATGACAAAGTGATCTTGTGTGTGGGGGAAAATGACAGTGACCCTCTTGTATCTATTGCAGAGCTTTATAATACTCTTAAATTACTAAAACACAATACTGTTATTGTAATTAATGTAATTCATAATAAGCACGTAAACAACAAATTATTTAATAATCAACTTAAGTTAATTTGTAAAAAGTTCCCAAAATGCTATTTCTTGGAAACTAAGTATTATTATTGTGATAATTTTTTAAAAAGTATGTGCCATGGTATTAACGCGCTGATAGATTATATGCATTATGAAAAGGTATATCTTAACTACTCCTTCATCAAAAAACATATACATTGCAATAAAAAAATCAACGCTAAAGTGGGTATCGCCAATAAAAAACAATTATTCAACAATAATAAAACTATTTTTAAGCAGTCGTCAATTCTAGACTATAGGTAAATAACCTATCCAAAAAGGAAAAAATCAAAATAATTTTTTTCGTTTCTAACAGTAATGACACAATACCTAAACACTATAACAGACAGGCTGATAATCAAATGTATTTTAGAGTACTACACCAAAATATAGCTGGTTTATTATCAAAAAGGGATCTAATAGAAATAACAATAACTGAAATAATGGATCGTTATGGCGAGGCGCCGGATGTATTATGTTTTTCAGAGACATTCATTAATAAAGGTTATGAAAATAATCTTGTATTTACGAACTTTAAATTGGCAGCAAACTATTCGCGGAAAAATAAACGAGGCGGTACATGCATTTTACTTCGAAAAGACCTAGTTTTTAAGGAATTAAAGTCTTTCGAAAAGTTTAATCAGGCAGGAATTTTTGAGGGCTGCAGTGTATTAATTCCTAAAATAAAAACATTAATCATGTGTGTATATACCTCGCATAATAAACATGCCCATTCATTTCTTACAAGATTAGAGGCAGCAGTACATGATTTATTTAAAAATTACATGCAGTATAAAATAATAATAGCTGGAGATTTTAACATAAACACTTTGGTGGAATCTAAAGCATTACAGTACCTAAGGGATTTTGCTAACTACTTTAATCTTAGTATCCATATAAATCAACCTACCCGAGGTAAAAACTGTATTGACCACATATTGACTAACATAAAAACAGCAATTGGAAATACATTACCACTTTGTTTATCAGATCATGATACTGCACAAATGTTGTCGTTTCCAGTTGAAGACGAAAAAACGATAACACATTATTTTATTAATAAACGTGACTATTGTAATGAGAACCTACTGAAGTTTCGTAATTATTTGCGATCTTTATCTTTCACGGATGTATATAATGAGACAAACATAAATTCAGCGTTTGATCGATTTTATTCAATTTTTCGCACACTATATGAATCATGTTTTCCGAAATGTACAATAAAAGTTAACACTAAGCCATTTAAACCAAAATGGATTTCGAAAGGCGTAAAAGTTTGCACGAAAATGAAGAGATCACTGCGGTTTAAATATTATAAACATAAAACTAATAGTAACAAGCAGACATATTTACGTTACTCAAACATGTTAAAAAAATGTGTATTGATAGCCCAGAGAAACTGTAATGACAAGTACCTTCAGCGTAGTCAAAATATTTGTAAAGCGTCATGGAAATTGATTAAAGATGAAACAGAAAGCAATATTCCTAAAAGTTATATAACAGAGATAAAATATAAAAGTAAAATAATCAAAAACGGACATGAAATAGCAGAAATATTTAATAATTATTTTATAAATTTGACTGGAGATGCGTATGTATATGACAGAGACAAAAAGCGTCAGGTGCTATCCACAATTGATTCGACGCTAAACTCTATATTTCTTAAGCCGGTAACAATATCAGAGACAATTAATATAATACAGTCATTGAGAAACTCAAATTCTAGTGGGTATGATGATATATCAACAAAGGTGATGAAATTTTGCAATAAAGAATTAACTCAAATTTTGACGTTCCTTATTAATCTATCCTTTGAGACGGGACATTTCCCTGATGCTCTCAAGTACTCGATAGTAAAACCTATTTATAAAAAGAATGATAAATCTGACATTAGTAATTATCGCCCTGTTACATTGATACCGGTTATATCTAAAATATTTGAAAAATCCTTGCAAAAGAGATTAACAAATTTTTTTCAATCTTCGAACATAATAACACCGTTTCAATACGGCTTTCAGAAGGGCAAGTCCACTGCTCAGGCTGGTTTTGATCTTGTGCGTAAAATCACATTAGGACTTGATAAAAAACAAAGAACTACTGGTCTCTTTTTTGACATGTCCAAAGTGTTCGATTTCGTAGTGCATGATGTGTTGCTTGACAAATTAGAAAAGTACGGCATCCGCGGACGTTGTCTCTCGTGGCTTAAAACATAATCTGGATAATAGATACCAATGCGTAGAAATTAATAGAAAAGATAATAAGAATACAGTTGTCTCGGAACGCTCTAAATATGAAAAAATCAAATTTGGAGTACCGCAAGGTACCGTACTAGGCCCTCCTTTATTCTTAGTGTACACCAACGATTTGCCAAAAGTGACAGAAAATCAATGTATAATGTTTGCTGATGACATCTCGGTTATTATTAAATCTAATTATTATAGTGTCATAAGCGATCATGAAAATGACATAAATAAAACATTTTTTGACATAATTAAATATTTTGATGCAAATAATCTTCACGTAAATTTTAGTAAGACCAACTATGTAAATTTTAATGTAAAAGGCCGCTCAAGTGGTGACGTTAACATAAAATATCACGATTTGACTATTAAAAAGGCTGACAGAGTCACATTCCTGGGAATTGTATTGAACGAAAGCCTAAATTTTACTAGTCATGTTGACAAGGTATGTACTAAAATTAATAGATTTATCTACGTATTGAGGAATTTGTCTAAAAAAACGTCTCTGAAAGTGACCCTGTCTGCTTACCACGGTTATGTAGCGTCTATTATAAATTACGGGATTCTTTTGTGGGGTAATAGTACAGATATTCAAAGAGTTTTCATTGCCCAAAAGAAATGCGTGAGAGCTATATGTGGTAAAGGTCCCTTTGATAGTTGTCGACCACTTTTTATAAGTTTAGGTTTACTCACAGTCCCTGCTAAATATATATTAGAAATATTTAAATTTGTCAGCCAAAACCCGGGGTTATTTCATAAGGCCAAAGATATATACTCCCGAAACACTAGAGATTTGTTTTGGACTTTGCACCAAAAACCTCGGTGTACCAGAAAAGCTCTTATAACATGTGTATTAAGGTATACAATAGAATTCCAAATCAATTCAAGCACGGACCTATAAAATTAATGGCAAAAAAGTTACGGGACTGGTTAATAAGTAAATGTTTTTATAGTACAAATGAATTTTTATTATGAATTAATAATTGTAATTTTGATGACATAATGAAGAAATGGCTATTGACTTAAAAAAATTGACATGTATTATATGATTATTATGTGTAATATAATGTATAGTTATTATGACATTTGGAATGCAACTATAACTCAATTTAAATTTGAATTTTTAGATATTTTATTAGTTTTTTGTATGCTCTTTCAAGGGCAAAACATATGGAACTTTTTAATATTGTTTACCAGCTGTAACAAACTATGTTTCATGCAAATAAACTTTCATTTCATTTCACTTTAAATCTATATAGACTTTTTTGGTGTGATTCTCACACAAGGTGGGGTGAGATTGTGGTCTCGGCATCTCTTCAGGAAATTCAATGATGTTAGTTTCCTTGCGCGCTTTGTCTTCAGACCTTCCAATCGGCGGATCTTATTAGCGGTTTCCAGCCCGTACTGGTTAACATATTTGTTTCTTAGGTTTTCACGCACATCACTCATTAAATAAAACTAGTTTAAACGGGATAATGCACGAAACTTTATTTATTTATTGACGTTTCGTAGCCTTTCCAGGCTTCGTCGTCAGAATAAAACTTTTGTTTAATTTGTCGAGCTACCTTCGAAAGACTTTTATTGAGCGTTTGGTTATTTCATCGTTCGATTTTTAAGTTTTATTGTCTATGTATCAATTTATTATTTAATTTACTTAATAAAGTATTTTATTTAAAATTCTTGTTTGTAATTTTGCGTTTATTTATTTGACCCTAACTACCGTAAACTACCACCGGTTCCAAAATTGGGAGACCTTCCTGAGAAGAACCGGCGAAACAAACTCAAGAGAGGCTTTCTATCTCCTTCTTATGTTAAATTATGCAAACAAAAAGAACTAATAGTATCTGATGGTCTTGCAGTATGTGCTCGGGGTTGGGATTTTATCTCCTGTATAATAGGTTCCCAAGCTGGTGGTATATACCAACCATCTTCCCTATTGAAATTTGGATATTTTTTAATCTCAATAGCCTCGCGCATCATTCGAGGAACGAAACGCCGCTCAGCTGCAAGGATCTGTGGTCTACCAAAACCAAGTTTAGGGGTTGGGCCCTCTAATGCATGTTCACACACTGCAGATTTATTTTCGCGCCTATGTTTCATATCTGCGATATGTTCTTTTACGCGAGTCCCTATACTCCTCTTTGTTTGACCGATGTAGGAGAGCCCACAGTCGCATTCAAGTTTGTAGACACCAGCAACTTGAAAGGGTATATTGCACTTGACTGGTCGTAGAAACTGGTTGATCTTCTTTGGCGGCTTGAAGTATGTATTGATTGAAGCACGCTTCAGAATCCTCCCAATCTTGTCAGTGACTCCTTTCATGTAAGGTAGTATAGCAGGTTGTCGGTCGACTGTGCTAGGTTTGGCGCGACTGTGACGGCGACGTGGTACATTCAGGTTATTATCCTTCAGTACTTGCTCGACATGCTGAAGTTCAGCTGCCAGGTGTTGTTCGTCACAGACACCCCGTGCTCTCTGAAACAAAGAGTTTCCTACGGCAGTTAATTGTTTCGGGTGATGGTGTGAGTCACCATTGAGGTACCTATCAGTATGAGTCACTTTACGATACACAGTATGGCTTAAACTTTGGTCAGGATTCCTAATTAATAAAATATCTAGAAAAGCTAGTTTGCTATCTGCCTCTAACTCCATAGTGAATAGGATGTTGGGGTGTATAGAGTTAAGGTGATTTAAAAAGGCAGAAATTTGATCTGTTGGGAGGATTGTGAAAGTATCATCTACGTACCGCTTATATAGCCTGGGTGTGACAGGTGCTACGCTGAGAGCCCTCTTCTCGAAGTCTTCCATGAAAATGTCGGCGACAACAGGTGAGACAGGGGAACCCATTGCCACACCCTCCATTTGTACATAGAAGTCATCCCCCCATAATAGGTAGCCAGATGTAAGGCAATGCTCCAGTAATACTGCATATTCTATAGGCATATTATTTTCAAGTAGCTTCTTCTTAGTGATTTCAATGCAGTCCTGTACTGGTAGGCATGTAAATAAGGACTGAACATCAAAACTGACCATGATTTCATTGTCCATGAGACGTTGATCTCTAATCTCATTGACAAATTGGTATGAATCTTTCACAAAGGCTGTTGTGTTACCTCTCAGTGGTGAAAGTAACTTTGCTACGTGTTTAGCCAAACGGTATGTTGGTGAATCAATCTGGCTTACAATCGGACGTAGTGGAGCATTCGGTTTGTGTATTTTCGGTAACCCATACAGTTTTGGTGGCTTGGGACATGCAGGAATTAGGTAGTTGATGTCAAGATTCAACGTTTCGGAAAGTGATTTGATGAGTTCACTTGTCTTTTTGAGAATCTTGGCGGTCGGATCACTCTTCACAAGTTTATATGTGTTCTCATCCGATAGAAGCTGTAATATCTTGTCGTTGTAATCTGACGTATCCATTACTACCGTGGCGTTTCCTTTATCTGCACGAAGGATAGTAAGCTCTGGCTTAGTTCGCAAGTTCTTAAGTGCAAGGTATTCATCACGAGGAAGGTTTGATTTCGGTGGCTTGCTCCGTCTTAACACTGATGAAATGTCTTGACGCAGCGCCTCCATGTCTTCCTTTCTCATGTTGTTTTTCACTAAGCAATCCTCTACGTTACAGATAATTTCTTCGTACGGTATCCTGCGTGGTGCTACAGCAAAATTCAGTCCTTTCTCCAAAACTTTTAAAGTAAGTTCGTCCAAGTTTTGTTTACTTAAGTTGACAACTGCTCGGGTAGCGTTCGCCTTGTCTGTGGTTCTGACAGGTGCGTTTCGTTTTTCCTGAACGCGAGATAGTCTTTGATATTTATCTATTTGTCTATGTTTGCACTCGTTGAATTTTGATGACTCACGATTGTTAAGTATCAGAATGCAATTATGATAATCCTCCGATGACAATTGTTTCCTCAAATCACTGGACAAAACCTCAATGGTGCCGTTGATTTTATATAAATCCGAACGATGCCCTTCTATAATCCTTCGAAGTAGCTTTTTACTTGCCTCTTGTAAGATCTTGGCGCTCCCACGTATGTCCTTTTTTGGTGTGATTCTCACACAAGAAACGTCAATAAATAAATAAAGTTTCGTGCATTATCCCGTTTAAACTAGTTTTATTTAATGAGTGATGTGCGTGAAAACCTAAGAAACAAATATGTTAACCAGTACGGGCTGGAAACCGCTAATAAGATCCGCCGATTGGAAGGTCTGAAGACAAAGCGCGCAAGGAAACTAACATCATTGAATTTCCTGAAGAGATGCCGAGACCACAATCTCACCCCACCTTGTGTGAGAATCACACCAAAAAAGGACATACGTGGGAGCGCCAAGATCTTACAAGAGGCAAGTAAAAAGCTACTTCGAAGGATTATAGAAGGGCATCGTTCGGATTTATATAAAATCAACGGCACCATTGAGGTTTTGTCCAGTGATTTGAGGAAACAATTGTCATCGGAGGATTATCATAATTGCATTCTGATACTTAACAATCGTGAGTCATCAAAATTCAACGAGTGCAAACATAGACAAATAGATAAATATCAAAGACTATCTCGCGTTCAGGAAAAACGAAACGCACCTGTCAGAACCACAGACAAGGCGAACGCTACCCGAGCAGTTGTCAACTTAAGTAAACAAAACTTGGACGAACCTACTTTAAAAGTTTTGGAGAAAGGACTGAATTTTGCTGTAGCACCACGCAGGATACCGTACGAAGAAATTATCTGTAACGTAGAGGATTGCTTAGTGAAAAACAACATGAGAAAGGAAGACATGGAGGCGCTGCGTCAAGACATTTCATCAGTGTTAAGACGGAGCAAGCCACCGAAATCAAACCTTCCTCGTGATGAATACCTTGCACTTAAGAACTTGCGAACTAAGCCAGAGCTTACTATCCTTCGTGCAGATAAAGGAAACGCCACGGTAGTAATGGATACGTCAGATTACAACGACAAGATATTACAGCTTCTATCGGATGAGAACACATATAAACTTGTGAAGAGTGATCCGACCGCCAAGATTCTCAAAAAGACAAGTGAACTCATCAAATCACTTTCCGAAACGTTGAATCTTGACATCAATTACCTAATTCCTGCATGTCCCAAGCCACCAAAACTGTATGGGTTACCGAAAATACACAAACCGAATGCTCCACTACGTCCGATTGTAAGCCAGATTGATTCACCAACATACCGTTTGGCTAAACACGTAGCAAAGTTACTTTCACCACTGAGAGGTAACACAACAGCCTTTGTGAAAGATTCATACCAATTTGTCAATGAGATTAGAGATCAACGTCTCATGGACAATGAAATCATGGTCAGTTTTGATGTTCAGTCCTTATTTACATGCCTACCAGTACAGGACTGCATTGAAATCACTAAGAAGAAGCTACTTGAAAATAATATGCCTATAGAATATGCAGTATTACTGGAGCATTGCCTTACATCTGGCTACCTATTATGGGGGGATGACTTCTATGTACAAATGGAGGGTGTGGCAATGGGTTCCCCTGTCTCACCTGTTGTCGCCGACATTTTCATGGAAGACTTCGAGAAGAGGGCTCTCAGCGTAGCACCTGTCACACCCAGGCTATATAAGCGGTACGTAGATGATACTTTCACAATCCTCCCAACAGATCAAATTTCTGCCTTTTTAAATCACCTTAACTCTATACACCCCAACATCCTATTCACTATGGAGTTAGAGGCAGATAGCAAACTAGCTTTTCTAGATATTTTATTAATTAGGAATCCTGACCAAAGTTTAAGCCATACTGTGTATCGTAAAGTGACTCATACTGATAGGTACCTCAATGGTGACTCACACCATCACCCGAAACAATTAACTGCCGTAGGAAACTCTTTGTTTCAGAGAGCACGGGGTGTCTGTGACGAACAACACCTGGCAGCTGAACTTCAGCATGTCGAGCAAGTACTGAAGGATAATAACCTGAATGTACCACGTCGCCGTCACAGTCGCGCCAAACCTAGCACAGTCGACCGACAACCTGCTATACTACCTTACATGAAAGGAGTCACTGACAAGATTGGGAGGATTCTGAAGCGTGCTTCAATCAATACATACTTCAAGCCGCCAAAGAAGATCAACCAGTTTCTACGACCAGTCAAGTGCAATATACCCTTTCAAGTTGCTGGTGTCTACAAACTTGAATGCGACTGTGGGCTCTCCTACATCGGTCAAACAAAGAGGAGTATAGGGACTCGCGTAAAAGAACATATCGCAGATATGAAACATAGGCGCGAAAATAAATCTGCAGTGTGTGAACATGCATTAGAGGGACCAAACCACTACATTAGATTTGATAGACCACAGATCCTTGCAGCTGAGCGGCGTTTCGTTCCTCGAATGATGCGCGAGGCTATTGAGATTAAAAAATATCCAAATTTCAATAGGGAAGATGGTTGGTATATACCACCAGCTTGGGAACCTATTATACAGGAGATAAAATCCCAACCCCGAGCACATACTGCAAGACCATCAGATACTATTAGTTCTTTTTGTTTGCATAATTTAACATAAGAAGGAGATAGAAAGCCTCTCTTGAGTTTGTTTCGCCGGTTCTTCTCAGGAAGGTCTCCCAATTTTGGAACCGGTGGTAGTTTACGGTAGTTAGGGTCAAATAAATAAACGCAAAATTACAAACAAGAATTTTAAATAAAATACTTTATTAAGTAAATTAAATAATAAATTGATACATAGACAATAAAACTTAAAAATCGAACGATGAAATAACCAAACGCTCAATAAAAGTCTTTCGAAGGTAGCTCGACAAATTAAACAAAAGTTTTATTCTGACGACGAAGCCTGGAAAGGCTACGAAACGTCAATAAATAAATAAAGTTTCGTGCATTATCCCGTTTAAACTAGTTTTATTTAATGAGTGATGTGCGTGAAAACCTAAGAAACAAATAATTTAATTTCACATTTTATATTTATAATTTATATGTTAAATTAATAGTTACTGCACTATACCTGCCGGAGAGTGTTATCTACACTGTTACTAAACCACTACACTTTTTATTTTGTCACTGCACTGCACTGTTCTTTGTGATCAACCAAATGGATGCCATACAAGATACCTTGTCCCAACTTCAGAGTTTATTTACTGAGCGCATGAATCTCTACGAGAACGAGCTTAAGGCTGCTACTCCATCATCCACCGTTGCTAGCCTAACTGCGGATTTCACAACTTTTCGAAGATTTGTTTTGTCATCCATTCGCAGTCTCCAGGAACAAATAGACCTGCTTGTTCGACAAGTTGATGGCATGGAGATGCACAGTCGGAGAAAAATTCTACTTTTACATGGTCTGCCAGAGTCCACAGAGGAGGATGCAGTAGCTGTTGTGTCCGGAGCCATCACAAGTAAATTGAAAATATCTGCATTCACGGCCAAGGATATTAATCGCTGCCACCGAATGGGACGTTCTGGTGACCGGCCACGTCCACTATTGGTAAAGTTGCGAGATATTGATGTCCGTAACAAATTGTGGTATTCAAAATCAAAATTAAAAGGTACAGGTATAACCATATCGGAGTTCTTGACTAAAAACAGGCACCAGGCCTTCATCGCCGCTCGAGAAAAGTTCGGAATCAGCAAGTGCTTTACGCGGATGGGGTTCGTCTTCGTAATTGGTGGTGACGGAAAGCGTCACCGTATAAGTTCCCTTGCTGACCTCAACAAAATCCCCGTTCCAGTTGCAGCGAGACCGGTTTCGCCGGAGGCGGTTGCTGACATGAATAAAATCTCAGATCCTGTAGCAGCGAAGCCTGAATCACCAAAGCCTGTACCAACCAGGGGCAAACGTGTGGCCAATACAGCAAGCAAAAAGCAGTAGTAACTAGTAATCTTGTCACTTTGTTTATTGTTGTTTGCGTTACGTGCAAGTGAGCTTCTTATAGCTTTTGCTGTGGATTTATCTTTTCTTTGTGCCGTTTTTTCGCGTAAGTTCTTGTTTATATACTCGTATATTCGTTATCCCAGTTGAATATGTAGAAGACTTTGCCATTAAGTGTAATGAAGGTAAATTAATAATATATTTCTTTAAACGAGAGGTAAATAAATTCAACTTGATGACAGACTAACACTGACACATGACATGTCATTCACTTTTTTGTTTTGTTTTGTTGTTCTCCCTTTTCAGGGAAGGCAAAAGGATCAATGCCCATACAGCCTTATCTTTAGTTTTTTTTTTTCTATATTTATGGCTTTGTAGCAAGGCAACATTAGTGGTTTTTTTTTTCTCATTTTTTAGATTGCTTTTGTTTCTATCCCCATACAGTCAACTTTGTTAGAATTATAACAGTTCCCAATAGATCCACTGATTTAAATCTTTTTATTTCATCTCAATAGCTCAAAAGTCCTTTGATACTATTCAATGTATTTTATTGTAATTATTTGAATGTTTAGTAGTACTTTGTCTTTTTTTGTAATGTTCTAATGCATTTTGTACTCCACTCAACCGGCAGGTGGAGCATAATAATTAAAGTTAGGTATTTGAATATTTTTACGTTATCAACTTATATTATTTATATTGTATATTGATATTATATATTTCTATTATATATTTAATGTCTAGTTCTGAAATTGATAGTGATGGAAACTCTTTTCAATCTTTGTCTCCTGCTAGCAACTGCACTGACTCTAGTTTTTTTAGTATACCTTCCCTTTCTGATTGCCTTGACAACGAATTTTCTGATGTACCTAAAAATTTTAACGTTGTTCATATAAATGCCCAAAGTATTCCGGCTCATTACACTGATATGCTGGCGTCTCTTGACCACAAAAATCTTCATGCTGTTCTAGTCTCCGAATCCTGGCTTAAACCTACGCTACCCTCTTCCTCCTATGCTTTGCCTGGCTTCAATCTGCTACGCAATGATCGCACGGGCTCCCGAGGTGGTGGAGTTGCTATTTATTTACGTTCCCAAATTCCTTACACTATAATTAGCTCCTCCACACAGCCTCCTCCAAATGATGCCGGTGAACATTTATTTGTCGAGGTGATCCTCTCGCATACCAAAATTCTTCTCGGAGTCTATTACAGCCCTTCTTTAAATGTCAACTATTTCAGTTCTTTTGAACAACTCCTGGGTGATTTGGTTCCCTCTTACAGCCACACTTTGATCATGGGCGATTTCAATACTTGTCTTTTAAAAAATGACTCTCGTACATCTTCTCTTCAATCCATTATTAATTCTTGTAACCTACATATTCTCCCCCTTAGCGCTACTCATCACTTTCCAAACACTACTCCCTCACTTCTTGACCTAATAATTGTGTCTTCTCCTCATCGTATTATGAAGCATGGTCAATGTTCGGCAGATGCCTTCTCATACCATGACTTAATTTTCTTGTCCTACAAAATTCGGCCTCCTAAAATTAAGCCCAAAGTTATTCTTCAGCGGAATTTTGGTGGTATGGATAAGGAAGCACTCTTAAGCGACGCCCTTAGTACTGACTGGACATTGGTAACTGATGCGGTGTCTGTGGACGAACAGGTCGAGAACTTTAATCAAATTATCACTGAACTTTACGATAAACATGCCCCTTTTCGTCCCATTAAGCTAAAACACCTACCAGCGCCTTGGCTCACGAACGACATCAGAGCATTAATGCACAAGAAGGATATCGCCAAAAGCAAGTATAAACGCCGACCGACTGACTCCAATAAAGCTAACTACGTTAGAGCCCGTAACTACTGCAACTTGGTGTGTAGGGATGCTTTACGTCGCCATATTCACGTCTCAGTAGATAATAAAGATCCTGCTAAAGTCTGGAATTTTCCTAAGTCACTTGGAATTGGTAAGCCCCGACAAGAATCTGTTCCCAGTAGCATTAACGTCAACTCCTTAAACCTTCACTTTTCATCTTCTTCTAGTCTAAGTGACTCAGACAAGACTAACACTTTAAATTATCTTTCTTCTTTACCAGTTCCAGACTACTCTCCTTTTACTTTTACTCAATTCTCTGAATGTGACGTTAAGAAGAGTGTGCTTTCTATCTCATCCAATGCGGTGGGGAATGACAGTATAAGTTGCAACATGTTAATACCAATCTTAGATATAATTCTTCCTGTGCTTACTTTCCTTTTTAACAATTCTATTCTTAACGCTGTTTTTCCATCGGCTTGGAAGCAAGCTCAAATTATCCCATTGCCAAAAAAATCAAATCCTCAATCTGTCGCTGATTTTCGCCCCATTTCCATTCTTCCTTTTCTATCTAAGGCACTTGAGCGCCTTGTTCTTAATCAATTTAATATATTCCTTTCTCGCCACGATCTCTTCAATCCTCTTCAGTCCGGTTTCCGTCCAGGGCATAGTACTACTACTACCTTACTTAAAGTCACAGATGACATACGTCTTCGGATGGACCACGGTTTCCTTACGGTATTAACACTGTTGGACTTTAGCAATGCCTTTAATACTGTCAACTTTGAAATTCTTTTGGCATTGTTACGCTCACTTAACGTATCTCCATCGGCGATTGAGTGGTTTCACAGTTATCTGTATGGGCGCAGGCAACGAGTCCGCCTCGACGAGATGTTTTCTTCTTGGTGTGACACGACTGCTGGCGTTCCACAAGGCGGCGTCTTATCTCCTCTACTCTTCGCTGTATTGATCAATTCTATTTCTAATAATATTTCTTCTTCCTACCACCTATATGCAGATGACCTCCAGATTTATCAACAAGCTCCCGTTGGTCAACTTGGTGATGCAGTGTTGGCCACTAATAGTGACTTGAACATTATTTTGGAATGGAGTAAATCTTTTGGGCTGGACGTTAATCCTTCTAAAACAAACACTATAGTAATTGGAAGTTCCAGGATGATCACTAGAGTTGACTGGCAATCACTCCCCAAAGTCCATCTTGCGGGCACCAATATTCCATTTAGCACCTCAGTGAAAAACTTAGGTTTAACTTTCGACAGCTGCATGAGTTGGGGACCCCAGATGCAAGTGCTCAGTCGTAAACTGTTTGCTTCCGCAGCTTCTTTAAAGAGACTGCGTAATTTCCTACCCACTACCACCAAAATTACCTTAGCTCAGACACTCTTGCTTCCTATTCTTGATTATGCTGACGTCTGCTATCTAGATCTCACGGAGGCCCAGCTTGATAAACTTGAGCGGCTTCAGAATTTCTGTATACGATTCATATTTGGCCTGCGCAAATATGATCATGTTTCTCAATTTCGTTCACAGCTCAAGTGGCTGCCTATTCGCTTTCGCCGGAATACTCATATCCTTATTCTTCTCTATAACGTACTGTTTAATCCTTTGACCCCGCGCTATCTTAAGGAATGTTTTAACTTCCTTCACACCTCTAACACATTGTCCCTAAGGTCATCAGAAAATTTTGCTCTGATTACACCTGTGCACGGAACAACTTTTTATGGCCGCTCATTCGCAGTGCAAGCTGTTTGCCTATGGAATTCGCTTCCAGTTTCCATTAGACGTGCAGAATCTCTGCACAGATTCAAAAACCTTCTAAAATCTCACTATTTGTCCTTATAGCTCTTCTATTCTATTTATTTCCTCTCAAAGAACTAGACTTATATATGGTACATACTTATGTATTTTTTAGTATGTATATATATATATATATATATATATATATATATATATATGTATCTATTTACCTATGTATATATGAGTGTATTTATGTATATCTATGTATTTATATGTGTTTATTTGTTTTATATACTCGGTTTGTACATAGATTTTCTCGCGTATTATTGCAGTTAATTACACCGCCGTCTTTCCAGCTTCTTTCTTGTCCTCTCCATCCCAAGGTTGTCTGGAAGAGATCGCTCTTAGCGATAAGACCGCCCATTTTTACACTTTAAGCAGCCATTATGTATGTTTTATATATTTTTTTTTTGTGGTGTAAAATAAAGAGTTTTTATTATTATTATTATTATTATTAAAGTAACAAAAATACCACTTTTAGTAATTATAAACCTAATTCTACTTCTAATAACTATATACATGCTATAGATTCTTCCAATCAAAAGTAACGTTACTGCCCTCGTTGTCGTAATGATACTCACAACCTCAGATAGTGTACAGCTAACAAGGCTGAAATTGTTTGTTTTGTCTGTGGTCATAAAGGTTTTAAGACTCCTGAATATCCAATTTGTCAAAAAGATAAGAGGGACAATTCAAAAAACTAGTGCGTGGGAGTTGTTTGAATAAGAATTTTGATAAAGATGACTGGCGGAAATGGCTTGATACAATTAAATAAAATAAATCTTTAGATTTAAACATCTAGCAGTTAAATGCTTAAAAAACAAATAAAATCATAACTATAATTGCTATTTCTTCTTTCAAATGTTTAATACTTGAAAAAGTATTCATTTGACATTGTGGGTTACCTACAATGCGAAGAGATGGCGCTGCCTTGCAGCTTAAGGCTAGGAAAATTTCGACGCGGCTAATAGGGCCGTGGTAGCATAATGGTCAGTGCATTCGTCCGGATAGCGAAGGATGCGGGTTCGAGTCCCGTCCGCTGCCTGGTCCGCGTGGATTTTTTTCTAGTAAACTTTTCTTTAGATTTAAACATCTAGCAGTTATATGCTTAAAAAATAAATAAAGTCATAACAATTAAATATTTTTTAATTCTTACAATATTCATACAATTCTCAACAAATCATCTCATCTAGTTTTGGAAAAGCATGGTTTGCCTATTATCACAGAAGATTTTATTACTGCGACGGCTGCTGGAGGTCAGAAAATTAGTGGTATTGGTTTTTTTTTATAGATAGATCCGACAAATGACTCCACCCCACCTGATGTTAAGTGAAGGTAAAGTCCAGACGCGAAGATCGCTGATACAGCAGTTCTACTTGCCACACCAGCCATCCTCACCCTGCCGGCCTGTATGTTGCTTCTTCACGCCTCTTTTAAAGGATCCCAGGTTGTAAGAGGGAGGGAGGGAACACGTGAGCGGGCAGAGCATTCCATTTACGGATAGTGCGACAAAGAAATGGGTCACCAAATTTCTTTGTACGCGTTGGAATTGTGGCCACAGTTAGACGGTGACAACGTTGGCCAGCGCGCGTGGTCCTCTGACGGAAAGGAGAAGGTGGGATAAGAGAGAATAACTCCTCAGAACACTCGCCGTGGTACAGACCATAGAACGCGCTTAGTGACGCCACGTCACGGCGTAATTGAAGAGGCTCGAGGTGTTTAGTCACCTCCTCATCGCCTATGATGCGGATCGCGTGCCGCTGTAACCTATCCAAAGCATCGAGCAAGTACTTGGCAGAGCCATCCCAGAGGTGCGAGCAATATTCCACGCAGGACCGCACTTGCGTTTTGCACACCAAGCACAGTTGATCGGGCGTGAAAAAACGCCGCACCTTGTTCAGGACTCCGAGTTTGCGTGAAGCTGTTTTGACCACGGTTTCGATGTAGTTCTTTGGATTCAGGTCTGAGCGAACTTACATACCGAGCATGGAAATGTTGCTCTGTAGCGGTAGTGTTGTGCCCTGAAGAGAGGGAAGGGGAAGGAATGGCGATGTTTTTGCCATGAAAGCGCAAGCCTGAGTTTTCTTGGCATTGAACTCAACCAAGTTCCTGGTACCCCATTCGGAAATGTGGTCCAAAGCCTGATTGAGTTCAATGACAAGATTCTCCCGTTTTTCCTTGGTTACCGCCTGCCCAGCCGCTGCTTGTCCGAGATACCCCGCATGCACTGTACTATCGTCTGCATAGCAATGAATATTCCCAAGAGGAATCAAGTCATTGATATGCAGAAGAAAGAGAGTGGGGGATAGGACGGAGCCCTGGGGAACGCCGGCATTCACTGACATGAACTGCGAACTACATCCGTCTGTAAGGACACGAATTCTACGTTCACGCAGGAAGTCAGCTACCCAGGCGCAGAGCTGAGCAGGCAGACCGTATGCCGGAAGCTTGGAGAGAAGGCTTTTGTGCCATACCCTGTTGAACGCCTTGGCAATGTCAAGGCTGATAGCCAACGACGCGCCACGCTTGTCGATAGCCTCACCCCAGATATGAGTTAAGTACGCTAGAAGATCACCCGTCAATCGTTTCGGTCTAAAACCACATTGACGATCATTAATCAGGGAGTGATCCTCTAGGTAGCGGGTCAGATGGTTATTAAGGACCTTTTCTACAACTTTACATAAAACTGAGGTGATTGCTATTGGCCGGTAGTTTGCCGGGTCTAAGCGATCCTCTTTTTTGGGCACCGGTTGCACATTAGCATCTCTCCAAGTTTCCGGCACTCGCCCCAAAGAATACGAGCATTGGTACAAGCGCGTGAGCACGGGAGACAACTCCGCTGCACATTTTTTAAGTACTACTGCTGGGATGCCATCAGGTCCACTAGCTTTCCGGACGTCGAGTGATTGCAATTCGGTACGAACCTCGTGCTGCCTGATTTTAATATCAGGCATCGTTGTGCAACAGTGAGGTAATGATGGTGGTAGTGCATTGCAATCATCGATTCGGGAGTTAGCCGCAAAGAGTTTTGCCAGTAAATCGGCTTTCTCCTGCGACTTATGGGCTAGTGTTCCGTCTGGGCATCTCAGAGGTGGCAGCGAGGGCTTGCAGAAGTTTTTTTGCACGGCTTTGGCAAAACGCCAGTAGCTACGGGAGCCCTTAGGATGCGTCATAAGTTCCTGGGCAACACGTGCAACGCGCTGGGCATTCGCTCTGATGTAAGCCTTCTTACAGGCCTTGGAAGCAAAATTGTAGGCTGCTTCGAGTGAATTGACCTCGGGATCCTTGAGAGCGCGGCCTCTGATCCAAGCACGATATGCCGCTTGCTTACGCGAAGCAGCTTCAGCACAGTCGTGATTGAACCAGAGGTTACGTATGTCCTTACTGATGAGATCAGAATGAGGAATATAGTATTCCATACCCATTATAATCTCCTCAGTAATGGCAACGGCACTGGCCGATAGGTCCCTGTCACTGAAGCGGCGCTGCTTCCAAGGGACGGACACAAAGTAATCACGCATACCGTCCCAATCTGCCGACCCATAATGCCAGATACGGCGCTTGACCACTGCTGGACGCGGAGGCTTGGCCTGTGGTGCTTTGGCAGATATCAGGCAGTGGTCTGACGAGCCCAGGGGGGCTCTTACCACAACCTGATAGCCCTGTGGATGGGTCGTGAGCAGAAGGTCCAGTAAAAAAGGCGCTTGACTTGGAATATCTGGGATCCTGGTGGGCTGATCAATCAGTTGCTTCAAGTCATGCGTGAGAGCAAATGCGTGAGCAGAGATCCCTGCATGGTCAGTTTTAGAAGAACTTAACCACAAACATGAATTCACTTCTGAATTCTCATAGAAAGAAGTAGTTTGTTTTGAATTCCGTGAGAATATTATTAAAGGAAACCATATAGTGAGCCTACCGCTGCTCATTTAGGCATATTCAAAACATACAATCATTATTGGCCTGGCATGTATAATGATGTAGTTAAATATATAGATTCTTGTGACAAGTGTCTTTCATATAAATCACAAAATTATCAATTATTAGGAGAAATGGGTCGTGCTAAAAGTTGTTCACGTCCTTTCCAAACTATTTCCATAGATCTTATGGGGCCTCTCCCCACTACAAAACTTCGTAATAGTTATATTTTCGTCATTACTTGCTGTTTTTCGAAATATTGCTTGATCTTTCCTATTAAAAAAGCGATTTCAGATGTAAGTACGAAAATCCTCGAGGAATCTGTCTTTCTCGTACATGGTGTTCCACAAACCATTTTAATGGATAACGGCATCCAATTTACAAGCAAGCTCATGGATAGTCTTTTTAATAAATATAGTATACCTAACGTGCATTATACACCTAAATACCCCACTAGTTAACTTAGTGGAAAGATATAATAGAACAATAATTACTTCTTTATCCGTGCGGTGACGGAGAAAGAATACAACTCACCGCCCCTTTTCTTCCCGTGGGTGTCGTAAGAAGCGACTAAGGGATGTCGGAGCTTCCATCCGCTCTTCTGGTAGGGTAGGGTGCCTAACATCCGCCTGGTTTATTACCACCGTGCGCATGGTGAAAAACCCGTGAAGTGCTTCTCGCGCGTTTCGGGGTCAGCCAGCGTACAACCAGAGCTCGAGTGGAAGTTGTCGCGAAGGCATTATGGGTCGGCAGATTGGGACGGTATGCGTGATTACTTTGCGTCCGTCCCTTGGAAGCAGCGCTGCTTCAGTGACAGGGACCTATCGGGCAATGCCGTTGCCATTACTGAGGAGATTATAATGGGTATGGAATACTATATTCCTCATTCTGATCTCATCAGTAAGGGCACACGTAACCTCTGGTTTAATCACCACTGTGCTGAAGCTGCTTCGCGTAAGCAAGCGGCATATCGTGCTTGGATCAGAGGCCGCGCTCTCAAGGATCCCGGGGTCGATTCACTCAAAGCAGCCTACAATTCTGCTTCCAAGGCCTGTAAGAAGGCTTACATCAGAGCGGATGCCCAGCGTGTTGCACGTGTTGGCCAGGAACTTATAACGCATCCTGCGGGCTCCCGTAGCTACTGGCGTTTGGCCAAGGCCGTGCAAAAAAAATTCTGCCAGCCCTCGCTGCCACCTCTGAGATGCCCAGACGGAACACTAGCTCATAAGCCGCAGGAGAAAGCCGATTTACTGGGAAAACTCTTTGCGGCTAACTCCCGAATCGATGATTGCAATGCACTGCCACCATCATTACCTCACTGTTGCACAACGATGCCTGATATTAAAATCAGGCAGCGCGAGGTTCGTGCCGAATTGCAATCACTCGACGTCCGGAAAGCTAGTGGACCTGATGGCATCCCAGCAGTAGTACTTAAAAAATGTGCAGCGGAGTTGTCTCCCGTGCTCACGCGCTTGTACCAATGCTCGTATTCTTTGGGGCGTGTGCCGGAGACTTGGAGAGATGCTAACGTGCAACCGGTGCCCAAAAAAGGGGATCGCTCAGACCCGGCAAACTATCGGCCAATAGCAGTCACCTCAGTTTTATGTAAAGTTCTAGAAAAGGTCCTTAATAACCATCTGACCCGCTACCTAGAGGATCACTCCCTGATTAATGATCGTCAATATGGATTTAGACCGAAACGATCGACGGGTGATCTTCTAGCGTACTTAACTCTGGGGTGAGGCTATCGACAAGCGTGGCGAGTCGTTGGCTATCAGCCTTGACATTGCCAAGGCGTTCGACAGGGTCTGGCACAAAAGCCTTCTCTCCAAGCTTCCGGCATACGGTCTGCCAGCCCAGTTCTGTTCTTGGGTAGCTGACTTCCTGCATGAGCGTAGAATTCGTGTCCTTACGGATGGTAGCAGTTCGCGGTTCATGTCAGTGAATGCCGGCGTTCCCCAGGGCTCCATCCTATCCCCCACTCTCTTTCTGCTGCATATCAATGACTTGATTCCTCTTGGGAATATTCATTGCTATGCAGACGATAGTACAGTGCATGCGGGGTATCTCGGACAAGCAGCGGCTGGGCAGGCAGTAACCAGGGAGAAACGGGAAAATCTTGTCATTGAACTCAATCAGGCTTTGGACCACATTTCCGAATGGGGTACCAGGAACTTGGTTGGATTCAATGCCAAGAAAACTCAGGCTTGCGCTTTCACGGCAAAAACATCGCCATTCCTTCCCCTTCCATCTCTTCAGGGCACAACACTACCGCTGCAGAGCAACATTTCCATGCTCGGTATGGAAGTTTGCTCAGACCTGAATCCAAAGGACTACATCGAAACCGTGATCAAAACAGCTTCACGCAAACTCGGAGTCCTGAACAAGGTGCGGCGTTTTTTCACGCCCGATCAATGTACTTGTTGTACAAAACGCAAGTGCGGTCCTGCGTGGAATATTGCTCGCACCTCTGGGATGGCTCCGCCAAGTACTTGCTCGATGCTTTGGATAGGTTACAGCGGCGCGCAGTCCGCATCATAGGCGATGAGGAGGTGACTAAACACCTTGAGCCTCTTCAATTACGCCGTGACGTGGCGTCACTAAGCGCGTTCTATCGTTTGTACCACGGCGAGTGTTCTGAGGAGTTATTCTCTCTTATCCCACCTTCCCCTTTCCTTCAGAGGACCACGCGCGCTGGCCTACGTTGTCACCGTCTTACTGTGGCCACAATTCCAACGCGTACAAAGAAATTTGGTGACTCATTTCTTTGTCGCACTATCCGTAAATGGAATGCTCTGCCCGCTCACGTGTTCCCTCCCTCTTACAACCTGGGATCCTTTAAAAGAGGCGTGAAGAAGCAACATGCAGGCCGGCAGGGTGAGGATGGCTGGTGTGGCAGGTAGAACTGCTGTATCAGCGATCTTCGCGTCTGGACTTCACCTTCACTTAACATCAGGTGGGGTAGAGTCATTTGTCGGACCTAACTATAAAAAAAAAAAAAAAAAAAACTTGTACATCTATGTATGTGACGACGATCATAGGTCTTGGGACTTGTTTATTCCTGAAGTCCAATTCGCTATAAATAACTCCGTAAACGAAGCTCCCTACCAAAAATTTAAAATGAGGGTGTACACCCTCACCCTCATTTTAAATTTTTGGTAGGGAGCTAGTCGTGATGCTTATGCCGAAAACCTAGGTCGTTTATCTAGTGTTTTCGATAAAGTACAAAAACGGTTGTGGCTAGCTCATGTGAAGAATACATCTCGTTATAATTTGAGAAGGAAATTTGCCGAGTTCAACGTTGGTGACATAGTCATGAAGCGTGCTTACTTTTTAAGCGACAAAGATAACAGTTTTTCAAAGAAATTGACTCCGAAGTTTATTAAAGCTAAAATAGTAATTAAAAAGTCACCGTTGGTACAATTATGTATTGCAGGATATGACTGGAAAAGATCTAGGCACCTGGCACATTAAAGACTTGAAGTTATTAGTGTCAATAAGTAGTTTTTTTTACTTTTTATGTTTGTTTTATTATGTACAACAGTGGCTTTATATCTCGCGTCGCGCACTTAACTATGTTTACACGAATCAGTTTTTTGAATACCTATTGTTTATAAACACAAAATTCATTTCACATCGATCATCACAACAGTTGCCCCCCCCCCCAAGACTTGCACCGCGAGCTGGCTGCCGAACGTCGCGGCCGGCCATCTCACACTCCGACATTGATCCTTGAGCAAACCCGCGCTCGTTCTGTGCTTCCAGCGACCTTGCGAACATCGCGCAGCATTTATTTTTTGAAAATTTTAAAGGAGATTGGCAGAAAACTAGGGTGTTTGGGTATCGCCTATAAAATACTTTAGAGAACGCGTAGGGTGATGAAAATGGTACAGATTTGTTAGAATGTTTTCAGAAACAATTAAGATAATAACTCATATTTTTAGAACATGGGAGTAAAAAGATAATTACACTTAAAGTTCCCATATAATTGGATTAAATGACTGGGAGCTGAGCCAGTAAAGCTATTAAAAAAAAGAAATGTCAGTCATTTTATTTGACATTGACAATCAATCAATGTTTATTTATTTATTAACCATAATAACCAAAAAATTGATTTGAATTCTAACCAAGGAACCAAGCCGAATGAAAAACTCGATTCTGGCGAATTCCATACCATATTTTGACATTTTGTCACAAACTTATTTCAGTTAAGGTTGATATGTTTTTATATTAACAATTTTAAATAATTCAATTTGGTTACATAACTTAACTTAAGGTTTAAATATCTTCCACCAATTGTAAACTTGCTGCATCTTGCTTTATCTTTTAAAAGATTTAACTTTTTTACTTTGCGTTAACTGCGTTTATAATTTCACTGCTATTTTTTATTTGGCATTTTGCAAAAATGGAAGGTGACAAACTTGCATTATCTGCTGCCTTGCCGCCTAAGGAGCAACCTGTTTCTGTTGCAACTGATACTAGTGATTTAGTTTATCCACCTGCTACACAGCACATTGCACATGAATTAATTAATTTAACAATTGATCAACCCACTTTGGATGATCATAATTTTCATTCATCACGATTGCTTGATTCACAACCTGCTTTACAACCGACGACCACACATGCTTCACATGTTAGCACTAATTTGTTACAAAATAATACTTCACTTTTGGATAACTTTAAAATGCCTACATATTACAAACGTCCTGATCTTTCGAAGAGTAAGATAATTTTTGACGGTAAGTCTTGTGTTAGAGAATTTATTACTAGTGTTGAAGAGTATATGGTTTCCAGAGATATCGATGAATATTTTGTTGTTACTTCCTTTTCAGATTTTTTAACTGGTATTGCTAGGACATGGTTTCGTATTGTTCGTTCAAATCTTAATTCTTGGTATTCCCTTAAGGTTGCCTTACTTAAACATTTTGACAAACCTGATTATGATGATCGGCTTGAATATCTTTTGCGTTCTCGTAAACAAAAACCTACTGAAACTTTGTCAGATTTTATCATTGAGTTGCAGGACATGTCTTTGCGTCTTTCGGATCCACTTTCGGAACAAACCTTAATTAAAATTATTAGGCGTAATATGTTGCGTTCTCACGCC
>OU963923.1:11542236-11671625 GCA_902850365.2 Chilo suppressalis
GGACTCGAACCCGCACCCTTCGCAATCCGGGCGAATGCACTGACCAATTATGCTACCGCGGCCCTCACGGACCGCGTCGAAATTCTTCTAGCCATTCTTAAGCTGCAAGGCAGCGCGATCTAAGACTTGATTAGTATGACTATCACAAGTTTTAACCCTTTTTGACTTTGAATGAGCTTTGATGGACTTACCCGATGAATCCGATGACGTGCTCGAGCATCTACGTTGCCGGCGCCTCCTTTTCTTTCTCAATCTCCTTTGCTCATGTTCACTTTCGACATCAGATTCATTCGAATAGTATCTACCTGTGACTCCTAAAATAGGACTAACGCTAGGATTACCTCTACTGCACCTTGATGTCCCAGGTCTTTGACAATCGGAGTTGGCGTAAAAGTAACGCTGTTCTTCCTTACTTTCATGACCTTGATAATTCCTTAACCCTTTACCACGGGCATTCACCATTCCTAGCCCTTGACCTCGGGCATCATTTCGGTTTGACCCTTGACCTCAGGCATCCTCCCGTGTTGACCCTTGACCTCGGGTATCTTCCCGGTTTGACCCTTGACCTCGGGTATCCTCCCGGCTTAAGCCTTGACCTTGAGTATCCTCCAGGTTTGACCCTTGACCTTGGGCATCCTCCTGGTTTGACCCTTGACCTCGGGCATCTTCCAGATTTGACCCTTGACCTCGGGTTTTATCACGTGTCAGCTCTTGACCTCGAGCATTATCATTGCTTACTTCATCCATATCCTGAAACTCGCAGATAAAAGTAAAGCTTAGAATCCATTCATAAATCTGTAGCATATGGTATATATTTTCGATTAAATAACCATTAGAATGAAGTAGAAATGAGGAGTTGTCTCCCCAAGAGACCATAAATTGGCTTGTGAAAGAAAAAAGAAATATACCTACAAGTTCATGTAAGAAATTTGTGCCTGGTAAGGTGTCGTATGAATGTGTTACTCATTTACTAAACATTAGTAATTTAGAATAGTTAAGTTTATGCGAACATAATAATTATACACCTAAGTCAATCGAAAAACAAAGTAGGTTCCAAAAAAAGAACTGTGATCATTTTATTCTTAATTCAATACGTAATAAATATATTTTCATGTGATAAAAATAATATTTTATTAAAATTCTCTAAGTGAAGGTAATTCAACGCTGATGGTAATTTATTCATATTCTCCTCAACTAATCCTTTCATTAGATACCCATTTCACACGAGTACACAAAAATAACTAGTCCGCCATTTCTAGCTGACCGCCATTTTGAATTCAAAATGAGATCAAATTCCAAATTCAATGCGTATGCATAATTTTATTTCAATCGGTTGAGCATAACTGCTTTAAAATTCCATTGCAAGATTTGACCAGAACATACGAACATACAAAACAACGAACGAATTACGAATTAGAATAAAATTATTCAAAACCCCTTTTGTTTTTAATTATGAAATTTCTCATCTTAATATTGAGTCGAACCAATAGTTTATCATTAATAACACTGATTATTATGTCACTTTGTCATAAGTATATCTATAACACATAAAATCACGAAACAGTTTTTTAATCAAAGAGAAAAAAAAATGCTGCCAAAATCAATTTATAAAAATAAACAATTAAAGAAAGCAAGAAATGAATAACACACTTAATCATTTAGCAAAATAGATTTCGCGTTCAGTATGCAGTACTTACGTGGAAGAAAATTTTCTGTATTCTCTTCGATCCCGCTTCTGAACTATTGTCGTCAGTATAAATTTCAAATAACCAACTGCATTTAAACACTTTATTTAACTCTTAATCTTCGGTACACAATTTTACACTTGATATTAACAGTTTCCAAGCTATTCACTACACGACTGATGAACACTGAATGTCTCGCCATCTTGCGTTATTGGCACTCTCCGTAGACCGGAAGTGCCAAAACGCGCCAAAAGAAAATAAGTTACAAACAAAGAAAATCAGTACAAATCATTAACATTTAAAAGTACAATATTTTATTTACCATTATTTTAGATTTTACATATATTATTATATTAAAAATATCAGGTAAACTATTTAATTATTTTCACAGGACATGCTAAACTCAGAATTATCTTGCCGGAAGTGCAGTGACTCTTTAATATTTAATATACGACTACTTAGACATTAATTATCATGCATGAAATAGACATAATAAAGTAAATTATGCTAACAATAATATGTAATTCTAAGACAGTCTCATCCAAAGTTTGACAGTTTTGTTTTTTGTTTTTGTTTAATTTAATTCTATAAGCTATCACGAACATTTCATCAATTGTTTACCAAATTATATGATAATAAACAAATATTCAATATTTGATTTGGCAAAGATTGATTGATTAACTTAAATTTGACATCACTTACTTCTGTCACATTAAGCTGGATACAAAGTTAAAATAAGTGTATTAAATTGAATCTGTTCTGTCTACCAACTTTGTTTAAGCTGTGAAAGCGTACATAGTTGCTTTTTAAAGTATTAAATATAATAAATACTATTAATTAATATTGACTGCATTAACTTTTCCCATAGTTATCTACCCTCTTCATAAAAAAGGAATTTTGTTTTCCAAATTATATTATATATAAAAACAATTGCCTTTGTCTTTAAAATATATTAAAAGAAACTATAACAGTTTTAATTATTTTAGATTTTTATACAAACAACAAAAATGATGACCCGCAAAGGTACAGCTCAAAACACTGAACTTAAATTAAGGCAAACCCTGGAAGAACTCAAGTTAACAAAGGAAACTTGCAGTCAGCTCCTTCGTGAACGTGATGAGAGTGAAACTGAAATTAAGAAAATCATTGACAAGAATACCCAGCTCAAAAATGAGCTTTCTCAACTACACTCTCGACATGTAGAAGTTGTTTTACACCGGGACGAACTGAATAGTACTATCAGTACTTATGACCAACAGTTTGACACTTTTGAGAGGGCGCTACAGCGTATTACGGACCTTGAAAGAGAGCTCTGTGCAGCAAACAAGCAAATAGCTCAGTATACAGAAGCTCAGCAACTTCAAGAAACTGCACACACGCAAAGCCTCTTTGAAGAACTAATGGCATCTCCCGGAGGACCCTTAATTTTGCCCATAAACATAAACTTAAATTTAGAGCCTGTAGCTAGTACTAAGGTTTCACATAATAGTATAACAAGTGTAAAAAAATTAAAAAAATATATCAGAGTTAGTAAATTCATAAAGAAAACTGAGAAACTTGTCAAAAAAAAACAATTGTTTTTATAAAAATATAGCTCTTAGAAAGGAAAAACTTAACCTGATGGACTCCATTGACATATATAATACAAAATTACATGAAAGTAGGCAGATGTATGACCGGGATACAAAGAAATTACTATTAGAAATTCAAAATTTACATGATTCGTTAGAATCAATGAAACATAAATATGCTAGTGCACAAAGTCAAATAACTGAGCACATAAAATCTGCAACAGAATTAGTTGAACTGTGCAATTTCAACGCAGAACGTTATGACTCCTTGATTAAAAGTCAATTGATTGGTTCTTCAAATCAATCATCATTGACATTATCATTAGAAGGAAATGTAAATACAGATACAGATAATAATCAAGTTTCCCAAATTTCTGGTCATTCATCGGTCTATATACAAAAAATTGGTACAACTTATAATAACTCTCCTTTCAAGCCAGCGCTTTCTGAAAACTCAAACTTGAATAAAAATAAAACAATGATATTCTCAGACTAGTTAGGTCTGGGGCTAGGACTATTAATTAAAAATTCCAGTGATGAAAATATTATAAATTTATATACTCCTGGAAAATTATTTCATGAAATTGTAAATAACTTGACCCACCATAATGTGGATAGTTATACTAACCTACTGTTTTTGTGTGGTGACAGTTCCAGATTATCAATACGGGACATTACAAAAAGTGTTGAGCACTTATTGAAAATTCAATCTGAATCTAATTGTAAAATAATAATTAGCGCTTTCCCATATGCACATAACTTATCTAGGGAACAGAATAAGCGCATCTTTAATTTAAATTGAAGTCTTTATAATTTAATTAATAGTCATAGTGACGTATTTTTATGTTTCGATATAAATAAATATATTAGATATTTTAAGTTGACTACAGATACTATGTATCTCGCAAAGAAATTTAGGACCCAGATAGCTAATTTGTTAGCTTTTAATATACAAAATACGGTATAACTAACTCTATTCAACAAAATAGTGTTAGTATTTCTAGTAAAAGAAATATTAACTCTATTAATAGCTTAACCAGCCCAGTTTTAAACTGAGCTTAAAGACAACAGCCAAACGTAATAAAAGAGTTATTAATATTATTCATCAATATATACAAGGTTTGGCTGGCAAAGACCTAAAATTAAAATTGTATTCAAAAAGTGAGGACATACACATTATATGTTTAACAGAACACTGGCTCAAGCTTTGTGAAATGTCGTATCACATAAACAACTTTCAATTGTTGAGTGCTTATGTTCGTAAGACAGCCATACACGGCGGCTCATTGATTTTTGTTAACAAAAATATTAAATGTAAGAAAAGAAAGGATATAGCTGGCCTTTCAATTGAACGTAGCATTGAGCTATCTTGTGTGGAACTAAATGAGATGATAATAGTATGCGTATATCGACCCCCTCTAGGTAACTTTAACATTTTTGAATCTGTGATGGAGGATGTACTGAAAAAGTTAAAGTCAAAAAATAAGTTTTTGGTTGTTTGCGGTGACTTTAATATTAATATTCTTGAACAAAATTCAATGTCAGTACGTATAATATCATTATTGAAATGTTTTAATTTGATCAATCAATTTTTTGAGCCTACTAGGGTGACATCACATTCAGAAACTTGTTTGGATAACGTATTTACAGATAGTACTCCTGATAATAAGTCCATTTTTAATAGTATTACATCTGATCATTATGGCTTAAAAATACAATATAAAATACATGTAACAAATGAATCTAAACTGATTGAATTGAGACCAATAACAGAAAACCGGTTAGAAAATTTTCAAAAAAACATTGATTATAGGATTTCTCATATCCCATGGACACATGATGATCCTGATATTCTTTTTGGGGATCTTTTTAATCTAATAAGAAATGAATTTGATAAGGCTTTTCCCTTAAAAACTTCGAAACTTACTCAGAAGTTACAGTTCTGTGACTGGGTTACGACTGGTATTTATAAAAGTAGAAACAAACTTTATGAATTGTATCATCTAAGAAAATATAATCATTCGCAACGTTTTATTGATTACGTTAAATGTTATTCTAAAACCTTCAAAAAAGTATGTGCAACAGCCAAATCTAATTTTATTAAAAATAAAATATGTAAATCGAATAATAAAATCAAAACAACGTGGAATGTTATAAATCGTGAAACAGGCAAAGAAAGGTCACGTGACGATATTGTTGAACTTAAGTCGAATAACATTCTAATAAAATCTAAAGAACATATCGCTAATAGTTTTGATGAATATTTCGTTAATATTCCTTTGGTGGCTACATCTAATTTGAGTTCTTCATCGGTGGCTGCCAAGACATTGCTCGAGAAATATGTACCTAGGTGTAATAACGTGTTTCAGTTCAGACATATTAATTTTATTGATGTTATTAAGTGTTTTAAATCTCTTAAACAAAAAAATACAAGTGATTTATGGGGTATTTCTACTAAAGTGATTAAAAGTATAATACCCGTTATTGCTCCTTATCTAGTTGCTATATTTAATAACTGTATTGATCAAGGAGTATTTCCGGATTTAATGAAATACAGTAAAGTTATACCTCTTTTTAAATCAGGAAATAGAAATGACCCTGGAAACTATAGGCCTATATCAATATTACCAGTTCTTAGTAAAATATTTGAAAGAATTATTCTGGAACAATTGATGCCTCATTTCAACCTTAATAAACTTTTGCATAGGAAACAATTTGCTTTTACTAGAGGTAGATCTACAACTGATGCGGGTGTTGCACTTGTAAGGAGTATATTGGAGGCTTGGGAGAGGTCGCAGAATGTCCTTGGAGTGTTCTGCGACTTATCCAAAGCTTTTGATTGCGTTGATCATCACACGCTGTTGTTGAAATTGAGTCATTATGGAGTCAAAGGTACTGCATATAAATTGATACAGTCGTACCTCAGTTCCAGAATACAAACTGTAGAGGTAAATGGTATTAGATCATCTGGATCTCATGTGGAAATGGGCGTTCCCCAGGGTTCAATTTTAGGACCCTTCCTGTTTCTAGTATATGTAAATGATTTGCTATTTTTTGTGGAAAATTTGTGTGAGATTGTATTATTTACTGATGACACATCTTTATTATTTAACGTTGACAGGCGCAAAAACAACTATGACGATGAGAATAATGCTCTCTCGCAAGTTCTGCAATGGTTTAATGTCAATAATTTAAAGCTAAATGCTAATAAAACCAAGTGTATTCAATTTTCCTTACCTAATGTAAAAGTTGAGCATATTGGAATTAAATTAAATAATGAAAAATTAGATTTAGTAGACTCGACTACATTCTTGGGTATAACGATAGACTCAAAACTGCAATGGAGTCATCACATTACGCTTTTGGCTGGTAAACTTAGTTCAGCAGCTTATGCCATAAGAAAGATAAGACAACTTACTGATATAGATACTGCCAGGACTGTATATTTTAGGTACTTTCATAGTATCTTATCATACGGCATTTTACTCTGGGGAACAGCAGCTGATATTGAAAGTATATTCATTTTACAAAAAAGAGCTGTGAGATCTATTTATCAATTGAGTAGCCGAACATCTCTAAGAGAAAAATTTAAAGAAATTGGCATTTTGACTGTTGCTTCTCAATTCATTTACAATTGCATACTCCTCGTTAAAAATAATATCAATTTGTATATCAAACACATTAACGTGCACAATTTTAACACAAGGAATAGAAACAAGCTTGCATTGCCACCCTACAGGTTACAGAAGGTTTACTGATCTTTTATGGGTGAAGGTATACATTTTTACAATAAAATTCCTGATGTTATAATTTTTATTATTTTTAAAGCATGTAACTGCTTGATGTTTAAATCTAAAGAAAATATAACTAGAAAAAATTCCACGCGGACCAGGCAGCAGACGGGACTCGAACCCGCACCCTTCGCAATCCGGGCGAATGCACTGACCAATTATGCTACCGCGGCCCTCACGGACCGCGTCGAAATTCCTTCTAGCTATTCTTAAGCTGCAAGGCAGCGCCATCTCTTCGCATTATAGGTAAACCCACAATGTCAAATGAATACTTTTACAAGTATTAAACATTTGAAAGAAGAAATAGCAATTATAGTTATAATTTTTATTATTTTTAAAGCATGTAACTGCTTGATGTTTAAATCTAAAGAAAATATAACTAGAAAAAATTCCACGCGGACCAGGCAGCAGACGGGACTCGAACCCGCACCCTTCGCGCAATCCGGGCGAATGCACTGACCAATTATGCTACCGCGGCCCTCACGGACCGCGTCGAAATTCCTTCTAGCTATTCTTAAGCTGCAAGGCAGCGCCATCTCTTCGCATTATAGGTAAACCCACAATGTCAAATGAATACTTTTACAAGTATTAAACATTTGAAAGAAGAAATAGCAATTATAGTTATAATTTTTATTATTTTTAAAGCATGTAACTGCTTGATGTTTAAATCTAAAGAAAATATAACTAGAAAAAATTCCACGCGGACCAGGCAGCAGACGGGATTCGAACCCGCACCCTTCGCAATCCGGGCGAATGCACTGACCAATTATGCTACCGCGGCCCTCACGGACCGCGTCGAAATTCTTTCTAGCTATTCTTAAGCTGCAAGGCAGCTCCATCTCTTCGCATTATAGGTAAACCCACAATGTCAAATGAATACTTTTACAAGTATTAAACATTTGAAAGAAGAAATAGCAATTATAGTTATAATTTTTATTATTTTTAAAGCATGTAACTGCTGTATGGGCTGTATGGGTTCGAGTCCCGTCTGCTGCCTGGTCCGCGTGGAATTTTTTCTAGTTATATTTTCTTTAGATTTAAACATCAAGCAGTTACATGCTTTAAAAATAATAAAAATTATAACTATAATTGCTATTTCTTCTTTCAAATGTTTAATACTTGTAAAAGTATTCATTTGACATTGTGGGTTTACCTATAATGCGAAGAGATGGCGCTGCCTTGCAGCTTAAGAATAGCTAGAAGGAATTTCGACGCGGTCCGTGAGGGCCGCGGTAGCATAATTGGTCAGTGCATTCGCCCGGATTGCGAAGGGTGCGGGTTCGAGTCCCGTCTGCTGCCTGGTCCGCGTGGAATTTTTTCTAGTTATATTTTCTTTAGATTTAAACATCAAGCAGTTACATGCTTTAAAAATAATAAAAATTATAACTATAATTGCTATTTCTTCTTTCAAATGTTTAATACTTGTAAAAGTATTCATTTGACATTGTGGGTTTACCTATAATGCGAAGAGATGGCGCTGCCTTGCAGCTTAAGAATAGCTAGAAGGAATTTCGACGCGGTCCGTGAGGGCCGCGGTAGCATAATTGGTCAGTGCATTCGCCCGGATTGCGAAGGGTGCGGGTTCGAGTCCCGTCTGCTGCCTGGTCCGCGTGGAATTTTTTCTAGTTATATTTTCTTTAGATTTAAACATCAAGCAGTTACATGCTTTAAAAATAATAAAAATTATAACTATAATTGCTATTTCTTCTTTCAAATGTTTAATACTTGTAAAAGTATTCATTTGACATTGTGGGTTTACCTATAATGCGAAGAGATGGCGCTGCCTTGCAGCTTAAGAATAGCTAGAAGGAATTTCGACGCGGTCCGTGAGGGCCGCGGTAGCATAATTGGTCAGTGCATTCGCCCGGATTGCGAAGGGTGCGGGTTCGAGTCCCGTCTGCTGCCTGGTCCGCGTGGAATTTTTTCTAGTTATATTTTCTTTAGATTTAAACATCAAGCAGTTACATGCTTTAAAAATAATAAAAATTATAACTATAATTGCTATTTCTTCTTTCAAATGTTTAATACTTGTAAAAGTATTCATTTGACATTGTGGGTTTACCTATAATGCGAAGAGATGGCGCTGCCTTGCAGCTTAAGAATAGCTAGAAGGAATTTCGACGCGGTCCGTGGGGGCCGCGGTAGCATAATTGGTCAGTGCATTCGCCCGGATTGCGAAGGGTGCGGGTTCGAGTCCCGTCTGCTGCCTGGTCCGCGTGGAATTTTTTCTAGTTATATTTTCTTTAGATTCCTGATGTTGTTGTTGAGTTACCCATAAAGGAGTTCAATGTCACATTAAAAGTTGTTTACTTAAGAAAGGCTATTATACTATTAAAGAATACTTGAATGACAAAACTGCATGGCTGTAACTGCAAAATTGTTTTGAATTTGTTTGCAGTGTCGTACAGATAAATTACCTTAACTCTAAGAAACTATTTTGCAGTTTGGTTTGAGTGGTTATGGATAGTCATGCTCTCTTAAAAATCTCTTCGGCGGTGTCGTGTGAGGCGGGTCGTTGCGTTCCCTAAAATATGGTTGAGCGAAGCGATGGCTGGTTCATGCGTCATGCTCGTGAACGGGTGCTGCCAGCGGAGATGAGTCTGCTCTATACTACTTTATTATTGTAATGATAATTATTATTAAATTTAGTTGTATTTTACATTACACAACTTGTATTTATACTGTATGACACAGCAATCAAAATGTAAGTGAACATTTATTATTTATCTGATAAAGATTTAATGGCGGTGTGGATTCTGGTATGGTTTTCTAGACCTGAACTTGGTTTTGCAGCGGTGTATACTTGTCATTCTTTATACAGACTGAAAGGGCGGGACTGATGTTGGATTTGGTTTTGGGTTGGGAGAGTAGTGCCAGAATCGTCAACAGTGTTTGGGTAATCACATGCATTTGTCCTGCCGTTATGTTTATAATTTGTTATAATAATGTACTCTGGTACTTATATTTTTTTTTCTATCTTTGTAACATAGTATCCATGTGTGGTTATGAGTAGTCATGCTCTCTTAAAAATCTCTTCGGTGGTGTCGTGTGAGGCGGGTCATTGCGTTCCCTAAAAAATGGTTGAGCGAAGCGATGGCTGGTTCATGCGTCATGCTCGTGAACGGGTGCTCCCAGCGGAGATGAGTCTGCTCTTGCTTCATTGGATACTATTAACCGTTGTACTAAACTTTAATCGTAATTTTTTTTTTTGCCTAAACAGCAGGACACGGCATTCCTAAGCTCTGTTAAACCAGTTTTTTATATAGTCATAATTTTTATTATATTAGCATTTGTGATGGAAAGTGACTTTATGAGTTACCTCATATTGAAGTCATTTTTCAATTTGACGACTCTGTATACAATACAGGGAGAAAAAATCAGCCCTTGCTGAGTTTCTTGCCGGTTCTTCTCAGTACAAGGTCTTCCGCCGTAGATTTGCGAACCGATGGCGTAGCTTTTCGACATTCACAAGTGTTTGTAACAGCCTAGACTGAATAAACGATATTGAATTTTGAATTTTTTTGAATAGATGATCTCAACAGCATTGACGAACAAATAGAGCTATTTAATTCCTTATTCATACGTTTAATGGATATTCACGCTCCCGTGCGACCTGTTCGCGTCAGGCATGTTCCTGCTCCTTGGCTTACGGAGGATATACGCAAAATAATTGAAAAAAAGACTCGCGCAAAATCAAAATTCAAAATAATCCAACGGATGCCAATCGTGCCAGATATAGGGAAATAAGGAATCGCTGCAATACATTGATCAGGAATAAACAAAGACGCCACATTCATACGTCTGTCGAAAATGGTGACTCCGCCTCCTTTCTTAATAAGCTTGGTATTGGCAAATCTAAACGCAACTCTACCTTTCCTTCAAAAAGTGATATCAATGCTTTAAATGCTCACTTTTCCTCATCTGCGTCCATGAATGGAATAATCAAAAGTCATAATACTTTGAATGCGCTTTCTTCGTCGCCAACACCATCTTTTACTCCTTTTTTCACAAAACAATTTACTGAGTGTGACATTGAGAGGAATATCATTGCTGTATCGTCCAATGCCGTGGGTAGCGACTGCATTAGTCATAATATGATCATTCCTCTTCTAGATATCCTCAGGTCACTCCTGTAATTACGAAAATCCTTAATAAATCCATATCGTCATCTGTTTATCCTTCGGCTTAGAAAGAAGTTAATATTATTCCTTTACCTAAGAAATCCAAACCTGATTCCTTCTGTGATTATTATTATTTATTTATTTTAAACTTTATTGACCAAAATACAATAGAATGGTACAAAAGGCGGACTTAATGCTAATAGCATTCTCTCCCAGTCAACCTTTGGGAAAAAAAAGGAAAAACGCGAACGGCGGTATAAAGCTAAATATACACATAAATATTGAAATAATAAATAATATTAAAAATATATACGAATTAACATAGATACATATATAAATACATACTACAAAAGGAATACACATACATACATACCACAATTATATTTAAATATATATATACACATAACTATACACATGATGATGATTAATAAAGTGACTCTTTATCTTAAATTTTGGAGCAGATGAGTGCGAACATTCCTTTTAAATATAAATTTATTTGGAGATCTTCTGATGGAGTCAGGTAGGTCATTCCATAGCCATATGGCTTGAAGAGTGAAGGAGTTGGACATATAGCCTGAATGAGAAAGAGGGATAAAGAGAGCTAAAGAATCGCAAGAGCGGAGAGGACGTTCGTGACTATCACAGAGATATTGGAACTTGCATTTCAAATACTCTGGAGAATGCGGATTGGAAATTACGGAAAAAAGAGTGCAGAGTAATCTTAACTGCCTGCGCTGGTGGATAGGAAGCCATTTTAGTTGAGATCTATATGAGGAAATATGGTCAAATTTGCGGAGGCAGAAGATGAAACGGATAGCATTATTGACTAGGCGGTCCAATTTGTTGAGAAGATCTGCGTTTAAGTCAGCATAACAGACATCGGCATAATCAATGAGTGGTAGAATAAGGGACTTAACGAGAGTAATCTTAGTTTTTATGGGGAGGAAATTTCTGAAGCGATTAAGGGAACGTAATGAAAAGGTAACAGCTCGGCTGACTTCAGCAATCTGCGATGTCCAACTTAGCGTGGTATCAATGTGAAGGCCGAGATTCTTGACGCTGAGGCTAAACGGAATTGTAGAACCTTCAAACACAACAGGTGGGAGCCGACCAAAATCAATCTTTGAGATCTGCTTGGAACCACCCACAACGATTGCCTGACATTTAGTGGGGTTAACAGCGATTCCAAAGTCTGCAGACCACGAACTTACATTGGAAAGATCTTTATTTAGCTGAAATATGCCAGCAGCCATTTCCTCGACAGTAGTCTGCACATAAATTTGCAGATCATCAGCGTAGAAATGATAAAAACAGCCAAGCGAGAAGGAAAGAAAATTGATGAACAAAGAGAATAGAAGAGGAGAAAGAATTCCCCCTTGAGGAACACCAGCAGTCAGGTCATTCCAGTTTGATAATTCACGTTCTTTGCGCACTGCCTGCTGGCGATCAGAAAGGTAAGACGAGAACCAGTCCAATGTCAAAGATGAAAAATTATGGGATCTTAGAATAGCAAGCAGAAGATCATGGTCTACCATATTAAATGCATTGGAGAAGTCAATTAAGACTATAATGGTGACCAACTGGTTCTCCATACCAAGTCGAATATCCTCGGTTACTTTAAGCAGAGCAGTCGACGTACTGTGCCCAGGTCGAAAACCGGATTGGAAGGGAGTAAGTAACTGCCTGGAATATATGAAAGAAGAAATTTGTTGGTAAGCAGTAGCTTCAAGTATTTTGGAGAGGAAGGGAAGAATAGAAATTGGCCTAAAGTTATTCAGTTGTTTTGGATTGGAAGTTTTGGGAAGAGGAATAACGTAGGCTTTACGCCAAGAAAGAGGAAAGGAACCAGTGAGAAAGGAATGATTGATGATATGTCTAATGATGGGAACAATAACGTCAAGAATATTAATTATCATATCCCTGCTCACATCATCGTATCCTACGGCTTTCGACTTTATGGACAAAATAATTTTCCTAATTTCATCATTTGACACTGGAGAGAAGGAAAAAGATTCAGAGTAAGTTTGAGCCATGGAAGTTATTAGATCAATGGTTTTAGATTTGGTGGCGGGTTTTAAGGAAGCAGAAACAGAGAAATGGTTATTGAACTCATCAAGAGAGAAGGGAAGAGGCTTAGATTGAGAAGAGCTTTTACCCAAGCCAAGGGAACGTAGAAACTTCCAAATATTGGCTGAAGAGCAATTAGAAATATTATCGTGAAAGTATTGTCGCTTAGCTGCTCTTACCATTCCATTGCACCTATTCCGTGCAGATTTATAAATATGCCAGTTTTCCTCCGATCTGTTGCGCTTGAAGGTTCGGAACGCACGGTCCCTCCGAGTCATAGCGATACGGACACCCCTACTGATCCACGGTGCAGGTAGTCGCCTAACTCTAACCGCCTTCATTGGGGCATGAGTATCGTACAGTTGTAGTAAATGTTTATTAAAGTGAGAGATTTTCTCATCAACTGACGACGACTGCATGACACAAGAAAAGTCGAGCCCAGCGGCATCCTGCCTCAACCTGTCGAGATCAAGCCGAGAAAAATTACGCATCCAGACTAGAGAGGGTTTCGGCTTAGGGGGTTTCAATTTATATTTCAAGAAGATAAGGTCATGTTTAGAGAAACCTGGGGCTGGAAATTGTCCATGACAGATCACATCTTCAGGGGAAGTAATTATTAAATCAAGCCATGTATCAACAGAAGAGGGATTGTGGTGAGTTGGCTCGGAAGGCAGAATAGATAGATTAATGGACTTGACAATATTGAACAATTTAAGAGACTGTGGCGTATTACGCATGAGATCGGTGTTAAAATCACCCATGATTATGAGATGTCTGTAATCTGTGCAAAGGGGCTCGAGGATAGATTCTAGTTCAAAGAAGTAATCTATAGTAGGTGGACAGTACACAACTGCAAGTACAGCTTTAGCACCTCCAACAGAGATCTCCAGGAAAATATACTCAGCAGAGCCAGAATACGCTGTCGGTGATGAAGCCAGAATCCTGAAAGTAATATCATTGCGCAGATAGATGGCGACACCCCCACCACGTTTACCAGTGCGGTCATTCCGGATCAGAGTATACCCAGTGAGTGAGACAGAGGAAGAGGAAAGACTTGGCTTTAGCCAGCTTTCAGAAATCAAAATGGCATGAATGGCAGAAGAGGAGAAGGTATCTAGGAAATCAGTATAGTGGGAGGGTATACTCTGAGCATTTATATGGCATGCGTTGAAGTTATGCGCAGCACTGTCAAAGATTTTACGAAGTTCATCACCCAACGTCTGGGGTTCAGGCTGCGAGTGAAAGCTGGTTGACGAGGAAACGCTCACGTCATGTGCTGAATAAAAAGAGTCATCATCGGACATTAAACATAAATAAATGAATATATACAAATCACGAAATAAAGTAATAATACAAAGATACACCTACAATCGAACTTCAAAATTAATTAATAACCCGTCCTGCCGGTTGACACAGTAAAGAGACAGGTTAAATGGATTCCAGGGCGAACAAAGTACTAACAAAATAAAATTAAAGAAAAAAAAAAGTAAACAAAGCTGTATGGTCTTAGTGCCATGAGCCTTTATAAACACAAAAAAAAATGACAATGGCATTTGGAAACGATACATGACGTACGTGCTGAGATATTATTGAAGAAGGTATAATTAAATATTAAATGAATTGCATTATAGTGACTATGACAACAATAATAAAAACATTACAAGGTGGTAGTTGAACATATCAAGAAATGGAGACGACCAACATGCATTTTGACAGAAAAAAACAAGCAACTATGATTAATACCAAAGGATGAAACAATAAATGGTTACTTTTTCGCCCTGGCTGTCCGCTTAGATTTTGCTGGAGTTACCAGCATTGCTGTCTGCAACGGTGCCGCCGAGGCCGTCGTCTGAACCGGCGCAACTGAGATCGCCTTCTCCGCCGGCGCAGCCACCTGATGAGGTTCATCTTCTGATGTAACAATTGCATCAAGGTCAGCCTGGGAGAACAACCGCCTTCGGGATCCGTCCTTCAGCTTGACAATAACATTCCCGTCCATTGACCAACACCGTTTAATACCAAATCGTTTACGTGCACGGACGAAAACGGATTGTCGCTGGCGAGTAAGGAACTCTGAGATGGTATGAGGAGTACCTTTTAGAGCCGTCTTCTTGCCCCATATAGCAGACCTCAGTGAGTGCTCACGGAAACGCACCAACACTGGCCGGCACCTTCCTTCCTTGACAATGCCAAGACGGTGACAGACTGAGAGCTTCTCCTCCGATAAAGCCAGGCCCATCTTGCTGTTCAGTACATTCACAATGAACTTAGGGAGCTCTTCAGTATTGTCTTCTGGGATACCACCAACCAATAGATATTTTCTTCTATGTCGCATCTCGATGTCATCAATGGATTTACACAGTCCAGATATTTGATCTCGAAGTAGCTGAAGAACGTTCAACGTTTCCAATTTAAACTCCCGGAACTCTTCCTGCACACAAGTGAATGAGCTCGCAGCCTCTGGAGAAGATGCCTTCCATCGAGCTTCCAACTCACTCATTTTCTTGAAAAGTTTGGATTCCAAAGCGTGCTGTGTTTCCATAATTGCAGCAATGCTTGCCATAACTGATTTCTTTTTCAAAGCAGTGGACAGAAAAGTGACCGACAGGACAGAGTATCAAAACACTATAAAATGTGCATATAAAGTGAAGATAACACTACTCAGTGAAATTACAGTTGCAAACCATTAATTAATGTAATGAATTATAATTTAAAGCCACTGTAAGTATTTTTATTTTAATTATGTTATCAGAGGTCCTACAAACGTGTTTTACGCCTACCGCCAAAAAAAAAGATTCTCGTCCTATTTCAATATTGCCTTTCCTTTCCAAAGTCCTCGAAAAATTAGTCCATCAACAGTTAAGTAGATTTCTTTCCATGAGTAATCTTCTAAATCTATTTCAATCCGGTTTCTATCCCAGTCATAAGTACGACTACTGCACTTGTCAAAATCGCTGATGATATACGTGTGGGTACGGGAAATCGGCAGCTCACTGTACTAACGCTGTTAGATTTTAGTAACGCATTTAATATGGTTGATTTTGATATCTTATTGGCAATGTTGGTTTCTCTCAATGTATCTCCACCAGTGATTGATTGGTTTCATAGTTACCTGCATGGGCGGCGGCAGCGTATGCGTGGATGGATATTTTTCATCATGATGCGATACAACAGCCGGCGTTCCGCAGGGTGGCGTTTTATCTCCTCTTCCCTTCTCTATATTCATAAATTCAATAACTCTTCCTCTCTCTTCTTCCTATCATATGTATGCAGACGATCTCCAAATATATACTCAATCTACTATAGATGGACTACCTACAGCCATCGCAGTTACCAACAACGATCTGGAGCATATATCTGACTGGAGTCGGTGACACGGTCTGTTGGTTAACCCGCGCAAAACTCAGGCTTTAATTATTGGAAGCTATTGGCATAATGCCAGAATCAACAAAAGCACTCTGCCACCGATCTTGCTAAACGGTATCCACATACCACTTCAGGACACGGTAAAAAATCTTGGTGTCCTGTTTGACAATAACTTGTCCTGGAGCCATCATGTTGGTGAAATTAGTAGGAGGGTATTTGGCGCGTATGGCTCACTGAAACGCCTGATAAACCTGTTGCCGACCAAGACTAAAGGACAATGTTAAAATTGGCCTAAGAACCAACACCAATTTGGCATTTATGATAATTCTTAGTATATTTTTTGCGATAATTATTATCAGTATTGTGACGGACACTTCCAGTTAAGTAAGCTAAATTAAAAAGTTAAAAAATAGTCTGAGACATTAAATACCATTTATGTGTATAATCTGCGATAACAGCGCTGCAAACAAAACACTCTTTCTTCCTAATGCCGGCACTTCAATTGGCTATTCGTATTTGCTATTTAAAAACATTACATCAGTCTGTCCTTTTCATTCCTTATTAAGCATGACAAGGACAAACTTTTGTCAAGTGAAGGGCCGGCATAAACTCGATACTCTATGGTTGTGATGCAGGCAGTTTGCATTCGTAGAAATCTGTTGCATTCGTGCATTCTCGTTTCGGATTACCTGTTGTGTGTGTTAATTTGCGATTGTTTTTCCTTTAATTTAACTATTTCGGCTATCTAATATGCCATCGATGTTACCAAAAAGCAGAGACCTTATTACCAAGTGCCAGTGAACCTGTGCCACAACATCCTGAGAGGATCATGCTGCCAAATTATTCAAGAGCACCTGATACACATTCACGCTGCATATTTAAACAATATACACGTGTTAAAGAGATAAATACAATATACAATTATGTGAGAAATAGTCAATAAATAAGAAGCAAAACTACAGTTTTTATTTTATACATGATTCCTGCCTAACCAAATTTTTCCTAATAGTTATTCTTTAAAATCGCACCAAATAAAATGAATTAGTTGTAATATTAATTCACTTCATACTGAGTTCATACTAAGTTCATAGGCTGACCTATGTTTCATTGAATTTAAACATAACCTCAAAAAATTTTTAGTTTTCCTAATAATTTAAGTTCTCAGAAGTGTCCGTCAATAATCTTTGTTTTTACAGTCATTTACTTGCGATTTCGAACCTAGAAATTAATATTTCATGATTTTTGGTTCTTAGACTAACTATGTATGGACGCAGAACAATGTCCTTTCTCTTGCACAGTCCCTTCTTCTCCCATTACTTGACTACGCCGTTGCGTGTTACTGTGATCTTAGTGTTGTTCTTCTTAATAAACTCGAACGTCTGCAGAATTTATGTATCTGATTCATTTTCGGTTTGCGTAAGAACGGCCATATCTGTCATTATCGTTCCCAACTTCAATGGCTACCCATTTCTCGTAGAAGAGACTGCCACATCCTGTCACTCCTTTATTCTATCCTTTTTCATCCGCACACTCCTCTCTATCTTAAGGAGCGTTTCACTTTTCATTCTTTTAATCCCGTCCGCGATCTCCGGTCTTCTCATAACTTATCCTTTGCTATCCCACCCCACTCCACTGATTTCGTAGCCAAATCATTCTATGTAAGAGCTGTAAAATTGTGGAACTCTACCTCTGGATATCAAACGTGCACAGACGAGGGACTCCTTCACCATTAAAATTAAGGAATATTTCTTCAAGCTGGACTCTGCCTGATCTTTTTCTTTTTATCTGTTAGTTACTTTGTATTTTATTTAATAGCTTCCTTACTATTTTTATATTCTTATATTTACGTTTATTTTTTTTTATTTTTAGCACTAGCCCGCAGTTTCTTCTATTTTCATGGTATGGTTTCATTTAGCCAAAGGTTGCCTGGTAGAGATTGCTACCTTAGCAATGAGGCCGCCTTTTGTGTTTGTGTTCCTTGAGTTTTATGTTGTATATATATGTCTTTGTTAATTAGTGCAATAAAGAATATTCATTCATTCATAATGTAACATCTATAAATATATACATATAATATATGTAGTTATTTAGGTATATTAATATGTTATATTTATATATTTATAATACGATGAATACATATTTAACATAATTATATTTGTTTACTTTAGTCGGTTTTTGCATTTCGCTTATTGTTGACGCTTCTTGGATTGTTCGATTTACGTTTGACCCCCGCATTATTTTTGGACTGATACCTGTTTTTACTTAGCGATGGTGCTAGAAACAGGACATTTGTTTGCATAACGTGACCTTGGCGAGAATTTGGACCATGTCTTCAAGAAACCTCTCTATACAAGAGAGGAGTCGCATAATAGCTTTGCACGAAGAAGGGCTGAATATTAGCCAAATCTCCAGAGAGCTCGGATTAACGGTAAGAAAACGTATTAATAAACTACTGTTAATTTTTGTAATAGATTGCTGATATTATTTTATTTATAGAAATATATTTTTATATATAGACAATATAATGAGTGATATTGAGAAATATTTAGCTATCGAAAAAGTAACTTTGTTTTACAAACTGTCATTTTGAAATCAACGATAAACTTAAAAACCGGCCAAGTGGTAGTTGGACTCGTGCAAGAAGGGTTCCGTGCCATTATTTATACAACATTAGACACTATATTATAATTTTTTCGCGGTGGGTAGTTGTAAAAGAAAGTCGATTTTAAGTGTCTCTTAATTTTAATTATTTATTTAATTACAAATAATAATACAAGAATTAAAATTCTTATGTCAAATTAATAAATAGTGCACTGTACCTGCCGGCGAGTGTTATCTTCATTATTTATTATCACTAACACTTGTTTTCGTCATCAACATAATGGACAGCATACAGGAAACACTGTCTCAACTGCAAAATATGTTTGTAAAGCGGATGGATGCCTATCAAAGTGAGCTGCAAGCTGCTACTCCATCAGCTACTGTTTCCAATCTGACAGCAGACTTCGCTACATTTAGGAGTTTTATTCTTTCCTCCGTTCAAAGTCTGTAGGAACAAATTAACCTGCTGGCTCATCAAGTTGACAGCTTAGAAATGCATAGCCGCCGGAAAATACTCCTCCTCCATGGTCTGCCAGAGCTATCAGAGGAGGATGTTACAGCTGCTGTTGTACAGGCTGTCAGAGCTAAGCTGGGGCTGACAGCCTTCTCTTCTGGCGACATCAGTCGTTGTCATCGGATGGGTCGCTCTTCTACAAATCATCATCCACGGCCAATTGTAGTAAAGTTGAGAGAATTTGCTGTCAGAAATAAAATGTGGTTCAGCAAAACCGCTTTGAAGGGCACTGGTCTTACATTAACAGAGTTCCTTACTAAGAACAGGCATGATGCGTTCATAGCTGCACGAGAACGGTTTGGCGTTAACAAATGCTACACGCGTATGGGCTTCGTGTTTATCATTGGCGGTGATGGCAAGCGACACCGCATCAGGAATCTTGCCGAGCTGCAAAAGATCCCAGCTCCAATAGTGGTGAGATCTGATCCACCCACGCCGAAAAAAACCCCAGCACCAGTAGCGACGAGAGTCGCGTCGCCCGAACTGAATAAAACTTCAGCACCAGTAGTGGCAAGAGTCGAGTCGCCTAAGCCTGCAGCTTCAACATCTATTTTTGTATCCGTGCGGTGACGGAGAAAGAATACAACTCACCGCCCCTTTTCTTCCCGTGGGTGTCGTAAGAAGCGACTAAGGGATGTCGGAGCTTCCATCCGCTCTTCTGGTGGTAGGGTGCCTAACACCCGCCTGGTTTGTTACCACCGTGCGCATGGTGAAAAACCCGTGAAGTGCTTCTCGCGCGTTTCGGGGTCAGCCAGCGTACAACCAGAGCTCGAGTGGAAGTTGTCGCGAAGGATTCGGTCCAGGGGAGGCATCCGTGGAACCGATGCCGGGAGGACTGCATCGACCCGTCGGCCAGGGAGACCCGTAGAAACGGCTGTCCCGCTGGCCGCCCGTGGCACAGTATAGGGGCCCAAGCGTTCCTAACCAGTTCGTGAGGCTGCCCCATCATGTCACGCATAATCTCGGGGTGGACCGTCGTGCCGGTTGGTGACCGGGGCGTGGGGTCCCGGCGGCCACTCCCGGGGGGGTGCGGGGGCCCTTCCGTCCGGCGGGTCGGCGCATCTCCACTGCAGGCAGTCAATTGGGAAGACAAACCCCCCTTATTTGCCCGGACTCTTCGCGACGGCGTCCGCTCGTTTTCGCGTCTCTTTTTTTTCACTTCCACCATGGCAGCCTCAATAACAAAGTTTGGACGTACAGCGGTGAACACCCCCACGCCTTCAACGCTGTTTGAGGTCGAGTTCTGCAACATACGCGGACTCCACTCTAACCTCAACGCTGTCCACCACCATCTCGAGACAGCACGGCCAGCATTGTTGTTCCTGACGGAGACACAAATACTTCCGCCTGCTGAAACAGGCTACCTTAATTATCCCGGCTACGTGCTTGAAGAGTCCTTCAAAGCGAAAGCCGGTGTATGCCTGTATGTTCGGGCGGATGTTTGTTGTCGCCGTCTCCGCTGCTTGGAAGATCCCTCCTTCTCCATGCTGGGGGTACACGTCGACTCTGGCCCCCGGGCCAAAGTCTACGTGTGCCTCTACAGATCCCACACCGGCGATGTTGAGACAACTCGACTTTTTGAACACCTTAGTCGGGCAGCAGATGACGCGCAGGAGCGATTTCCCAATGCAGAATTGGTGTTTTTGGAGGACTTTAATGCTCACCACAATTTGTGGTTAAGTTCTTCCAAAACTGACCATGCAGGGATCTCTGCTCACACATTCGCTCTCACGCATGACTTGAAGCAACTGGTTGATCAGCCCACCAGGATCCCAGATATTCCAAGTCAAGCGCCTTCTTTACTGGACCTTCTGCTCACGACCCATCCACAGGACTATCAGGTTGTGGTAAGAGCCCCCCTGGGCTCGTCCGACCACTGCCTGATATCTGCCAAAGCACCACAGGCCAAGCCTCCGCGTCCAGCAGTGGTCAAGCGCCGTATCTGGCATTATGGGTCGGCAGATTGGGACGGTATGCGCGATTACTTTGCGTCCGTCCCTTGGAAGCAGCGCTGCTTCAGTGACAGGGACCTATCGGGCAGTGCCGTTGCCATTACTGAGGAGATTATAATGGGTATGGAATACTATATTCCTCATTCTGATCTCATCAGTAAGGGCACACGTAACCTCTGGTTCAATCACGACTGTGCTGAAGCTGCTTCGTGTAAGCAAGCGGCATATCGTGCTTGGATCAGAGGCCGCGCTCTCAAGGATCCCGGGGTCGATTCACTCAAAGCAGCCTACAATTCTGCTTCAAAGGCCTGTAAGAAGGCTTACATCAGAGCGGATGCCCAGCGTGTTGCACGTGTTGGCCAGGAACTTATAGCGCATCCTGCGGGCTCCCGTAGCTACTGGCGTTTGGCCAAGGCCGTGCAAAAAAACTTCTGCCAGCCCTCGCTGCCACCTCTGAGATGCCCAGACGGAACACTAGCTCATAAGCCGCAGGAGAAAGCCGATTTACTGGCAAAACTCTTTGCGGCTAACTCCCGAATCGATGATTGCAATGCACTGCCACCATCATTACCTCACTGTGGCACAACGATGCCTGATATTAAAATCAGGCAGCGTGAGGTTCGTGCCGAATTGCAGTCACTCGACGTCCGGAAAGCTAGTGGACCTGATGGCATCCCAGCAGTAGTACTCAAAAAATGTGCAGCGGAGTTGTCTCCCGTGCTCACGCGCTTGTACCAATGCTCGTATTCTTTGGGGCGTGTGCCGGAGACTTGGAGAGATGCTAACGTGCAACCGGTGCCCAAAAAAGGGGATCGCTCAGACCCGGCAAACTATCGGCCAATAGCAGTCACCTCAGTTTTATGTAAAGTTCTAGAAAAGGTCCTTAATAACCATCTGACCCGCTACCTGGAGGATCACTCCCTGATTAATGATCGTCAATATGGATTTAGACCGAAACGATCGACGGGTGATCTTCTAGCGTACTTAACTCATATCTGGGGTGAGGCTATCGACAAGCGTAGCGAGTCGTTGGCTATCAGCCTTGACATTGCCAAGGCGTTCGACAGGGTCTGGCACAAAAGCCTTCTCTCCAAGCTTCCGGCATACGGTCTGCCAGCCCAGTTCTGTTCTTGGGTAGCTGACTTCCTGCATGAGCGTAGAATTCGTGTCCTTACGGATGGTAGCAGTTCGCGGTTCATGTCAGTGAATGCCGGCGTTCCCCAGGGCTCCGTCCTATCCCCCACTCTCTTTCTGCTGCATATCAATGACTTGATTCCTCTTGGGAATATTCATTGCTATGCAGACGATAGTACAGTGCATGCGGGGTATCTCGGACAAGCAGCGGCTGGGCAGGCAGTAACCAGGGAGAAACGGGAAAATCTCGTCATTGAACTCAATCAGGCTTTGGACCACATTTATGAATGGGGTACCAGGAACTTGGTTGGGTTCAATGCCAAGAAAACTCAGGCTTGCGCTTTCACGGCAAAAATATCGCCATTCCTTCCCCTTCCATCTCTTCAGGGCACAACACTACCGCTGCAGAGCAACATTTCCATGCTCGGTATGGAAGTTCGCTCAGACCTGAATCCAAAGGACTACATCGAAACCGTGATCAAAACAGCTTCACGCAAACTCGGAGTCCTGAACAAGGTGCGGCGTTTTTTCACGCCCGATCAACTGTGCTTGTTGTACAAAACGCAAGTGCGGTCCTGCGTGGAATATTGCTCGCACCTCTGGGATGGCTCCGCCAAGTACTTGCTCGATGCTTTGGATAGGTTACAGCGGCGCGCAGTCCGCATCATAGGCGATGAGGAGGTGACTAAACACCTTGAGCCTCTTCAATTACGCCGTGACGTGGCGTCACTAAGCGCGTTCTATCGTTTGTACCACGGCGAGTGTTCTGAGGAGTTATTCTCTCTTATCCCACCTTCCCTTTTCCTTCAGAGGACCACGCGCGCTGGCCTACGTTGTCACCGTCTTACTGTGGCCACAATTCCAACGCGTACAAAGAAATTTGGTGACTCATTTCTTTGTCGCACTATCCGTAAATGGAATGCTCTGCCCGCTCACGTGTTCCCTCCCTCTTACAACCTGGGATCCTTTAAAAGAGGCGTGAAGAAGCAACATGCAGGCCGGCAAGGTGAGGATGGCTGATGTGGCAGGTAGAACTGCTGTATCAGCTATCTTCGCATCTGGACTTCACCTTCACTTAACATCAGGTGGGGTGGAGTCATTTGTCGGACCTATCTATAAAAAAAAAAAAAAAAATCTATTGGAAACCTTGTTACTACGAGAATAGCTTATACCTATTCTCTGTCTACGATAAAATGTCTATGACCTCGACGACAAAACAACTCTGTTTTTCTTTTCTTTTTTTTTTTGATTTACAAAACAAACATCGAAATCACGGATCAAAACTTTCAAATATTCAGAGAATCAATCCGATATGAATAATTAAGATATTGTATTATTTATATCTCTCGCACGGTATTTAAAATAAATTTATACAAAGAAGATAATTTTCAGCATTACTAAGAAGAGCATAAACATTGCGCGGCACCAACTCTATCGAACCATACACACTAGTGAGCTCATCCATTAGCACAAGGCGCTGAATGCTAAAGGATGGACAGAAGAACAAAATGTGTGCTATTGTCTGCTCATCGTTGCAGGAACAGAAGTTGCATTTGTTGCTACTAACCATTTTTAGCCGTGAAAGATGGAAGTTAAGACGACAGTGACCAACACGAAGACGACTGATGTAAGAGTAAAACTTTCTACCAATATAAGTAGAACTACGACAGAACCACGGGGTTGTGTTGACTGGTACATTGAGCGAAGCGTACCATGATCCTTTATTTTCAACAGTATTTACATTATTTTTATAATTGATAAAATTTTCAAACATTCTATGCTTTAAAAGTGGAATACAATCCCTATATGGCAACAACACACTTGACTCTATTTGTTCTATTGAATTAGAAAGATTACAAATTAATTGAGCCAGATAGTCTGCCTTTTCATTTCCATAAACTCCTATATGAGATGGTACCCAGATGAACACTATATTAATTTTGTATTTGCTAACAATTTCAAACCAGAGCTCTTTGATGTTATTTACTATGTAGTTTGTAGATGCTTTAAATTTATTATTTTGTAAGTTTTTTAAAACACTCATACTATCACTTATTATAACCCAATTTTCACTTTCTTGTTTATGGTGATTGATGTGTCTTAAAGCTCCCAAAATAGCAACAGCTTCAGCTGTGAAAATAGATGCGTTGTGATTAATCTTCTTAGCTATGCCATTTTTTGCAACTGTATCATAGATAGCAAAAGATACACTAAATTCATTTTTTGAGCCATCTGTGTACAAAAATTTATGTTGAGGATATTCTGCAAAAATAGAATAAGCATCCTCCTTTGTTGTTATTTTTTTATTTATTATTATTTCTATTGTAGGAAATTTGCTGAAATAAGTACCTTCATAGCAAGATAATACAGATGGTTTATAAATATTCAAGGAGTCTAAAAATGTGCAAAATTGTGGCAAGTTTTCAAATAAATAGAGTGATTTATTGAGAGCATGAGTAACATGAGGTGATGAGCAAGATGTTAAACTAGAAAGAAGAAGATTATAATTAGAACTGTAAAGTTTGGAAATAAATCGTTCTTTCAAATAATTGTATCTAATTTTTATTGGTGGCAAATTGCATTCTACTTGCATTGACACAATAGGAGAACTTTTGAATGCACCTGTAATCAGTCTCATTGATCTATTTTGGATTTTCTCTAGAATATCAACAATCTTAGAATCTGAGGCTAAGCATGAAAAACCATATTCAAAATGACTACGAACAATAGATTTGTACAAAAGAAACAATATTTTTGGATCTGCTCCCCAGTTTGTTGAAGTAAGAGATTTAAGAATATTTAAAGCTTTATTGGATTTAGTTGTAACTGCTTCTGTATACTTTTTCCAAGACAGATTATGTGTAAATATGACCCCTAAAATTTGGCTTCAACTGATATAGGTATAGAGGTGCTGTTATAATAAATGGCTGGTATGTTTCCTGTTTTTTTACCAAATACTACCAATTTTGATTTAAGAGGATTAATTTCAAGATTTAAATAGCTGAAGTAAGTATTTAATTTATTTAAAGAGTTATTAATCGCCTTTGATGCTTTATTCAAGTTCTCATCCGAAATATAAACAACTAAATCATCAGCGAACTGAAGATTTTTCACATCACTTCCCAAAATCAAATTTAAACGCCGGATATACAAAATAAAAATCAAAGGAGACAAAATTGCGCCTTGACAGACACCAGTGGAAGAAAACCTAGGACCAAACAAATTACCATTATATTTAACATAAATTTTTCTGTCAGATAAAAAGTTGATGAGCCACTTTATTAATTTGTTAGGAATACCTATGGACATTAATTCTGTACAAAGTACATTTATATTTACACTATTAAAGGCTCCAGCAACATTAAAGAACACGGCCATAAGGTTTTTTTATTATTCAGAGAATTAAAAATATCAAGATGGAGCTGAGAAATGCTTTCCCTTGCACAACGACCTCTTCTAAAACCGAATTGATTTGATGGCAATAATTTATTTTGCTCAATATAAAACTCTAAACGGTGCTTTAGAAGTTGCTCGAAGATTTTACCAATACACGATGTTAATGCAATAGGACGATAGGAATCAGGATTCGCTTTTGGTTTATTAGGCTTTAATATAGGTACTAAACAATCAGTTTTCCAGCTTTCAGGTATTTCATTATGGACCCAGAGATAGTTTAAAATATTAAGAAATATTTGTAAACAAGTTTTTTTTTTTTTAACATGGTGTATGGAATGCCATCCAGACCATAAGCCGTATATTTTCTGGAGATGACTGCAGATTTCAATTCTTCTAAGGTAAAGGGTTCCAAAAAATAAGTAGTGTTCGGACTAGTCACATTGCTATTGTAAGATATATCATCTGAATTGCGGCAAAAATCTGGTGTATATTTTTGTAGAAAATCGAGTACCCAGCTGTTATCACTGCTTTTGCAAGAAATATATGACCTATTAAACTTTCGCATAGACTTCCATATTAGAGATACAGGTGTATTGCGATTAAAAGAATTACATAGGGTAGCCCAACTAGCAACTTTTTCAGTTTTTAATGTTAATTTCTTTAAGGCCTGTAGTCTTTTGAATTCAACGAAGTTATTTTGAGATGGATTTTGTTTAAAAGTAATGTAAGCCAACTTTGAGTTATAAACAGCATCTGAGCATTTTTTATTCCACCTTGGAAGTGGCGATCTCCTGATCCTAGGCGAGTTCTTGCTGCGTGTTTGACTACGATAAGACTGTGGAGAAGATTGAGATTCATTATTTCTTATAATATGTTCAGAGGGGATACACCTTTCGACCGCAGAAATAATATATTTGCAAAATAAAGAATATGCAACTAACGGGGGATATTCATCATAAATAAAATTGGATAAAAAGGACTGTACAGTATTTACATATTTGTCCCAGTCTATTGACTTATATTTTGAATGAAACGATAACGGCCTCACGTTAGAATTAAGATATGGCTCGTATGTATTCTTATTTGATATAGCAATTTTTATTACGACAGGTAGATGATGGCTGCCAAGGGGGTCATCGTGCACTGACCAGTCACATGAAATGGCCAATGATGAAGAAACCATCGATAAATCAAGGGCGTTAGGACGCCATGACATAGATCCAACAGTCCAAAGTTACCTGACCATTATTTAATAATACCAAATCATTACTATCAATAACTTCTAAAATATCTCTACCACGTGGAGAATCGGAGTTACAACCCCAAAAAGTGTGGTGGGCGTTGAAATCGCCCGCAATAACCAAAGGAGGAGGGATGGAATTGACTAAAGCATCAAATTTACTTTTGTTAAATCGAGTGCCAGAATAAACAGGACAATAACAACTGACAAAACTTATCGCTTTATTATTGAAAATTATTCGAACCCAAATATTTTGTAAAGCATCATCAAAATGAGTAGAAATTGTATTGTATTTGATTGTATTGTGTATTAAAATTGCAACACCGTTATGGTTGTTGCCGCAGTCGTTTCTAACAATATTGTAATTTTTTATATTAAAATTTAGATTAGGTTTTAACCAGGTTTCTGATAAAAGAGCTATATGTACATTAGCTTCAAACAAAAAATGTTCTAACATAAGCCTATTACATGCTACACTTTGGGCATTCCAATGAATAATGTTCAGCGTATCTGGTGTATCTTCCATCAGAGAGAAGTAGGTTTATATGTATTTTCAAAAGTATTATTTAATACATTGCGTATAGTATTCGAGTTAATAGGCGTATTTTTGTCTTTATTTGTGATAATTATATGAGTAACAGCACTTATGGGTAAATCCATAAAACGATCAGATTTAGATAAATTTTTTAGATGAGTTTCAAAGTTACGGGCGTTTAGTTGTGGGAAAGCTTTTTCATTTAGCAATTCGGAGTATTTTGCTGTGTGTGTTTTTATTTTATTTTCTTCATTTTTTTGTTTTTTTATGGGACATTGATTAGATATCGCTATGTGGCTACCCCCACAATTAACGCACGTCGGAGTGTCATTGTTTTTTTCACACTTTTTGAAATTATGATTGCCGGTGCATATAGAGCAAACCTCATTGTTTTTGCAGAACTTTGCAATGTGCCCAAATCTTAGACATCGTAAACATTGCTTCAAAGGAGGGAAATATGCACTGACCTCGTGGCGCCATGAGTCTAAGTATACATACTCCGGAAGCTGTGTGGATGCGAATGTAACGGCAACAGACGCCGTCGGAGTAAAGCGGGTCAGACCGCTCTCATCCCTTACTCGGCGCATGAAGCGTCTCACCTGAATGACATTTCTCGAACTACCTAATAATGAAAAAATTTTTTTATTAGACAAATGTATAGGTGGGTCAGGCCGCCATTTTTTGCTGATTTTGAAAACTGTTTTCTCCGCGGTCAGTATTTTGAAAAGTATTATAGATATCGGATTTTCGATGACGGCTTTGGATTAAGCAACAAAGTGACTCAAGTGGACATTATGATTATTTCAGGTCAGATAATAAACAAAAAATATATTTCGAATGAAATCTGAAAAAAGGTAGTAAAATTACACAAAAACTTCTATCCGCCGAGGTAGAGGTGCACTTTAACTATCGTAGTAGCAAAAAGTATGTCAGTTTTTGAGACATGGCTGATACTTTAAGAATACTTATATTAATAGCTATCCGTGCTTTTAATTTAGCAACGTTTATCCTAAGAATTTCCTTGAAAATGATTTCAAATAAGTTTTCGCCAAAAACTGTACTTATACGCCACTTTGTCAACGCCACCTATTCTCCATGTTCTATTAAACTTTAGGAATCGGTGAAGTTCAAATTGGGAAGTGGCAACACTGAGTTTCTGTAATCTGTGGACAGCGGCTTGACGAGCGGCTATATTTTTGACAGTTGACATGTGAACGTCTGGTGTAGTTTGTGTACACAATTTTTTCAAGGTAAGATTTTTGTGCATAAAAAAGTAAGTTTGATTGTTACACGAAAAACAAATAGTGCATCATGTTAGTAGAAGTGAAAGCCATACTTGGAGCTATAATTGATGATTAAACGAACTTACCTTAGTGAAGTTCAATCATAATTATACGAGGTCTTCATCCGAAGAGATTAGAGAACAATGTGTAGTTTCGCGTAGCGACCTGCTAATCGGACACTAAAGTTTAAAATATATTTAAAATTAAAAAATAATAAAATAAGATTTTTCACAAAAAATGTGCAGATATTTCATTCTTATAATAGTGGCAACACCAAGTTCATGACCTAGCGGGCATTACTTCAAACCTCATTTAGTTTAAAGCCACACATAGTACACAATTAGGAAACATAATAACAGGGCTACCATAAGCCAATTTCAATTGTCTCTATGAGTGCAACCGTGTTATTATGTTTCTTCATTTTTAATTAAAATAATATTTCAAGACAAGGGTATTATGGGTGGGATGGGTTCTAATCTCTTCGGATGAAGACCTCGTATAATTATGATTGAACTTCACTAAGGTAAGTTCGTTTAATCATCAATTATACTTTGTTCTTCATCCTCGAGATTACAGAACAATGTGTAGATCTTGAGAGCAAATGGAATATTATTTTAATAAAATTGCAAGGTTTAAATCATAATATTTATTTTTCTTTAATTTGGACAATTTATTAATTTGGCTGACTATTAATATTTATTAATAGTCAGCCCATTTTAGGCGCTATTATAGCTATTAAAGCTTAATCATCTGGGGTTACATAGTTATTAATTTAAATCATATTACTAATTTTATATGATTATTGAGACAAATTATTGTTTAAAATTGAAAGGGCAAAATCATTTGTATCTGGGTTTTCAGTTTGCTTATTATAGAATTTTCCAAATACATTTGAGCTTCCACTCCACCCGGCAGTACTTCTGATTAAATCAATGTTCACTCCGAGTCTGCTGGCTGCGGATGTGCTTGCGTGCCGAGTGGAGTGAGCAGAGAATATTAAGTGTCAATGCCGCTTTCATGAAGAATATATTTTATCCATTTACTTAAAGTTTGACTAGTAACCGATCTAAAGGGTCTTCTGACACTAATAAATAAATGTTCGATGTCACCCCTCACACTTCTGGTCATCTCAATATAATCTATTAATGATCTGGCAGGGCAAATTTCAGGTTTTAATTCGTAGAGTGGAATGCTGAGACATGGTTGGTGAGCTCCTAATCTAGAGGTCTTAATCTTATCAGGTATTTGAATGCGAATCATTTTAGAGCAACGTTGTATATTATGAATTTTTATCAACGTTAATGTCTGAACTCTATGTGCCGTAATAAGTGCTAAAAGAGCCACCGTTTTCTTTGCTAATTGTTCAATAGGTAGCTCATGGTTGGGATATAGATTGGATAAGTAATCAAATACAATGGAGGTATCCCATGTAACCTTGTATTTGGGTAAAGGAGTTCTGAGTCTATAAAACCCTTTAAATAATCTATTAATACGATCATCAGATTTCACTCTAGATCCTATCACTAGTGATAATGCGGCACGATAACTATTTAAAGTTCCATACTGCGCGCCTGTTTATATATATTAGTAAGAAAATATATAATATTTGGAATTGACGCTTCATATGCATTTATATTATAAGATTCACAGAAACTAAACCAACGTTTAAAAGCTACAGTATATTGCATTAATGAACTAACAGATAGTGAGGAGCAAATAATTTCTAAGGAGTTCGCTGGTACACCTCTCCTGAAAAATGCTTCCCTGATAATCTTCCGGCCATAAGTTTGGGTTGCAGCAACGTCGAATTGCTGTTGGAGTTAGAAATTAAAGGTTTAGAAGCAGTTTCTAAGTAAATGGTCTCACCTACTAGAAGTTTATGAAATAGGGGGAACCAAGCTTGAGCAGGCCAGCAAGGGACCACAAGTATTCCTTGTGCCCTATCTGTAATAATTTTACGTAAAACTTTTGCAACAATTGAAACCGGAGGGAAAGCATAAAAGTTTAAATTGTTCCAATTAATAGTAAACGCATTTATAGCAAAAGATCCCGGATCACGTTGCCAGGATACGTATTTTGTACATTTCGTATTTAATCTTGTTGCGAAAAGATCAATATCAGGCCTACCAAAATTATCAACTATGAGTTGAAATGCCTGTTCACTAAGCTCCCATTCTGTATCAGGATGTAACCGTCTTGATTCTGCGTCTGCTATATCGTTATCTTTGGAGCGAATATAAGAGGCATATATAAATATGTTTCTACTTTCACAAAATAACCAAATTTCCTTGGTTAATTTATTAAGGTGTGGAAACCTTACTCCACCCATACGGTTAATATACGATATAGCAGTCGTATTATCAATCCTCAATAGTATTTGGCAGTTACTTTTATGAGATGCAAAAATACGTAAACCAAAATAAGCTGCTAATAACTCCAGATAATTAATGTGTTTTGTACCTTCTTCGGCGCTCCAATGACCATTTGCAGTCTTCCCACCGCATAATATCCCCCACCCAGTTTTGCTAGCATCTGAATATATCTCTAAGGTGTAATTATCTTCCCTGATAGGATTGATAGCTATTTGTATTGACTTAATCCACCACCGAATATCTTCTTGTAAGAAGGACGGTATTTTCATAAGAAAATCGTAGTCATCTCCAGATTGCAAAAGGGCAAGATATTTACATCTTTCCAACTGTTTGGTGTACAACCAACCATATTGTACAGCGGGGCAAGCGGAGGTGAGAAGACCGACCACCCGAGCAAAATGTCGTATGGAGCACCGCTGAATCCGGCTTAATTTAATTAGTTCCATCAAAATTTTATTTCTCTTTTCGTTTGTTAAAGATATGTGAAATCTTTTTGAATCAATTATAAAACCAAGATACGTACATTTATTAGCTGGAGTATAACAACTCTTTTCCCAGTTGATAATAAAGCCAAGAGATTCTAATAAGGTCTTAGTCTGCACTACATTTTTCCAACATTCCTGATATGTTGGAGCTATACAGCAGATGTCATCTAAGTATATTGTTGATAAGAAACCTAAAGATCTTAATAGTGACATGACTGGTTTTAATATCTTTGTAAATACATAAGGAGCTGTGAATAAACCAAAGGGCAATACGTTAAATTCATAAGTTTTTCCAAACCAAGTGAAACGCAAATACTTCCGGTAAAAGATCATCTATGGCTTCTTTGTAATAACCGATTTCGAGGCCTGATAGCCTAGATGGACTTGGAATATATTTTTGTACCACGGGCTTATAAAAAGGTATATTATAACCCTGCACCCATGACAATATAGTTGGATCACTTGTTAACTGACGCCATTGAGAATAAAATAAAGAAAGTCTACCAGAACAACGAACCGAGTCTAACGGCGCTGGTACGGGCGTTGCTTGGATCGCTGCTGTTGTGGTGGCGGCAGCGGCGGCCCCGGTGGCAACGGAGGTGGCGGTGGTGGGGGTGGTGCTAGATAATACTGCCGTTGCTGATGAGCAAGTGGTCGCCGTGCGGTAGCCGTCAATGGATATGCAGCAGGATCCTGTCTCCTCCTCACTGGCTGCCTGCTGTTGGCCAGTTGAGGCTTCGAGTTTAAATTACGAGGCTGTACTCGTGAAGATATAGTCTTAGGCTTAGGTGCTTTGTTCTCTGACCCAGATTTGTTGATAGCCTTTGCTGCTTTCAGTATGTCGGCTAATTTTTCTCCAAATAAGTGGCTGTCTATTTCGGTCTCATAAAGTTGGCTCTTAATGTCTTTTTTGATTGTTGCGCAAATAAGGCTCCTTCTTTTCATAGATTCATTAAACTGACTATCACATAGTAGCTGAGCACCCTCAAGTAGAGGTTTTATGATCAAGGGGTCTTTTTGTTCTGAGCTGAGCATCCTAGTGAGACTTTCACCAATGAACGAAACAGCGGCTGCAATTTGGTTCTGTTTACTCTCCGAAGCCTTGTCTTTGCCTATCATTGTATCTGATAAGGCGGCTTTTATTTCCGGATTTAAAATAGGAGCCGACAGCTTCATACAGTTTTGCGGGACTAAATGTTTACCAAGAAGATCTTTACGAGTTTCCTTGGAAATACCAGAAGTTACAATATGCTCCCATCTAAGGGCAATATCCTTCTGAATTTTTTCGCCAACTGCTTAGCTTTTGAAGGGGTTGCACCCAATAAATCAAGAATCTCTTCATCTAATGTGCATTCGTCCGAACCTGCCTGCACTGATGAAGATGGGCCTGGCGTAGGCGCCAAGCCCACTTGTGTGGGTAGTTCCAGCTGTTCGCTTAATTCCATTGAATCCGCTAACAGACTTTCGTGGCCACCTACCAAAAAGAAAAAAGTGCGTAAAATGTAACCATTTTATTACTTTGCACTTTTACTAAGGTGGTAGTTACGATAACAAATTTATTTACAAAGCAAATAGCTAAGTATTTGTTTTATGTCGTAACGGGAGGTAATAAAGTAATTCCATTATTATATTTTTAATTTTAAATATATTTTAAACTTTAGTGTCCGATTAGCAGGCCGCTACGCGAAACTACACATTGTTCTCTAATCTCGAGGATGAAGAACAAAGTATAATGCAACTCAAATCATACTTTATTTACAGAGATATAAGTGGTTTTCTCAACGCGATGATAGCGTAGAAGTAGAAATACGCCACCATTTTGGTACTTCAACGCCAACGGTAGCGTAGATATTCGTCACCTCCTCTACGCCACCAAATAAAGGTCCACTCGTTTTTATTATACTAACTTTTTACCTGACTGCCGAAGAAAGGAGGGTAATGTTTTTCGGGAGTGTATGTATGTATACTAACTAAACCGATTCGTGTAATTTCAGCTTGTATTTCTTAGGCTGCAAGGCATAGATCACGGTAACATAATGGTCAGTGCATCTGCCCGGATAGCGGAGGGTGCAGTTTCGAGTCCCGTCTGCTGCCTGGACCGCGTGGATTTTTTTTAAGTAAAAATTTTCTTTAGATTTAAAATCTAGCAAATAAATGCTTTAAAAAATAAAAATATAATAAATGTCTAGTTGATGATAAAATTGTTGATGTTTTTATTTACTTAGATATATGGAACTACTTCTTATTCTAAATTCAACGAGCTGGTCCATTAGTGGGGGTCCATTATTAAATTGTGTTCATTATTAGATGTCCATATTTGGTGCATGTTCATCACTGGATGTCCATTAAATGATTTTCCTTGTCTATTACTAGCTTAAAAAACCGTGTTTATATTTTAATGATATCTCTCATTTTTATGCGGTTATTTCTAACTTTTCCGGCATAAGCATAAAGGAAAAAAGACGGACATTAAGCTCAACATTGATGTTTAAACAAAATCCTGATATATTAGGAATAATCCTGCAAAAAACCCACCTTTTCATTCTTAAAGTGTCCATAATTGGTGCAATTACGTTATACAACATAATTTAATCTTAATATTTTGGCATGTGTATGCCAACCTTAACATTTATTCGTCACTATTATACGCTACTCAACGTCACCGACGCGTAGAAGTTTCTACGCCACCAACACAATACTTCTGCGCCATATAGCCAGCCAGCCAGCGCCAGCAAAAAATGGCGGCCTGACCCAGGTACAGATTTCAGCACACCGGTTATTTCGGTGTCGGATGCCGGAATTGTTGCGAAGAGACTTAGCTCTTCAAGAAGTTTTTTATTAGTAAGGAAAACATTTGCATTGTTCATCAACAGCCTATCCTAGTCCACTGCTGGACATAGGCCTCTCCAATTGCACGCCACTCAGATCGATTTTGGGCTACTCGCATCCAGCTCCTGCCAGCCACCTTGCGCAAATCGTCACTCCACCGTGCCTGAGGACGTCCTACACTACGTTTGCCTAGACGCGGTCTCCACTCCAGAACTCGTCTACCCCAACGGTTATCGGTTCTTCGGCAAATATGGCCAGCCCACTGCCACTTCAGCTTACTAATCCGGTGGGCTATGTCGATAACTCTGGTTCTCTGTCGGATTACCTCATTTCTGATGCGATCCTTCAGAGAAACGCCGAGCATAGCCCTTTCCATAGCGCGCTGAGCGACTTTGAACCTGTGGACCAGCCGTACCGTCAGTGTCCACGTCTCGGCTCCGTATGTCATCACAGGTAGGACGCACTGATTGAAGACTTTCGTCTTTAGGCACTGTGGGATCGACGATGTCAAGACTTGACGTAGCTTCCCAAACGCTGCCCAACCCAGCCGAATTCTTCTATTCACCTCGTCCTCAAAGTTGTTTCTACCTAACTGCAATGTCTGCCCAAGGTATACATATTTTTGAACAACTTCGAGAACGGCACCGTGTATTGCAATCGGTTCCGGTAGAACATGTTCATTGAACATGACCTTGGTTTTATCCAAGTTCATCCGTAGGCCGATGCGTATGGAAGAGTCAGCTAGGTCATTCAGCATTTTTTGTAGGTCCTGCAGGGTTTCTGCCATGATGACGATGTCGTCTGCAAATCGCAAGTGAGAGATGCGTTCGCCATTGATGTTGATGCCATGTCCTTTCCAGTTCAGCGTCTTGAACATATCCTCCATTGCATTAGTGAACAATTTCGGGGAAATAACGTCCCCTTGTCTCACTCCACGATGCAACGGTATGGGACTTGTTTGCTGATTCTGTACTTGGACAGACATGGTGGCGGCTTCGTAGAGACATCTAATCACTTGGATGTATCGCCAGTCGACTTGGCAACGCTGCAGGGACTCCAGGACAGACCAGATTTCAATCGAGTCAAAGGCCTTCTCATAGTCCACAAATGCTAGGCACAGAGGCTGATTGTACTCTTCAGTCTTCTGTATAATCTGCCGTACTGCGTGGATGTGGTCTATGGTGCCGTATCCGCTCCGAAATCCAGCCTGTTCCGGTGGTTGGAAGTCATTAAGTCTTCGCGCCAGACGGTTCGTGATCACTCTTGAGAACAGCTTATAGACGTGGCTTAGAAGGGATATGGGTCGATAGTTCTTGAGTAGGGTCTTGTCCCCCTTTTTAAAGAACAAGACGACCACACTCCTACTCCACATCTCCGGAGTTCTCCCTTCGAACAGGACAGTGTTAAAAAGCTTTTGGAGCTCCCTCAGTACGGGTTTACCTCCAGCTTTCAAGAGTTCTGTTGTAACACCATCCTCTCCAGGGGCTTTTCCATTTTTAAGCTGCCCAAGAGCAATCTCTATTTCGCCAATACTGACTTCTGGCAGATCTTCGGTGAAGTGACGCGTTAATGTGGCTCTAGAATCCTCATTTCCGGGATCTGGTCGAGATGCATGTGATGCGTACAACTGGCCGTAGAAGTCTTCCACTTCCGAAAGGACTGCCGGCTTTGAAGCAACAACTTCCTCACTTGGTGTGGTCAACTTCGTCAGATGACTTCTTCCAAGAGATTGTACGAACACTTTGGACCCTCGATTCTGCTCGATCGCTCTCTCGATCGAGAGAGTATTGGAGCACCGGAGGTCATGTCGTACGTGCTTACTGATCTCTTGGTTTAGAGTCCGCTTTGCTGACGAAGTGACGGGTGGATTTTCACGTCGTTCCTTCATTAGCCCTAAAGTCTCTTCGGAAAGCTTTGACTTCCTACCCTTACGCTGCGTTGCACATAATCTCGTACCCTCTTCCCTGAGGATCCGAACCACATTTTCGAGGTTTTGGTTTACGTCTGATGTGGTTTCCACGGCAGCAAATCGGTTCTCCAGATTTAACTGGAACGTTTCAGATCCTGTTATAGATTGGAGCAGAGTATGTCGGAGCCTGGATTTCATCAAACGGACGCGCTCGGCCTTAAAGTTGATATTCAGAGAACCCCGGACGAGTCGGTGATCACTACCTGTATTGAACCTGTTGATCACGGAGACGTCTCTGAATATATACCTCTTGTCCGTCATGATGAAATCGATCTCATTTTTAGTCATAGTGTCGGGGCTTTGCCACGTCCACTTCCTTTGGGGCTGTTTCTTAAAGAAAGAGTTCATCAAGAAGAGCCCTTCCCGTTCGAGGAAGTTGACGAGCATTTGCCCCCTATGATTTCTGCTTCCAAATCCTTGGGATCCTACTACCGATTTGCTGCAATTCTGTACTCCCACTTTAGCGTTGAAGTCACCCATAACAACGTTGTAGTGGGTCTTAGTAGTGGAGTGGAGGGCCCTCGATATATCATCGAACATATCCTCCACTTCGTCGTCAGAGTGTGTCGAGGTCGGTGCGTACACTTGCACCACCTTGAGGCTATACCTCTCGGTGAGCTTTATAATGAGGTACACTACCCTGTTCGACACGCTGGACATTTCCACAACGTTATCGGCAAGGTACTTATTCACCAAAAACCCAACGCCACCTTGGGACTGTTGGTCTCCCCCACGGAAGTACATTAGGTGGCCTGATTCGAGCGTTATGGTGTCCTCCCCCTCTCTTCGGACTTCACTTAACCCTAAAATGTGCCACCTAATCTTCCCAAGTTCCACCTCGAGTTGCGCCAGATGCGAGTCAAGCCGAAGCGTGCGTCCGTTGTACGTTGCCAGGGTCAGTCTATTGTGGTGGCCTCCCGTAGCCCGGAGATTCTTGGCACCCCCTGCCCCGCCGTCACCGTGGTCGCCACCGTGACCAGGAATAGCGGAGCTGCCGGGAACTGGGGGCCGTGGCTTGTGGTTTGTTTGCATTGAAGGTTTTGCCCATAATCGCCACGCTGGGCAGGCGGGTTGGCGATCGCAGAACGTAGGTTAATTCACTGATGACGCTGCTGCCCGTCACCAGCGAGATTTCCCTCCCCTACGTCGTTGGATGGTTATACCGCCATCGGTCGGTTTGCCAGAGCCTCGTCTGTTGGTCAACAGGGTGCACCGCGTGAAGGTGAGGTTGGCTTGGGTTCTTGCAGGTGTATTTAGAACCCCTTACACCCCTTTTGCATTGTTGGACAGATCAAAAGTTATTCCAATTTTATATTTGTTAATGGGTCTCAGGTGTAAAACACCCGAGACGCAATGCTTTCTAATGGCATTGGAGAGCGCTAAACGATCCCTATCTGAAAACGGCGTAGAGTCAACATTAGCAAGAAACACTATAAATTCGGTTTTCTTCGAGTTTTCTGGATATCTACGAGAATACCCTGGAACCTTATAAAGATCATATTTCTTTTCGTTTTCCTCATACTCGGAGTCAGAAGAAGAGCATGTAGATGATGTTTTTTCACCCCCTATGGGGTCAGGTTTTCGACGCTTTTTCGCCTTACCCATCTTATAAACATGTATGTATTATAAAAACTAGCACTAATATTTATAAACAAAAATAAAACTATTTAGCAAGCTATATATACTAGACAAGTATTCTTCTATATTAATATTTTCAATTTTTATTATGGACGCCTTTCTCCTACAATTTTTCCGCGCCGAAAAACTTTTTTTTTCTTTTTTTTTCTCTTTATAATCGTAAAGCATAAGTTTTTGTTTCTATACAGCCTTATAAGTTTTTAATGTTTTCCCTCTTGATTTTATTATTACTTTGGTTTATTTCAGCATACAATATTAAATACCAAATATTTCATGATAAATTTATAAGTTTATATCCTACAATGCTATTGTAAGCTCCTAGTTTTGTTGCTTGTTTTTGATTCTGAGTCCATAACTTGTTTTAAAATCAGTGTTATTTTTTATAATTTTATTCCACTCAACCGGCGGGTGGAGCCTAGGTAATTGATTTAGTCTGATCGTTTTAATATTTATTTAAATATTTGTATTTTAGATATATATATTTATTTTTAGAATAATTTGTTGTATTTATATTATATATTTATAATTAATAGTACTTATATAAGTTTGAATTTTATGTCTGGTTCGGAAATAGACAGTAACAATGATTCTTTCCAATCTTTATCACCTGCTAGCGGCAGCACTGACAGTAGTTTTATAAGTATACCTTCTCTTTCTGAATACCTTGATAACCAGTTTTCTGATGTACCTAACAATTTTAACGTGGTTCATATCAACGCGCAAAGTATTCCGGCTCACTACAACGATATGTTGGCGTCTCTTGACAATAAAAATCTTCATGCTGTTATAGTCTCCGAGTCCTGGCTTAAACCATCTTTACCTTCCACTGCATATTCCTTACCTGGTTTCCAGTTAATACGCAACGACCGCACTGGTTCGCGAGGCGGTGGAGTTGCTATTTATCTGCGTACTGGTATTCCTTTTAATGTCATTAGCTCCTCCACACAGCCCTACACCAATTAATGCTGGTGAGCATTTGTTCGTTGAGGTACTCCTTTCCCACACCAAAATCCTCCTCGGAGTCTATTACAGCCCTTCCTTAAATGTAATTTTTTTCAGTTCTTTTGAACAGCTTTTAGAAGATATCGTCCCGTCTTATGACCATTCCCTGATCATGGGTGACTTCAACACATGTCTCTTAAAAGGTGATTTTCGTGCCACCTCTCTTCAATCCGTTATCAGTTCATGTAATTTGCACATCCTTCCACTTAGCGCTACCCATCATTTCCCTAATATTACTCCCTCACTTCTCGACTTATTAATAGTATCTTCTCCTCAACGTGTTATGATGCACGGTCAATGTGCGGCAGATGCATTCTCATACCATGACTTGATTTTCTTATCGTACAAGATTCGTCCTCCTAAGCCCAAACCGAAAGTCATTCTTCAGCGAAATTTTGGTGGAATAGATCAGGAAGCATTACTCAAAGACCTGCATGATGTCGACTGGTCGTTAGTGACTAGCGCGGCTACAGTTGACGAACAAGTGCATACTTTTAACAATATTATAACCAAGCTTTATGATAAACATGCACCGTTTCATCCCATTAAGCTTAAGCACCATCCAGCACCTTGGCTCACACCAGACATAAAAGCGTTGATGCACAAAAAGAACGTGGCTAAGTGTAAGTATAAAATTCGTCCGACAGACTCTAATAAAAATAACTATGCAAAGGCTCGCAATCACTGTAACATGGTGTGTAGGGATGCTTTACGTCGCCATATTCATGCATCTGTCAGCAACACTGATCCTTCTAAAGTGTGGAACTTCCTTAGGTCACTTGGAATTGGTAAACCTCGTCAAACGTCTTTTCCTAGTAACATCGATGTCAATTCACTTAATGTTCATTTCTGTGTATCTTCTAGTCTCAGTGATTTGCACAAGGCTAATACTATAAATATTCTTTCATCTTTACCAGTTCCAGACTACTCTCCTTTTGCCTTTACTCAATTTTCCGAATGTGACGTTAAGAAGAGCATGCTATCCATTTCTTCCAATGCGGTTGGTAATGATAGCATTAGTCGTAATATGCTGATACCTATCTTAGATATAATCCTTCCAATCCTTACCTTTCTTTTTAATAGCTCTTTATCAAATGCTGTTTTTCCATCGGCTTGGAAAGAGACCCAAATCATCCCTTTGCCCAAAAATCTAATCCTCAATTTTTTGCTGATTTCCGGCCTATTTCTATCCTTCCTTTCTTGTCTAAAGTCCTTGAACGTATTGTCCTTAACCAATTCACTACATTCCTGTCTCGTCATAATCTTTTTAATCCTCTTCAATCCGGTTTCCGTCCTGGGCATAGTACTACGACTACCCTCCTGAAAATTACAGATGACATACGCCATGGGATGGATCAAGGTCATCCCACAGTATTGACGTTATTGGACTTCAGCAATGCCTTTAATACTGTGAATTTTGACATTTTTCTGGCTTTGCTGCGCTCTCTTAACGTATCTCCATCGGCAATTGAGTGGTTTCGCAGCTATCTGCAGGGACGCAGGCAGAGGGTTCGCCTCGATGAGATTTTTTCCTCATGGAGCGACACTTCTGCTGGTGTTCCCCAAGGCGGCGTTTTATCTCCTCTTCTCTTCGCTATATTTATTAATTCTATTTCCAATAATATTTCTTCTTCCTACCACCTGTATGCAGATGATCTTCAAATTTATAGGCAAGCCCCTCTCGGACAATTATCCGAAGCAATACTGGCCACAAATAAAGATCTGCGACAAATTGTAGAGTGGAGCGAATCTTTCGGGCTAGAAGTAAATCCCTCCAAAACACAGTGCATCATCATTGGTAGCTCGAGGTTGATTGCCAGAGTGAACTGGCAATTACTTCCTACCATAACTCTTGCTGGCACCAATATACCATTCAAAGTTTCTGTTCAAAATTTAGGATTAACTGTCGATAATTGCTTGAGCTGGGGTCCACAGTTACAAGCTGTTAGCCGAAAACTGTTTGCTTCGGCAGCCTCGCTGAAGAGACTCCGCAATTTCCTCCCTACTGCCACCAAAATTTCCCTAGCACAGTCTCTGCTGCTTCCTATTCTTGATTACGCTGACGCCTGCTATCTTGATCTCACGGAAGACCAGCTTAATAAGCTTGAGCGACTTCAAAATTTCTGTATTCGTTTCATATTTAGCTTACGCAAATATGATCATGTGTCACAATTTCGATCACAGCTCAAGTGGCTACCAATTCGACTTCGCCGGAATACTCACATCCTCACACTTCTCTACAATATATTGTTCAATCCTTTGTCCCCGCGCTATCTCAAGGAATGCTTCAATTACCTTCATAGCTCAAACGCGTTATCTCTTAGGTCATCAGAAAATTTAACCCTAAAAATTCCTACTCATGACACAACCTTCTATGGTCGTTCTTTTGCCGTCCAAGCTGTTCGCCTGTGGAATTCTCTTCCAGTAACCATAAGACGAGCACAATCTATTTATATTTTCAAAAATCTTGTTTTCAACCATTATTTGTCGATGTAACTGCATTTTTATTTTTATTTTTAATATTTTTTTTTCTGACTGGACTAAACTTATATATGTGTAGTCTATGTATGTATGTGTCATATATTTGTATTATATTATGTATATATCTTATAGTTATATTATGTGTATATATTATGTATGTATGGTATGTACATATATTTAAAATATATAGTTATGTACATTTTTATATCCCTTGTTTTTATTTTTATTTTTTTATAACACCACCGATTCCAGTTTCTTTCAATCCTTTCCATCCAAAGGTTGTCTGGAAGAAATCGCTTTTAGCGATAAGACCGCCCATTGAATCACTATGTTTAATCATAATGTATTTACCCCATTTATGTACTATACTGTGGTGTTTTCAATAAAGAATTGTGTATTGTATTGTATAATATCGAGCAAAAAATGGCAAAAACACGTCTGTTGTATGGGAACTCCCTTAAATATTATTTTAATTTGAAAGTGAATATGCAACTAAATATCTTGTGAATATTTCAAGCGTCTATCTGATGCCGTTATTAATATAGAGCAAATTTATTTTATTCTATTTTTAGTATTTGTTGTGATAGCGGCAACAGAAATATATCTTTTGTGATAATTTCAGCTGTCTAGCTATCACGGTTAATGAGAAACAGCCTGGTGACAGACAGACAGCAGGACAGTGGAGTCATAGTAATAGAGTCCCGTTTTTAATATTGCAAGTAACTCAAAGGCAACATGGCATCATATTTTTAAATTATAGATAATTGCGAATATATATCGATAGTTAAAAACTCATTTTAAAATGAAAGAAGAAAGAAATAAACGCAAAATCATAAATTCTGTTTGAGATAGATTTATATAACGGCTTGTTGCAAATAACTATTTTTAAGTAGACGTCGAAAATTACGTTTTGTTATTTTGTTCTTCCTGATAGATATTGAATCTCAGATACTCCGAAGCGTTGCCAAACCCCTGTAGTGTCACTGCTGGCGTCGCGTCGCGCGCGACACAGCGAAGCGAAGAGCAACGTCGCGCGTAATGTTTTGACGCTGTCTGTCTCTTTTAGTATCGCACAAACAATACGAGTCCTCGCTCATCAGTCATAAAGCTGAATTTGCTTTTTAATTTTCTATTAGATTCCTTTTAGCGGCTTGGCAACATTGCAAGCGTCTACCAAGGACATATAACGTCCTTGGTGCCTACCGAGTCAGGTTTTATAATAAAAAGTATGTTTGTTGGATTCTTGTCCAACGATAGCTCTATGAAACAAAACATTTGCTGAGTTGCAAATTTTATAAAATAAGCTACCGATCGATGCATCTACGCCTATGCATGTAGAAAAGACTAGAATAATAAATATAATTTTATATTCTTTCTTGAATGTATTTTTTTTATTTATAAATCACATGATACTTAAAAGATAATATATGGCAATCAATTACGTGTTAACTGTTTTTTTTTTGATAATTTGAGACTTTTTATCCATTATAAAATTAATGGCGAAGTTATCGATTTTGCTTTATATACTATACTATTTCGCTTATGAGTTGTATGACTCTATATGTATTTAATTATTTTCAACTCTTATATTCAATTTAGAATATAGTTTGAAGATTCGGAAGTTAAAGATTAAATTGTTAATTTTGTACTTTATTGTTAAAAAATAATATCTTTCTAACGTTGTTACTTCTGAGGGCCTACGTTAAAGTATTAATTTTTATCCAATTAAGTAAATACATTAAATTTTGCTCATTACAGATCATCAAAATAAATAGGTATCACGAAAGATATTTCTTAAAAAACGCTCCTATTCGTTGCTGCCGCGGCTAGCCTAGTCATACCTATATAGGTAGTGCCTCGAGCAAGAGCCGGGCTTTACTTTAAACGCTGTAGACTGAAAAGAATAATTTCGTTTTTTTGTTTAGCTCAAATATGTTATTATATCAATTGACCTATAATTTATGAATTTTAGTAAGTGTGAAAAATACAGCTTCTGCCGTTTTAAATTATTAGAAATGAATGAAAATGAATAAATGAAGTGAAAAGAAAATTAAATAAAACTAAACAAAAATAATATACAATAAAACCAAAACTGTAATACAAATATTAATATAAAATTCCATTCAGGTTAAAATAAGAACAAAAAAACCTAATTATAAGTGTATTATTTTGAAAAATCTTAGTTTATAATAGTGTTTAATGAATTATTTTCTGTTATTTTTTATATTTTTTTATTGCAGCGAAATACTGTGCGGCTATGGGTGAACCGTTTCGGAGACGAAGGACACTCGACACCCGATCAAGACAGCCCGAGCAACCATTTTCAATTTCAGCGGAACAGGCCCAGAATTTGACTGCTCCGTCCGTACCGTAAGAAGAACTCTCCATCGTGCGGGAGTGCATCACAGAGCGAAAAAAATAATTTTAAGCGAAAGAAACAAAATTGATGGGGTGCGATTTGCATATTTTGCCTTTGCAAATCCAATTATAGTTGCCACCGTTTTTAAATACAAAAATGGCCTGCAACTCTAATATTATAATAAAAAATATAGATAGTATCTGAGTGAGTGAATCCCTCAGCTGTGATACCCTCCAAGTTTATAGCTTAATTAAAAAATGTCCTTCACTAAAAATTATCGCACAAAATAAACGTAGTATATCCGCAAATATAAATAGTTTTAATCTGTTTTTATTATTTTAACAGAGTGTTGGCTACAGAGTGCCCCTCCCATTCCCAACATTAGTGGCTTTTACTCTTTTACTTCATCTAGACCTATCAACCAAAATGATGGCGTTGTCGTCTATTGTAGCACTTCTCTAGCCAGGGTCTCAGTCACTGAACCCACTATCTCAGAAGCCGGTTGTTTACAAATTGAAATTAATAAGGACACAGTTATACTAGCTATTTACCGACCCCGTGCTTTTAAAAATCCGAATATTTTTATTTAGTCCTTGCACAGCATCCTTGTTTCGCTGCGTAAGTATAGTAATATATTAGTGACGGGCGACATTAATCTTAATATACTGAGTACTGATGATAAGAGCCTGGATGAGCATAGTGAATATTATTTAAACATTATGGCTTATAATGGCCTCTTACCCGCTCATACTCTGCCAACTCGGGCACGAACATGTCTCGATCATGTATTTTTGAAAACACTACTTTAGGCCCAAACATTTGTAATTGACTCTATGGTAACTGATCATGATGCAGTGCTTACTTCAATCTTTATTAACACAGGAGTTATAGATTTTTGAGATGAAAACGAGTCAAAGTTCCCATAGTGCGGCGTAAGAAATGAAGTATAAGAAATGAAGTAAAAACACCAAGTCGTGATAAGAAAAGGCATCCGCTGGGCATTGACCATGCTTTGCAACATGTTGAGGAGATGAAACGATTAGAAGGTCAAGAAGAGAAGGAGAGCAGTTCGGAAAATGATGAGTGGGACCAAGCCGAAGCATGTGCAAATTTGCAGAATTAATAATGGCACTGAGAGTAGAAGAGCGATTGTCATTCTTGAGCAGGCATGTATTGAAATCACCCATGATGATGGAATGGCTGTAAGAAGGAATAAAATCTTCAAGAAGATTTTCGAAAGAAGTAAAGTAATTTACACGGAGCGATGGACTATAATACACCCCAAGCAATATTTTGGTGTATGACAACTCAACCTCAATCAGTAAATGCTCTCCGGCGTTTAACGGTCGCGGTTGGAAGGAGGTGCTGTGAACAGAGAAAGGAATGTGGTCACGAAGATAAATAGTAACTCCGCCTTCAGCTGCACCTACTCGATCACTCCGTATGAGACGAAAACCGGGAAGAGCGTACGAAGAGGAAGGTAAACACGGCTTTAGCTATGATTCCGATACCAATACAGCCTGAAGATTTTTGTTAATATTAAAAGACGCCAACAAATCCGTATAATGGGCCGGAATACTTTTCGCATTAATGTGAATGACGTTGAAATTCTTAGGTAAATCAGAAAAGTGACCCTGAAGAGTATCAGCAAGCGAAGGCAGGCTAGAATAGCTATCATTACTACTACACGAGCTATTTGGGGAAAGTGATAAAAAACTACCGTTGTTGCTATCAGAAGAATCAGACATTACTATGTATACTCTAAAATATAATATAAATAAAATTAAGATTACTATAATTCATAAAAATTAAAGTTACTTATTATGATTAATATCCACCTACCGGATAGTGTGTATCTATAAGAGGAAAATTAAATATAAAAATAACATATGATATAAGGGCAATGAGTATTACCTAATTTTAAATATTAGGTGAAAATATCAAGTGACGATACCTGGTATCGTAAACTTCCACCCCACACCAGTCCAAAGCCATAAAAAAGAATGATATTAAAAAAAAAGTCATGTTCAATAACGTATTACGTTCAATAACTCGGGTAATCTGCAAAAAAAGTGCTTATAAAATTATAATTACGACTACATGTATAACAATAAATTAACAATTTAAACGTACAATATAAATAGAATAACACTAAAAGTGAAGAAGAAGACAAGATTTGATAAACGGCGCGGAATGGAATGGATGGATTACAAGTTGCAATAACTATTGTTGTTATTTACATCACTTCCTGTTCGATGCAGCCCCACGCCGAGTTTTTGATACTGCTCGCTCCACGACTGCAGCCGTCCTATTTGGCACCTGAGGTCCTGAAGAGGTCGCCGTTTGTGGAATACCTAGGTCTTGATTACCTACGTCAGGAATTTCTACGTCATGATCACCGGGTACTGGAATACTTAGGTCCGGAATGCTGGTTAGTACGCTTAGGGAAGTGATGCGGTATCTTTTCTTATCAGGGGCCAATATCCACTATGAACGAATTTTAGAATAATTAAATTAAGACGCAAACTGCACTCGAAGAAATCCCGCCAAAAACTCCGCATCATCAATAAGAAAACGTCATTCATAACTTTATTTGTCACGTTACAGATTTCTTACCAAATTTTTGTTAAAACGTAATTTTTTTATGAAGTCGGCGTCCCTCATTTCAAATGGATCCTCCTGCTCTCACAACGGCGGCGCCTTAGCACAGCAGCAGCAGTCATTTCATTTATTAAATCATTGACGAAAACATGAATCAACTCATCCATCGTTAATATACACATATATTGTTCACCTACTTCTTTATTTACTCATTATTTAAGAAGGCAGTTGACAACATCTTTAGGTAACAATAATTGGCAATGACACACGACAACACAATAAATAATAGGTAAAAAAAGTGAAAATAACAAGATTGACAATCCAAGATCCATAGATATTTATATATCGAAGGCTCTTTGCCAGTCGATGTATGTCTACTGATCATCCGTAGATAAATATCTATTAGTAGCCCCCCAGGGGCCCAATTCTCGCGGCATAGATATTATATCACCTTCGATATATATCGAATGATCTGGCTTTTATCGAAGGAAAACCTTTTTGCCCTATTCTCACCATGTCGCAATAGATATTTATCTACGGATGATCAGTAGACATACATCGACTGGTAAAGAGCCTTCGATATATAAATATCTATGGATCTTGGCATGTCAATCTTGTTATTTCAACTTTTTTTACCTATTATTTATTTTGTTGTCGTGTGTCATTGCCAATTATTGTTACCTCAAGATGTTGTTAACTGCCTTCATAAATAATTAGTAAATAAAGAAATAGGTAAACAATGGTGTCGATTCTGGCGTGATTCTCTAAACTTAAAACTAAATTTAACATCAGTCTCTCTTTTTCATTCTGTATAGAGAATGACAAAGAAACACTGTTGTCAAGTTTAAGTTTAGATTTAGAGAAACGTGCCAGAATCGACACCAGTTTATATTAACGATGGATGAGTTGATTCATGTTTTCGTCAATGATTTAATAAATGACGTGATTGCTGCTGCTGTGCTAAGGCGCCGCCGTTGTGAGAGCAAGAGGGCCCATTTGAAATGAGGGACGCCGACTTCATAAAAAAATTACGTTTAAACAAAAATTTGGTTAGAAATCTATAAAGTTATGAATGACATTGGTATCGATTCTGACACGATTCTCTAAACTTAAAACTAAATTTAACATCAGTCTCTCCTTTTCATTCTGTATGGAGAATGACAAGGATACACTGTTGTCAAATTTACGTTTAGGTTTAGAGAATCATGCCAGAATCGACACCATTTTCTTATTGACGATACGAAGTTTTTGGCGGGATTTCTGCGAGAGCGGTTGGCGTCTTATTTTAATTATTCTAAAATTCGTTCATAGTGGATATTGTGAAATAAAATTGGTGTGATTTGGTGTTACAACCGTCAGTGCAACCGAATGCATCACACTGACATTCTAATGTAAAAAAAAGAAGAATATAACTAAAGATTAGGCTGTATGGGCATTGTTCCCTTTGCCTTCCCTGAAAAGGGAGAATTTTAAATAATATTGACGTTTCATTATACATAACGTTGAAATTTTAAACGCATACAATTTAGGTAAAGTTGAGATTTCTTATACTCAAAAAATGTATACTCATATTTAATATGAATGGAATTCATAAAATATAAAATATCATTTTGTTGCTTGTAAAATTCTGCTCTAATTTATTATTATTTTATATAGACTATGATATTAACTTAATCGAGAAAAACGGAACGCTTTCGGCAGTGAAAGAATATCTACGATAGATATAATATCATTGGAATATCGAAAATCCACGAGAATAGCATTTTTTACCATCAGTAGATATTTTCAATAGATATCCCTACTTTCGATATTATCTCGAAGCCGATATAATATCTACGCCGCGAGAATTGGGTCCCAGGTATGATAAAGTGATAAATGACACTCACCGGGAGGTATTGTGGCTTAATTAATCATATAAATGCGGTTTATATGTAAATATGTAAATATTTTATCCAAAAAATTAAATCAGCCCCTTAGTTTCTCGTGTTTTTTTTTATCGTGGCCTTCTGCCCGTAATATGTAAATCTTCAGTTGAAATATAACCTCGCGGCCACCGTGCGTGGTGTGACACGTGATCACCCACGCCCTCCGACTCTTCGTGTCTTCGGCTTCACCGGTGTGCTCAAATGCCCGTGAGCTCCTTCCACCTGCGTGCTTCCTGCTGAGGACTACGGCGTCAGCCCGTAGATCCCTATCATCAGGGTGCAGCATGCTGTGACGTTAAGGGTTGACGTCCTGAGGTATCACCGCCATCGTCGCTTCGGTCAACGAGGGAACTTGGTACCATCGGTGATGTGTGTCAAACCGTGAGCTCACGTATTTTCCCTTTTTTTACCCGCGAGTGCGCGCGTATTGGCTCGTCGCCACGTGTCCCATCTGGACTTTAACGACTCTTTAGTCAATAGATTAATTACACGTATAGCATCATCGGTATTGTGATTTCCCATCCGCATGGAAAGACGCTCAAATAATCCCTTTACCTAAAAAGCCTAATCCAACATCTGTCCATTTCTATACTTCCTTTCCTATCCAAGGCACTTGAGCGTCTTGTACATAACCAAGTAAGCTCATTCTTTTCCAAATATGATCTCCAAAACCCCTTTCAGTCCGGCTTCCGACCTGGGCATAGTACTGTTACCGCTCTTGTCAAAATCACTGATGATATTCGCCTGGGTATGGAACAGGGCCTCCTAACAGTACTTACATTATTAGATTTCAGTAATGCCTTTAATACAGTCAATTTTGACATTCTTTTATCACTCCTTAGCTCTTTTAACATATCTCCAACGGTAATCGAGTGGTTTCACAATTATTTGTATGGACGCAGGCAGCGGGTGCGCTTGGATGAGAAATTCTCATCTTGGTGCGTGACTGCTGCTGGCGTACCACAAGGCGGCATCTTATCTCATTTTCCGTGTTAATTAACTCCATTTCTCAAAACCTTTCATCGTCCTACCACTTGTATGCAGATGACCTCCAGTTGTATTGTATATATTGCCAAGCGTCCGTTTCTCAATTGAAAGAAGCAATATCAACTATCTCTTTAGATTTAGAACGTATCGCTGTCTGGTGTAAATCTTTCGGTCTTATAGTTAATCCTGCAAAATCACAGGCTATAATAGTCGGTAGTTCTAAAATAATGGCAAAGGTTACCCTAAACTCTCTCCCTATGGTCAACTTTACTGGAATTAATATTCCGTATAGTTTATCTATTAAAAATTTAGGTGTAACCATCGACAGTACTTTAAGTTGGGGTCCACAGCTGCAGTTGGTAAGTCGCAAGCTATATGCGTCAGCGGCGTCTCTCAGAAGATTGCGCAAGTTTCTTCCTACAGCCACTAAAATTGCGCTAGCACAATCTCTGTTGCTTCCTTTACTAGACTACGCCGACTCCTGCTATTTGGATTTAACGGAGGAACAGCTAAATAAACTTGAGCGACTCCAAAACTTCTGTATCAGATTTATATTTGGCTTGCGCAAATATGATCACGTTTCTAATTTTCGCTCTAAGCTCAAGTGGCTTCCCATTAGGCTTCGCCGGAATACACACATACTAGCACTCCTTTACAATATTTTGTTTAATCCATTTTCCCCGCGCTATCTCAAAGAACTTTTTAAGTTTCAACAAAAGTCCTTATCGCTTTCCCTTAGGTCATCAGAAAATCTGACTCTCACGATCTGTTCACCGCACTAGCTATTATGACCATTCCTTTGCTATACAAGCTGTTCGGCTTTGGAACTCGTTGCCTACTAATATCAGACGTGCTCAGTCTTTAAATATATTCAAAGACCAGCTCAAACACTTTTATCTTCCGCAGTGAATCTGATTTTACTGTGTAAATGTTGTGTATTTGTATGTGTGTGTGTGTGTGTGTGTATGTATGTATATATGTTATTGAATGTATTTTTAAATTACAATACTTAGGTTTCATGTAAAATTAGTTGTATGTACACTTGTGACTATTTACTCCAAGCCATTTAATTTAATTGAAGTAGTTTTTTTTTTTTTAATTAAGGACGTTTTAAATTAAATTGCTATACCCTTTCAGGGTTCATGTGTCTGTATCTATTTTTATGTAACACCTGTAATAACCACATGAGTGCAATAAATAAATAAAATAGTTGAGAAAGACAAGAAAACGATAATTATAATCACTCATTGCTCATAAATTTCATTTATTTATTTATACCACATATAAATAAATAAAACACTGGATAGAAGGTAGTTGAGAAAGACAAGAAAACGATAATTATAATCACTCACCTCCCACCTCACCTCACTGAGGGGCCGGGGACCGGCGGGGCTTTTGCCCGGGTCGAGAGGAGACAACCTCAATAAAAATCGTGGAGGGGGCGTTTTGCCCGTGGCGGTTGCGCCGTTGGTGACGGGCCCTCCTTGGGGGGCCAGCGGACCTTTTGGTCGGTGGATGGCGGCCTGTGGCCGCGAACTCGCCCTGAGTAGGCGGGACTGTAGGAGGCGTTTCAGCTTCTCAGTTGTCTCGCGGCGGGGATCCTGTGTGACAGGACCCCGTCGGGAAACCTGTTACCCTCACTGAGAGGGCCAGGGGGCTGGGCCACGGAGGTCCAGTCTGAGAGGAGCACACCTCAATAAAAAAGCCCCAAACCCAAGCTTGAAGTGCGGTGATGGGTTGAGTGGCCAGAGGGAGTCTGGTCCCTAGCACTCGGTGCGTGGGAGATATACGGGAGTCGTCACCCGCTAAAAAAGAAATCAACAAACATGTCAGCAGCGCTTAAAAAATCACTAACCCAGGAGGGTACCGTCAAGGACGGAGAATCCCTCCCGTCGACTTCGGTCGGCGGCAGGCCCCACGTATCTGGGAGGGGCCAAGACTGCTTCGTGTCAGTTGACACTCGGTCATATGACCCCGCTGACCACGGGCGCTCGCCATTAGCTCGGATGGCCAGTGTTAAATTTGCTACGAGTTTGGAGGGCCTGAATAGGCCGGAGACATGGGAGAGGTCGGAGCTTTATCCGAGCCGGATGAGCGGAATGGTGACCAGGAGTAGATCTGGTCTAACCTCGAAACAGGTACCGGTGACGGTATCAGGGTCGCTGGCTGGCTCGGGCACGTGCTCGAGAGCGAGCTTGGAAATGGACCTTGAAACGACGGATGCGACGGAGAGAGGTACGGTCGCGGGCCATAAGAGGAGGATTGCAGAGTTCCTAAAAGACCCTCTGCCGAAGGAACTGCACCCGAAAGTTTTTAAGGGGAAAAAGGGCAGTAGAGGGGGAAGAGGCGGTGGTAGTGGGCTGTCGCATGGAGCGGAGTTGTCGCAGGCCCGTAAGGATCTGAAGGAGGCGGGATGTGACTCGAACTCCGATATTGAGTACACGGATGCCGAGACTGACAGCGGAGACGAGGCCAAATTTGAACCGGGCAGAATGACCACGGATGCCCTGGTGAAGGTGGCACAGAAGCACTGTGAGGTGGTGAAGGTTGTGGCGAAAAAGTCGCGCAACCTTAAGGGAACGTGCCAAAAGGCAATAAAAACTGGCGCGGGTTCCCTGCTGGCGGTTGTCGAAGCCTTGGCCAATAGGCAAACATCGGAGGAGGTAAAGCGGTTGCAGGCAGATAACAAGCGCCTGCAAGAAGAGCTCAGCAAAGTCACCGCTGAGCTCGCCGCTTTCAGAAGAGCCTTCGAAGAGTCGAGGGTAGGGTGCCGCAAGGAGACAGCGGCGCCAATTGTTGTGGATACCCCTCGGGGCTCCGGAGGGGAGGATGTCTCCCTAGTAAGGAGGGAGATGGAGGAATTGAGGAGGGAGCACAGCTCCCTGGTGCAGCAATTCAGTAATATGCTCCAGGCCAGGTTGGAGGGCCTGGAGGTCGATGGCCGGCTGCTGCCCACCTCCGAGAGACCGCGCCGCCCGCCCTTGGCTGCAGACGCAAAGGCCGCAGCGCAGAAACCGCCGACGATTGCGCGGCCGGTTGGGGGTGGTACGAATGCCCCTTCCACCCTTGCTCCGCCTGCCAACATGCCCGAGAAGGCCAAGGGCAAAGGCAAAGGCAAGGGCAAGAGTAAGAAGAAGGCGGGCCCTGCAACTCCAGCGGTTCCCACTCCCACTCCTCCTCCTGTGAGGAAGGAGAGGCCGGCGGCTGACCCGACTCCCAGCGGGAGTGCGCCACAGGTGGCTGAGGGAGTGTGGATAGCAGTGGGAAAGGGAGGGAAGCCGAATAAGGCTTTGGCACCAGCCCAAGTGCCCACCACTGCGGCCCAAAGGCCTAAGAAGAAAAAGGCCAAGAAGAAAAAGGTCGATAAAGTCCCGAAGCCACCGAAAACGCTGGCGGTGGTCGTCGCCCTCAAACCGGAGGCAGTGGCCGAGGGGGCCACCTATAAGGATGCTCTGGCCAAGGCCAGGCAGTCCGTCAACTGGGGGGAGCTGGGCATTGGCCCAGGGAAGTTCCGGACGTCAATCACAGGAGCTCGTATCATCGAGCTCCCGTCCGGTACCACGGCGGCCCAGGCTGACACACTGGCGGCCAAAGTGGGAGAGGCCCTAGGCGAGACAGCTAAGGTCTCTAGGCCTACTAAGACGGTGGACGTCCGGGTGTCGGGGCTGGATGATGCCACAACACCCGAGGAGCTGAGGGCGGCCCTGGCAACTAAGTACGGCTGCCCCCCTGAGACCATAAGGGTCGGGGCAGTTTCCCCCGGTCAAAGAGGGGCGGGCTCGGCGATCGTCTCATGTCCGGTGGAGGCGGTCGCCAAGATTGTGAAGGAAGGGCGGCTACAGGTCGGTTGGTTTGAGGCAACGGTCCGGCTCCTGGAACGGCGCCCAATGAGGTGCCATAGGTGCCTGGCGCCCGGGCATCCAGGGGCCAAATGCCCCTCCAAAAAGGACCGTAGCGGGTTGTGCTACCGTTGTGGCAAGGAGGGGCATAAAGCCAAGGGCTGCTCCGCTCCGCCGCACTGCGACGTGTGCGCGGACGGAGGACTGGCAGCCGGGCACCGGATGGCGGGGGCCAAATGTAACCCACCGCTGGTCAGGGGCCGCCCTCCTCATGTAGGGGCACCCCCCAGGGACGCGTCGCAGGCCGCACCTCGTGCAGGGTCCAGCAGCGCACAGTCGGTTTCGGCTTCTGTAGTGACCCCGATGTCCGTTAATAATGCCCTATAGGACATCGGGGAAAATACTACAGATAAATGCGAACCACTCCGCCGGGGCACAGGACCTCCTGTGTCAGGTGGCGGCGGAATGGAGGGTGGACGTGGTGCTCGTCTCGGAGCCGTACCGCATCCCCTCATCCGACAAGTGGATGGGGGCGGCGGATGGCTCCGCGGCCGTCGTGGTTACTGGCGCGGGCTCCTCCCTCGTTTTCGTGGAAAGAGGCGAGGGGTATGTGGCGGCCCGATGGGGAGAAGTAGTGGTAGTGTCGACCTACTTCTCCCCCAACCGCAGCAGAGCCGATTTTGAGCGGTTTCTGGCTGCGGTCGAAGGGGTCGTCCACCGCGCGGCCCCCCGTCAGGTACTGGTGGCAGGGGACTTCAACGCCAAGTCTACGGCGTGGGGGTCACCCCGCACTGACATTCGGGGTGGTATTCTGGAGTCCTGGGCTTTCACTCTGGGGCTCCAGATCCTCAATCGAGGTACCACCCCGTCCTGCGCCCGCTGGCAGGGCACGTCTCTAATAGATGTGTCCTTTGCCACCCCACCGCTCGCAGCCCGAGTCCGGGACTGGCGGGTGATGGTGGACATGGAGAGCCTATCGGACCACAGATATGTCCGATATGAGGTCTCCACGGCATCCCCTGGGGCCCCCATTCACCTGGGCCCCCGTGTGGGCGTCTCACCGTTTAGGCGCTGGATGCTCACACGCCTCCAGCCTGATGTGGCGGAGGAGGCGGCGACAGTGCGGGCTTGGTATGAAGTGCCAGACACTGTCGCCGGGGGTGCCGACGGCATGGCGGACCTGTTCGCAGACGACATCAACGTTGTCTGCAGTGCCGCCATGCCGAGGGCGCGGGCCTGCCCACGGAGCAGGGGGCAGGTATACTGGTGGACGCAGGAGCTCACGATCCTACGTACCGCCAGTATGAGGGCCAGGCGCGCCTACCTACGGTGCCGTAGGCGCGCCCGGAGTACGCCCGGTGAGGAGATAAGCCTCCGCCGGGCGTACAATGTGGCCCACAGGGCCCTGCGAACTGCCATCTGCAGGGCCAAGGTCGCTGCCTGGGATAGTTACATAACTATCCTAGACGGCGACCCCTGGGGGAAGCCGTACAGGGCGGTGAGGGGTAAGTTCGCTTCGGCGGCCCCCTCAACGTCCTGTATGGAGCCAGGGTTGTTGCAAAGGGTACTGGGGACGCTTTTTCCGAACCCCGGACCCTTCGCACCCCCCCGGATGGCCTCCGGTTTCGCCCCGGAGGCGTGGGCCGCTGGTCCCTCCGTGTCGGACGCTGAGCTTGACATGGTGAGGGACCGGCTCCGGAGCCGTAACAGGGCTCCGGGGCCGGATGGGGCCCCAGCCAAGGTGATGGCGATCGCCTTGGGCCCCCTGGGGGACCGATTCCGCGCGGTGCTGGATGTATGCATCGCGTCGGGTCGCTTCCCCAGGCGCTGGAGAGAGGGGCGGCTCTGCCTGCTCCGTAAAGAGGGCCGCCCGGCGGACTCTCCGGCGGGCTATCGGCCGGTGGTGCTGCTCGATGAGTCCGGGAAGGCGTTTGAGAAAATCATCGCCTCTCGGATCATCGAGCACATAGAGGGCACGGGGCCGGATCTGGCAAACTGCCAGTACGGCTTCCGCACCGGCCGGTCCACGATGGACGCGATAGGCCACCTCAAAAGGTGGACTGAGGTGGCCACAGCGCGGGGGGAGGTGGTGATCGCGGTGTCCCTGGACATCGTGAACGCGTTTAATACCATCCCCCACGAGTGCATAGAGGCGGCGCTCGAATTCCACCGAGTGCCCCTCTACCTCCGCGCCCTCGTACGGGACTACCTGCGGGACCGGTCAGTCCTCTACGAGGACGCGGAGGGGCGCGTCCAGTCGTGGACAGTGGCGGCGGGTGTGCCCCAAGGTTCCGTTTTAGGCCCTCTATTATGGAACCTGGGGTACAACTGGGTCCTGCGTGGCTCGCTCTTGCCGCGAATGGATGTCGTCTGCTTCGCGGACGACACCCTTGTCGCGGCGGGAGCGAAGGAGTGGGAGGAGGCGGTCCACCTTGCGTCGGTCGGCACCTCCATGGTCGTCCGACGCATTCGCCTCCTGGGGTTGGAGGTGGCCCTCGATAAAACGAGGGCCATGGCGTTCCATGCCCCAAGACGCAGGCCACCGGGGCTCCGTGTCCGGGTTGAGGGGATCCAGGTTCATGTCGAGATGTACATGAAGTATCTCGGCCTGACCCTGGATCCCCGATGGAGGTTCGAGGAGCATTTTAGGTTCCTCGCTCCCCGGCTGTGCGCCGCCGCAGCCGGACTCGGACGGCTCCTCCCCAATGTGGGAGGGCCGAGGGCGTCGTGCCGTCGACTTTATAATGGAGTGATAAGGTCGATGGCACTGTACGGAGCCCCGGTGTGGGCGGAGTGCCTTTCGTCCCGCACAAAGGCCCTCTTACGGAGACCACAGAGGGTCATCGCGGCCCGGGCCGTGCGGGCTTACCGCACGGTCAGCCACGGGGCTGCCTGCGTCCTCGCAGGTACGCTCCCGTGGGAGATCGATGCCCTGGTTCTGTCCCAGGTGCATCGACACAGGGCCGCGGCGAGAGAGCGGGGCGAGCGGCCCGTTCGGGAGGAGATCGAACGGGTCCGCACCCAGGCGCAGAGGGAGGCTCTGCGCCGATGAGGCGAGGCACTCGCCAACCCAGCCGCTGGCCACCGGACGATCGAGGCGATCCGTCCGGTGTTGGAGGAGTGGGTAGGGCGCCAGCGGGGCAGCCTCACCTACCGCCTGGTGCAGGTACTGACCGGACACGGGTGTTTCGGCCACTACCTGCACCGTGTCGCCCGTCGGGAGGAGTTGCCGCGGTGTCATCACTGCGCCTCCCCCGACGACACGGCCGAGCACACGCTGATCGTGTGTCCGGCCTGGCGAAACGAGCGCCGCACGTTGGTGGCGGCGCTCGGCGGAGGACCGCTCTCATTGCCAAGTATGGTTCGAGCCATGCTCGGCAATGAGAGGGCATGGAAGGCTGCCGCCTCCTTCTGCGAAGTTGTGATGGTGCAGAAGGAGGCAGCGGAGAGGGAGCGAGAGGAGGATGCTCTAGCCGCTCCCCTCCGACTTAGACGGGTGGGCCGAAGAAGGCTGGCAGCTGTGACTGCCGGTCTTCGTCGGCCCTAAGGTGGTCTGGGCGCGGCTTGGCCGCCGCGTGCCCTTGGTGCCATTCGGCATAGGCCACCCCGTCTGGGGATTGCCTAGTACCCTAGCGCAATCCCCCAGAGGCGTGTCGCCCGGTCCACTCGTTGGGCCGGGCCAGCCCGGGGGCGTCCCAGTGAAGTGGCGCACACTAAGGTGCGCTGATCCTGAGACGCCCCCATATGGGCGTAGGAGGGTACCGGTGGTTTTTAGTGGGTAGGACCGGCGTTGTTCCGCGCCGGGGAGTCCCACACACGCCGCGCGACCAGCCAGCGCGCGGTACGGTGCGTAAATGCATTTTCCATCGTCAACAAAAAAAAAAAAAAGGTAGTAGCAAGTAGGTAGTTGGGATCACAGAATACACTCGATCTATTTCACAACTGTACCCGCTAGAGGTAAATGAAATTGATGATGAAATGCAAGCGAAGGTCGTTAACCAACTTTCAGATAAAACAAGATTTGATCATCACATTTGATTTCAGATCACTATGAATCCCTAAGGGAAAGTAACCCAGATACAATAGTGCTAATACATGATGATGATTTATCTGATCATGAAACTAACAAGACAGACTCACATGATGGTGACACAGTTAATATGCCACAAGTTATAAGTCACTCCAGACCAGTACGTGTCGCTGCGACCAAAGCCTTGGAAAAGATCCAAGAGTGGACTCGCAGCCTTTTTAACACTCTTTAATTTCGCCGTTGGGAGTGTCGCGACGGCAACACCAGTCGCGATGTTTGAGGTAGCAACACATATCAATTGCCGCTATAACTAATGTCATTCATAGAACTGTCTATCTTCAACTCTACCGGAACATAATTTCTCTTTACAGTTGATTCTAGGAACACTGCATCTTTACTTTTTATTACTGTTCTGGAACCTGGTAATAAAAATCTGTAGCCTTTTGTGTGATTACAATATCCTATAAATACAGCATTTTTAGCCTTGGGATCCCATTTTCTCCTCTTTTCTTTGGGAAGATGAATCATATCTTCGCATCCAAATACTTTCAAATGATGTATATTTGGTTTCTTTCCTGTCCATATTTCTTCTGGAGTCTTATATTTAAGTGATCTTGTTGGTGACCTATTGGTGAGATAAGCAGCAGTGTGTATGGCCTCCGCCCAGTACATTTTAGGTAAGTTGGCATTAATTAAGAGACACTTTGCTTTCTCTACTAATGTTCGGTTCATGCGTTCTGCCACCCCATTTTGTTGAGGAGTGTATGGAGTAGTGGTTTGATGTATTATTCCATTACTTTTAAGAAACTCTGAGAAGCTAGAGTTGACATATTCAAGGCCATTATCCGAGCGTAAATATTTGATGTGACATTCTAACTGTTTTTCCACTTGGTTTTTGAACTCTTTGAATTTTTCTAGAGCTTCTGACTTTTTATGTAAAAAACATACAAATACCTTTTTAGAATAATCATCAATAAACGTCATGAAATAATTTGCACCTCCTAGAGATCTGGTCTCCATTGGACCACAGATATCTGAATGCACTAATTCTAATAATTTTGTTGTTTTAGATTCACTATGTTTAAATGGTAATCGTTTTTGTTTTCCTTCTAAGCATGTTATACAAGTTAATTTAATAATAAATTAACTTAAGAAGGATAACCTTCTTAGATATTTTCACACCATCAGTGTTTTCTACTATTTTAGTCAAATCTTGAAAATTCAAATGGCCCATGCGTTTGTAGTGTATACCTATCGGAAACGTAATTAGGTCATGTCGCAATCCGCTATTTACGTAGATAGTTTTAGCAAGTAAGCAATATTATTAATTCAATTATTTTGTAATGTTTTATTGCACTCAATAAACGGACTTCAAACTATAAACTGTTTCCTTAAATAACCAACGATAGGCTAATAATAGATGGCGACCCTTGCCATTCGAATCGTGTAATATACTTCCACCAAGAACTCAGTCAAAAGAAGCCCAAACCTATTTCCAAAAATTCAAGATCCGTATTTTTCAAGAATACAAGATAATTTTCACAAGAATTAAGACTACAAGAGATTACAGAAGAAACAAATAATGGGAAAATCGGCATCCAAAGAACAAGTTGTGATAGCTCAAAACGCAAATGGAGCAGCTTCGGCCACAGCATCCCAATCCCAGAGCGAAAAATTGGCTTTCCTAGAAATTTTGATCGGAGCGACCGTCTGCATAATCCTGTTTGCTGCAATTTATTACATTTTCAAGAAATGCAATAAACATTTTGTTCGCACCATACAGAGAGAGCTCAACAGGAACAACATAGCCACCATCTCACGAGCTGACCTCACTACCAGCGCAGTCTAAGAAGTTTAACAAGAGGAGTCCAGGATTCAGCCCGGCCAAAACGTCTGTCATCATCGGTCATCGGCAGCCAGTCATATCACCGTATCAGCACCACTGCAACCAGCTCGCCTGCCCCAGTCCCTCGGAAGAATCTTAGTAAAAAGGTGTATCTTGAACAACCAAATTAAAAAGTATGTAATCATATTTTTTTTTTAACTATTTTTATTTTCAATTTATCGTTATGAAGCACGTACTTAATATTTTTATTCTTTTTAGTTTAGATAATTATGTCAGGTGTAGTATTTGAAATTCATGAACTACATAAATCATTAGTATATCTTAGAGATTATTTAGTTAAATTAGGACCTAAAGGAAGGCAACAGGACCTTGGTTTGAAAAAAGTTAAAGAGGCAAAAGTTTTGTATTCAAAGTTGGAGAGTATCTTGTCTGTGTTGCATTCTCAAATTGAAACTGAACAGATTTCTACTAGTGATATAACTTCCATCCATAAAATAATAAATGAAATTCATCAAATTTTTAATAAAATTATAGAGTTATCAATTTCTGAGCAGAAACAAAGTGAAACAGTCAAAATGAGTGATAATTGCGAGTTTGATTTAAAAACTGCCATAGCCTTATTGCCTGTAATGACGGGACAAGAGTCTGTTACTAATTCCCTTATAAATAGTATAGAATTGTACAGTAAGATGATCTCGGACAAATCTAAAAGTCAATTAATTGAATTTGTTTTAAAAACTCGACTTTCACCGAGCGCACAGTTACGGCTGAGTTCAACTTACGATACAATTGAAAATCTTTTAAATGACATGCGCAAACATCTTATTCAAAAAAAATCAGAAGTCGCTTTACAATGGAAGTTGCATCAGAGTAAACAAGGCAATCGATCTATCGAATCGTTTGGTTCAGAATTAGAAAATTTATTTGTCAACTTAACAATCGCTCAGTCTAGTGGTGATCCTAATTCATACAAAGTTTTAAAACCAATTAATGAGAGAATCGCTATCAAGCGCTTCGCAGATGGTTTGTATGACCGTAGACTTAGTACTATTATAGCATCGAGACAGTTCGAGACCTTGCCGGAAGCCATCAGAACTGCCATGGATGAGCAGTCCCTGTCTTCATCATTCGAGGTAATGAATGTCAGTCGTCGTAAAGCCTTTTATCGTGGTAGCAATTATTGTCATCGTAATAGTAATAACACTATGAGAGCACGCGGTAATTATTCAAATAATTACAATCGCTATAATACGAAACCCTTACCCAATACACCACGCGGCTCTTACAGCTCACCGCGCGGTGCAATATATCAACAAGGTCGTGCACGTGGATCATATAGCACAAGGTCACGTAGATCAGCTGCACCAATACGCCACACTATCGTTCAGGAGATGGCACCCGTAAAAAACGAGTTGCCCTCCACTAGTACTAATAATCAAAATGTTAATTATGACACGACAAGTGATTTTTTTCGTTAATTCAGATAATTTTATTTTTAATTTTAATAACAGTAGTACAGTAACTTTCCATGTATGTAACGAGATAATAAATCTTTTAGTCGATAGTGGAGCAAGTCTCTGTGTATTAAGGTATGAATGGCTTAGTAAGTATCCTCAGTTATTAAAATACTTATGTTATGATAGAATAACTATTAAAGGAGTAAGTGGAAGATTAGAATCGGAAGGTTATATTTTTTTAAATTTAGTTTATAATGATATAGTATTTAGAGAAAAGTTTTACGTTATATTATAAATTATAAAAATAGTGTGTTACAATTAACTAACAATAACATGAATGTTTCTATTGAAATATCGTATAACGCTAGGTACAGACATTTGATTCCGCCACGGTGCGAAGTAATAAGGTTTATTCCTACATCATTTTCTAGCGATTGCGTTGTTTTATCAAAAGAGATTCAGCAAGGAGTTTTCGTAGCTGGATTAATTGCGAAACCAAATAATGGTCGCATTCCCGTGAGAATATTAAATACTACAAGTAATGAAGTAGAATATGATTTTCAAAATATAACTATTTATGACTTGAATTATTTTGACGTATGTTGTATTTCGGAAGAACAGAATAGTGTGAGTAGAGTAAAATTATTGTTTGAGTTATTGAATTTGTCAAATATGAATCAGGAAGAAAGACGTAGTATCGAACATATTTGTGCGAAATACGCAGATGTTTTTCATCTTCCAGGAGATAAATTATCGACTACCAATAATGTCTCTCCTTGTTATATAAAGCCCTATAGAATACCTCATTCGCTAAAGCAAGAGGTACAAAGACAAATTGATGATATGTTAGCCAACGATATAATAGAGGAAACAATTTCGGAATGGTCCAGTCCAGTTCTTTTAGTTCCAAAAAAAACAAATAGGTCAAACGAAAAGAAATGGAGATTAGTTATTGATTATAGGCAACTTAATAACAGAATAAAAGATGATAAATTCCCTTTGCCAAATATAACCGATATTTTAGATTCCTTATCAGGTAGTATTTATTTTTCAAAACTAGACTTATCACAAAGTTATTACCAATTATGCTTAGACGAAAACTCAAGAAAATATACTGCATTTAGTGTAGATAAAATGTACCAACTTGAATTGGACCCAGAATCCCGAAAATATACAGCCTTTACAACTGATAAAATGTATCAAATGAAGCGTTCTCCTATGGGATTAAAAACATCTCCTAGTGTTTTCTCGCGATTAATGACAATTGCTATGTCAGGTATCAATTATAATCAAGCTATAATTTTTATTATTTTTAAAGCATGTAACTGCTTGATGTTTAAATCTAAAGAAAATATAACTAGAAAAAATTCCACGCGGACCAGGCAGCAGACGGGACTCGAACCCGCACCCTTCGCAATCCGGGCGAATGCACTGACCAATTATGCTACCGCGGCCCTCACGGACCGCGTCGAAATTCTTTCTAGCTATTCTTAAGCTGCAAGGCAGCGCCATCTCTTCGCATTATAGGTAAACCCACAATGTCAAATGAATACTTTTACAAGTATTAAACATTTGAAAGAAGAAATAGCAATTATAGTTATAATTTTTATTATTTTTAAGCATATAAGAATATAGAGAGCTAATGAATCAGCAGAGCGGAGAGGACGATCGCGACTATCACAGAGATACTGAAACTTGCATTTCAAGTACTCTGGAGAATGAGGGTTGGAAATAATGGAAAAAAGAGTGCAGAGTAATCTTAACTGCCTACGCTGGCGAATAGGAAGCCATTTTAGTTGGGATCGATATAAAGAAACATGGTCGAATTTGCGGAGGCAAAAGATGAAACGTATAGCATTATTCATAAGGAGGTCCAATTTATTGAGAAAATCTGTATTTAAATCAGGATAACAGACATCGGCATAATCAATGAGAGGTAGAACAAGGGACGTAACGAGAGTGATCTTTGTTTTAATGGGGAGAAAATTTCTGTAACGATTAAGGGTACGCAACGAAAAAGACACGATTCGGCTGACTTCGGCAATCTGCGTCGTCCAACTTAGCGTATTATCAATATGAAGGCCGAGATTTTTAACGCTTGGGCTAAATGGAATTTTAGTACCTTCAAAAATAACAGGTGGGAGCAGACCAAAATCGATCTTGGAGATTTGCTTGGAGCCACCCACTACAATAGCTTGACATTTGGTGGGGTTAACGGCAATTCCAAAGTCAGCAGACCAAGAACTTACATTGCATAGTTCCCTATTGAGCTGAGATATTCCATTAGAAATTTCCTCAGCAGTTGTCTGTACATAAATCTGCAAATCATCAGCATAGAAATGATAAAAGCAGCCGAGCGAGAAGGAAAGAAAATTAATGAACAAAGAGAAAAGAAGAGGGGAAAGAATGCCTCCTTGTGGAACGCCAGCAGTCAAGTCATTCCAACTTGACAATTCACCCTCCCTGCGCACTGCCTGCTGGCGGCCAGAGAGGTAAGATGGAAAACCAGTCCAATGTCAAAGACGAAAAATTAAGAGTTTTCAGAATCGCAAGTAGAAGGTCGTGGTCCACCATATTGAAAGCATTGGAAAAGTCAATTAGGACAAAAATGGTGACCAACTGGTTCTCCATGCCAAGCCGGATGTCCTCGGTTACTTTAAGTAGAGCTGTCGATGTACTATGCCCAGGTCGAAAGCCGGACTGAAAGGGAGTAAGTAACTGCCTAGAGTGTACAAAAGATGATATTTGATAGTGAACAGCAGCTTCAAGGATTTTGGAGAGGAATGGGAGGATGGAAATCGGCCTAAAGTTGTTCAGTTGTGTAGGTGTGGAAGTTTTAGGGATGGGAATAACGTAGGCTTTACGCCAGGGAAGTGGATAGCAACCAGTAAGAAAGGAATAATTGACGATATGGCCAATAATTGGGAGGATAATGTCAAGGATATTTATTACCATATCCCTGCTCACATGATCGTATCCTACAGCTTTCGATTTTATGGACACAATAATTTTCTTAATTTCATCGTTTGACATTGGAGAAAAGGAAAAGGATACAGAGTGAGATTGAGCCATGGAAGTTATTAGATCGATAGTTTTAGTTTTGATAGCTGGTTCCAAGGAAGAAATACCAGAGAAGTGTTTGTTGAACTCATCAAGAGAGAAAGGGAGGGACTGAGATGGAGAAGAGTTTTTACCCAACCCAAGTGAACGCAAAAACTTCCAGATATTGGCTGAAGAGCAATTAGAAATGTTATTATGAAAATATTGACGCTTAGCTGCCCTTACCATTCCATTGCATCTATTGCGTGCAGATTTATAGAGACGCCAGTTCTCCTCCGACCTGCTGCGCTTAAAGGTTCGGAACGCACGGTCCCTCCGAGTCATGGCCATACGGACACCTCTATTAATCCACGGGGCAGGTGGTCGCTTAACTCTTACCGCCCTCACTGGGGCATGAGTATCGTACAGTTGGAGTAAACGATTATTAAAATGAGAGACTTTCTCATCAACTGACGATGACTCCAAAACGCAGGAAAAGTCGATCCGAGCAGCATCCTCCCTCAACCTGTCAAGGTCAAGTCTAGAGAAATTACGCATATGGAGTACAGTAGGTTTCTGCTTCGGGGGTTTCAACTTATATTTTAAGAAGATGAGGTCATGTTTAGAAAACCCGGGGGCCGGTAGTTGACCATGACCGATCACATCATCAGGAGAGGTTATTATTAAATCAAGCCATGTATCATAAGAAGAGGGGTTGTGATGCGTAGGCTCAGAAGGCAGAATAGAGAGATTGATGGACTTGACAATATTAGACAATTTAAGAGACTGCGGCGTTATTACGCATAAGATCGGTATTAAAATCACCCATGATTATGAGATGCCTGTAATCTGTACAAAGAGGTTCGAGGATAGACTCAAGTTGAGTGAAATAGTCTACAGTAGGCGGACAGTACACAACTGCAAGAACGGCCCTAGCTCCTCCTACAGAGATCTCCAAGAAAATATACTCAGCAGAACCAGAGTAAACAGACGGTGAAGATGCCAAAATTTTGTGGGAAATGTCATTGCGATAGTCATTGAGATAAATAGCGACACCCCCACCACGCTTACCAATGCGGTCATTGCGGATCAAAGTATACCCAGAGAGTGACACAGAAGAGGAGGAAAGATTTGGCTTAAGCCAGCTTTCTGATACTAAAATGGCGTGAATAGCTGAAGAAGAGAATGAATCTAGAAAATCTGTGTAATGAGAGGGTATACTCTGAGCATTTATATGGCATGCGTTGAAAGTATGGAGAGCACCGTCGAATATTTTACCCAGATCATCACCCAACGTCTCGGGCTCAGTCTGCGAGTGAAAGCTGGTGGGAGAAGAATAGCTCGCGTCAAAATCTGGTTGAAAAGAATCATCATCGGACATTACAAATAAATATATAATATGAATAAATATATAAAAACTCTATATAAATTAATGAATAAAAACACATAAAATAATCAAAATCTCACAACTAGTGAATTCATCCGTCCTGCCGGTTGACAAGTAGAGGGATAAGCGATGGGATCCAGGGCAAAAATAGTACCAACAATAAGAAAAAAAAAAAAAAGTAAAGCTGTATGCACTTAGTATCGTTTGCCTTCAAAGACAGACAAAACAAGAACAAATGAAATGACATTTGACAACTGAAATGACGTGATACTAACGTTACATTATTATTGTAACTAAAGTAGGTAGTGCATTATTATAAGGAGAAATAAAAGCAATAAAGTGGTTGTTACCTAAAAAGAAAATACAAGATGGTAGGAGAACAAATTGGCAAAAAAACTAGTTACATGCTTAATGACAAAACGGAAACTAATCATGCCATACTACATACCAAAAGCTGACACAATATAATATGAGTTACTTTTTCGCCCTGGCTGTCCGCTTAGCTTTAGTTGGGGTGGCCGATATTGTCGCCTGCACCGGCGCCGCGGAACAACCGTCGTCTGGACCGGAACAGCAGGGGCCGCCGCTAGCATTGACGCAGCCGGGATTGCCGTCCGCGTCCGCACCGGCGCAGCAGCCTGATGAGGCTCATCCTCCGCCGTGACAATTGCCGCAAGGTCTGCAACGGTGAACAACCGCCGCCTGGAGCCGTCCTTCAGCTTCACTATGACATTCCCGTCCATTGTCCAGCACCTTCTTATACCAAAGCGTTTCCGTGCATTGACGAAAACTGTCTGACGCTGGCGAGTAAGGAACTCCGAGATGGTGTGAGGTGTTCCTTTAAGAGCCGTTTTCTTGCTCCATACAGCAGTTCTCAGCGAATGATCACAGAAGCGCACCAACGCTGGCCGACATCTTCCTTCATTGACATTGCCAAGACGGTGACAAACTGAGAGCTCATCTGCTTTTATAGCCAGACCCATCTTGCTATTAAACAAGCTAACAATAAGCTCTGGGAGCCCATCAGTATAGTCGTCCGGAATACCACCAACCAACATATACTTCCTTCGATGCCGCATTTCGATGTCATCCACGGATCGACTGAGTCCATATATCTGGTCACGGAGGAGTTGGAGAACATTTAATGTTTCCAGTTTGAATGCCCGAAACTCCTCCTGCACAATCGTGAACGAGGTCATAGCCTCTGGAGAAGAAGCATTCCAACGTGCTTCCAGTTCGTTCATCTTCTTGAAGAGTCGTGATTCCAGAGCATGCTGTGTCTCCATAATCTATCTTATCGATCTGCCCCTCAGAAAATCTGCAACCCAGTTGCAAAGTCCGACAGCGATTCCATATGAAGGAAGCTTGGCAATGAGACTTGCATGCCAGACCCTGTCAAAATCCTAAGAAATATCAAGAGAAATGGCGAGAGCTTCGCATTTTCGAAATTTATTTGGGCGTGGTTCGAAGTGCCCGGGAAAAAAAAACCGTAACAGTTTTTGAAAGTTCTTTGCTTTCCTGGCCAGGGTTGGTACTCTCTTGGTAGTTCCGCCGAAGAAAAGTCCGGGCCCAGAGAAGAAGGAGATGGTCACGAAGCGGTGGTCGTACTGGTCGCCAGTGAAGTCCCGAAAGGAAGTCGGAAGTCATCGCCAGGCGATGGGGTGACCGTGGCGGGATGGAACGCTGGTCGATGTCACACGATGGAGTACGGTGGACGCCACACAATGGACCCTGTAATATGGTCGCATAAGAAACCAAACTCCGTTGTCTCCTCTGATTGTGGCCATGGCAAGAACTGGAGTAGAAAAGTACCCGGAACGTACGTGTGTGTTGTGTTGTTGTATCTGCCACAATCAGATTGAAGAAAAAAACAATAAAGTAAGCTAAAACACAGCATAGTAAGCTTAAACAACAATAGAAAAATAACTAATACAAGTTGCAAAAGCATTATAATAAAGTTCAAAATTCAAATTGACGGTTACTATTTTCAAAATTTAAAATTTTCTACTTTATAATCGGACGCTAATTGAAGGAATACTTATACAACACTTACCAATACGTGGGTTTACTTACTTACGTTACTGAGTGTAACGATTGATGAGACTTAAACAATTATTATATAAATTTAAAATTTTCAAAAAATAAATGCTGCGCGATATCCGCAAGGTCGCTGGAAGCACAGAACGAGCGCGGGTTTGCTCAAGGATCAATGTCGGAGTGTGAGATGGCCGGTCGCGACGTTCGGCAGCCAGCTCGCGGTGCAAGTCTAGGGGGAGGGGGGAGGAACTCAACAAACGAGCGAGATATAAAGCCACTGTTGTACATAATAAAACAAACAAAAAAATATATAAAAAGTAAAAAAAACTACTTATTGACACTCATAACTTCATGTGCCCGGTGCCTAGATCTTTTCCAGTCATATCCTGCAATACATAATTGTACCAACGGTGACTTTTTAATTACTATTTTAGCTTTAATAAACTTCGGAGCCAATTTCTTTGAAAAACTGTTATCTTTGTCGCTTAAAAAGTAAGCACGCTTCATGACTATGTCACCAACGTTGAACTCGGCAAATTTCCTTCTCAAATTATAACGAGATGTATTCTTCACATGAGCTAGCCACAACCGTTTTTGTACTTTATCGAAAACACTAGATAGACGACCTAGGTTTTCGGCATAAGCATCACGACTAGCTCCCTACCAAAAATTTAAAATGAGGGTGAGGGTGTACACCCTCATTTTAAATTTTTGGTAGGGAGCTTCGTTTACGGAGTTATTTATAGCGAATTGGACTTCAGGAATAAACAAGTCCCAAGACCTATGATCGTCGTCTACATACATAGATGTACAGTGGGGGTCACGGCCGCCTGTACACTTCAAAAAATCTTTCCTGTGCAAGCGCTAGACGGGTGATTTTACGGGCCCATCCTGATTGGTCGTAGTATTTTACTATAACCAATTAGAATGCACGCTGCACGGGTGCAGTTATGAATGGTGCAACAACAATGTTTATTTGTTTACTTTAGTCGGTTTTTGCATTTCGCTTATTGTTGACGCTTCTTGGATTGTTCGATTTACGTTTGACCCCGCATTATTTTTGACTGATACCTGTTTTTACTTAACGATGGTGCTAGAAACAGGACATTTGTTTGCATAACGTGACCTTGGCGAGAATTTGGACCATGTCTTCAAGAAACCTCTCTATACAAGAGAGGAGTCGCATAATAGCTTTGCACGAAGAAGGGCTGAATATTAGCCAAATCTCCAGAGAGCTCGGATTAACGGTAAGAAAACGTATTAATAAACTACTGTTAATTTTTCTAATAGATTGCTGATATTATTTTATTTATAAAAATATATTTTTATAGATAGACAATATAATGAGTGATATTGAGAAATATTTAGCTATCGAAAAAGTAACTTTGTTTTACAAACTGTCGTTTTAAAATCAACGATAAACTTAAAAACCGGCCAAGTGCTAGTTGGACTCGTGCAAGAAGGGTTCCGTGCCATTATTTATACAACATTAGACACTATATTATAATATCGAGCAAAAAATGGCAAAAACACGTCTGTTGTATGGGAACTCCCTTAAATATTATTTTAATTTGAAAGTGAATATGCAACTAAATATTTTGTGAATATTTCAAGCGTCTATCTGATGCCGTTATTAATATAGACCAAATTTATTTTATTCTATTTTTAGTATTTGTTGTGATAGCGGCAACAGAAATACATCTTTTGTGAAAATTTCAACTGTCTGGCTATCACGGTTAATGAGAAACAGCCTGGTGACAGACAGACAGACGGACAGTGGAGTCATAGTAATATTGCAAGTAACTCAAAGGCAACATGGCATCATATTTTTAAATTATAGATAATTGCGAATATATATAGATAGTTAAAAAGTCATTTTAAAATGAAAGAAGTAAGAAATAAACGCATAATCATAAATGCTGTTTGAGATAGATTTATTTCACGGCTTATTGCAAATAACTATTTTTAAGTAGACGTCGAAAATTACGTTTTGTTATTTTGTTCTTCCTGATAGATATTGAATCTCAGACACTCCGAAGTGTTGCCAAACCGTTGTAGTGTCACTGCTGGCGTCGCGTCGCGCGCGACACAGCGAAGCGAAGAGCAACGTCGCGCGTAATGTTTTGACGCTGTCTGTCTCTTTTAGTATCGCACAAACAATACGAGTCCTCGCTCATCAGTCATAAAGCTGAATTTGCTTTTTAATTTTCTATTAGATTCCTTTTAGCGGCTTGGCAACATTGCAAGCGTCTACCAAGGACATATAACGTCCTTGGTGCCTACCGAGTCAGGTTTTGTAATAAAAAGTATGTTTGTTGGATTCTTGTCCAACGATAGCTCTATGAAACAAAACATTTGCTGAGTTGCAAATTTTATAAAATAAGCTACCGATCGATGGATCTACGCCTATGCATGTAGAAAAGACTAGAATAATAAATATAATTTTATATTCTTTCTTGAATGTATTTTTTTTTATTTATAAATCACATGATACTTAAAAGATAATAAGGCAATCAATTACGTGACTGTTTTTTTTTTATAATTTGAGACTTTTTTATCCATTATAAAATTAATGGCGAAGTTATCGATTTTGCTTTATTTAGTCACTATTTCGCTTATGACTTGTATGACTCTATATGTATTTAATTATTTTCAACTCTTACATTCAATTTAGAATATAGTTTGAAGATTCAGAAGTTAAAGATTAAATTGTTAATTTTGTACTTTATTGTTACAAAATAATATCTTTCTAACGTTATTACTTCTGAGGGCCTACGTTAAAGTATTAATTTTTATCCAATTAATTAAATACATTAAATTTTGATCATTACAGATCATCAAAATAAATAGGTATCACGAAAGATATCTCTTAAAAACGCTCCTATTCGTTGCTGCCGCGGGTAGCCTAGTCATACCTATATAGGTAGTGCTTCGAGCAAGAGCCGGGCTTTACTCTAATCGCCGTAGACTGAAAAGAATAATTTCGTTTTTTTTGTTTAGCTCAAATATGTAATTACGTCAATTGACCTGTAATTTATGAATTTTAGTAAGTGTGAAAAATACAGCTTCTGCCGTTTTAAATTATTAGAAATGAATGAAAATTAATAAATGAAGTAAAAAAAAAAATTAAATAAAACTAAACAAAAATAATATACAATAAATCCAAAACTGTAATACAAATATTAATATAAAATTCCATTCAGGTTAAAATATGAACAAAAAAACCTAATTATATGTGTATTATTTTGAAAAATCTTAGTTTATAATAGTGTTTATTGAATTATTTTCTGTTATTATTTATATTTTTTTAGTGCAGCGAAATACTGTGCGGCTATGGGTGAACCGTTTCGGAGACGAAGGACACTCGACACCCGATCAAGACAGCCCCAGCAACCATTTTCAATTTCAGCGGAACAGGCCCCAGAATTTGACTGCTCCGTCCGTACCGTAAGAAGAACTCTCCAGCATGCGGGAGTGCATCACAGACGGCCAGCGAAAAAAATAATTTTAAGCGAAAGAAACAAAATTGGTGGGGTGCGATTTGCGAGAGAGTACCGTGATTTTGATTTCTCACACGCCATATTTGCCGATGAAAAATGTTTTAAGTCCAGTCAATTAGGACGGCGGTATTTGTGGCGTGTGGATACCACACGGTACGAGCCCCGTAATGTTAACCCCAATAACGAATCGGGCAGGATTTGTGCCAACATGTGGGGTTGGATGAGTGCTGCTGGTCCGGGGGAGCTTGTTGCTATTTCTGGGAAGCGTTAGTCCTCCAGGCATACCTGGAGCTCTTACAAGAGGCATTAATACCTACCGCGCGGGTGGTATATCCGGAATCGAAAGTACCGGAATTGATTTTCCTTCAAGACAATTGTCCGATCCACACTGCGCACGCGGTTCAAAATTGGCTCTAGGCACAGCCCGATATACGAACGGTGCGATGGCCCTCCCGTTCCCCTGATCTAAATCCCATCGAAAATATGTGGGGAATAATGGTCCAAAGATGGGACAACCGTAATGAAAGGACGAGAGAGGCACTCGTCACTCACTGCGTAATAGTTTGGGAGAGCATACGGGGTTCTGACCTTTGTGAAAAATTAGTCGATTCAACGAGGTCGCGACTTGATGCCGTCATAGACGCCAATGGTGCCGCAACTAAATATTAAATAAGGGCCGATAGTAAATATTATTATAAGTGTGAGAGTTTTTATGTTTGGATGTTTGTTACTCAATCCCGTAAAAACGGTTAAACGGATTTGGATGAAATTTAGCACATACATAGTTTATTTTTTGTAATTTTTATTCCGATTAAAGGTTCCCGAGGGATTTTATTAATTCTAAAGTTCACGCAGAGGAAGAAGCGGACAACAGCTAGTAAATAATAACTAAGTAAATAGTATGTAGGTATGATGTGATATATACAGGGTTAATTTTAACCTACCTGTAACCTCTCAGTACTAAATAGCTAACATCATGCACAACAACGTTTGTTCTACGAGTTTTGAAAATTCGTAACATTTTATTTTCATACAAAGATAAATGTTGATTTTTTTTTGTATTAAAATAAAATGTTTAGAAAATTTGTATTGATCAAAGTATTGAGTTAGGTATGTTAAAACTCGTAGAACAAACGTTTTTGTGTATGATGTTACCTATCTAGTACTGCGAGGTAACCGGTAGTTTAAAATTAACCCTGTATTTTGTAATCTAAGTAAGTGTAAGTTTTAAGAGCTTAGAATAGGCGTTATTCTAAGTTTGAGAGTTTATTCATTTATTTATACATTTGGGAAGACTTACAGTACATGAAACTTATTTATAGGTGCTTAATAAAAAATGAACAATAACAGGTTTTCTCATTTTTAACAACAATAATAACTATAAATAAGTAACTAATAATTATAATTTAAGGAAAAGTTCATGTTAGAAGAAATGACACTTCTAATTTAATTGAAATCTAGGCAAGCGGTAGCGTGTCAAGCCAAGTTCAAGCTAACAGAACTGGCGAGTAGCACCGTGTGTAATATTACATACAATCATTTGGAGCCACTTTTGATTCCCTTATAACTCAAAAACTATTTCACATAAACATGTCAAATTGGGTTCATTTATAGAGAACTAGCCAAGTCAGACCTTAGGTATCAACATAATTATCGTAAGTTATAAGAAGAAATGTTATTTTGAGTTGTTATAAAATATTAGGACTGACAATTGAACTTGGCATACATTTAGATCTTACTTCTTTTGTCATTGAAGTCAACAACCAAGGTAGGTATATATCATAATATTGAACTTGGCTATCATTTCACATTTATGTTTTTGGTGGGATATATTATTAAATCTGTGATTGCAATATTTCACTAGTTTTAAACGGATTTTATATGAATGGCCTCAAATATTTTTGCGCCTCATAAAAACGAATTGTGCAGCAACAAAATATTTGACAGCCAATTTGCAAAGTCATCATTATATTAAGTACTTGTACCCTAGTATTAGACTGTTTATGTTTTCAGAGTTTATATTTCTTTAAATTGGTATTATCAGGGTATCAATTTTAACCAAAAGTCATGTAAATTATAAATATCAATTATATAATATGATATTTAAAAAAAGGTTTTGCTTCCTTTATTATCTGTTATTTATTTATATTCCAAACGAGTATGATTTGTTTTACATTAATATAAGGAATAAAAAAGAAATCCAGTACACAGAACTCGGACTCAAAATTCATGTTGACTGATGTAATAAGAGAGATTTTTTATATATAAGTAGCTACTTACGAATATACAATACATGTCAATAGTCAATCGTTTATTGCAAACTAAGTATAGATATATCTATCTTACTGCGACAGATACATTAAATGGAAAATTACATTATAAGTGCTTTAAACTTAGTCGCCCTTTTCGGACACAGCAAATTGTTAGAGGGCTTTTAAAATAAATTGACATATAAAATTAAATATAGAAAAATGACAAATCGTCATGACAATATTATTAATTTAGGTAATTCATATTTTGTCACGTCCTTAGATCTTCCTTATTACGGTGATCATTATCATTAAGTGTAAGTTTTTTTTTATTGATTTTACTAAGTTTACCGTTTTATTATTATTGTTGTTAAAAATAAATATTTTTTTTTTAAATAAAATTGTATTTTATTCAAAACGTTTTACTACTCAATACTTAAAATTAATAAAGATTTAAAGCAAGTGTAGTGTATAGACATAGACTACTTTGCTGGTAAAAATTATTATCGCTCCCTGTTTCTGTAGTAGTGATGATTACGTTCGAATTTTTTAATCTTTTTTTTGGGATCGCGACCAAAGTGTGCCTTGGCTTCAGGTGCGGTCGCAGCCTGAAATTTTGGAGGGGGTCACTCACTACACTAATAAAAAATAGGTATCTGGAATAAAATAAACATTATTCCTCAAGACACTTTTTGACACAAGATTTTTCAATTTGACCTTAGATTTGGGGGGGGTCATGTCCCCTGTGACACCCCCCCCCCCTCGGGACCGCGCCTGCTTCGCTTTCCATCCGTCCATCCGTCTTTCAGCGGACTGTAAGGACAGTAATACGTAGTGTATATTTTCTTTGGTAATACGTAGGTGGAGAGTGGAAATTTTCCCAGAATGTGTATTTCTATTGCCGCCGCTATAACAATAAAAATTAAAATAAAATATTAGTTATAAATAAACATAAAATTAAAAAAAGGGTGCTCATACGAGTAATGTTATATTTAAAGAGTTTTTAGTCATGTTATTAACTTAATAATAATAATAATAATAATAATCATTTATTCATAACCCTCAACATTTTACATTTAAAGTATTAGGCTAATAAAGTCTACGGGTATTTATATAAAAGTCTGAAAAAATGGACCCCTAACCCAGAAACTAGTAAAAACTGTAATTATCAGGGTTAGTGATTCCTCGGTCGACATATTACAAAAATATTTTAATTTTAGAGCAGCCCAATAGGTTTGACTACAGCTGTTGAGGTGAGTAATCAACTAACGAAACAAAACAATTTATCAAATATTGATTAAGTGTGAGCGTAAAAGTGTGAGTGAAATTATATTGGTGGTGTGTTTGTGTATGTGTGTGAGTGTGTGTGAGTGTGTGTATGAGTGTGTATTTGTGTGTGTGTTTGTGTGTGTGTTTGTCTTATATTATCCATAACTGTTTCTTATTTTAATTTTAATAGATTTTCTGTGTCTGAATAGTTTTGCTTCAAAAGATAAGCAGAGGTGTTCTTCTTCACTTCAAACATATTTTGGGTATAAATTGAGATAAACTTATGCATCTTATTGTACAAGGCTGAAGATAGAGCATCATATTGACGTGAAGCGAAAATTGTTTTATACCTAGCGGGAGGACATACATGGACTGCGGCGCGTCGCCGTGAAAGAACGTTAATATCCAACGGAACACAAGCATGTTTACGTAGTATGCATCTGAGAATGTACAGTTGCCGTACCGTTAAAACCTGGCATTCAGAGTACAGCAAGTCTGTGGGGTATCGAATTGGCTTGTGTGTCATTATCTTAAGAATGGCTCTTTGTGCCCTTTCCAGATTCAGCATCACAGTTCCCCCAGCTCCCCCCCATATTGGGATACAATACGCCAAGACCGACTGACACAAAGCAAGGTACACCGATTTAACGATATCAGAATCAGCCAAGTTTCTAATAATTTTGAATATATATATCAGCTTTCGTACCCTTAATTTTAGAGTCTCAATTTGAGTGTGCCATTTTAGATTAGTGTCAATATGAATGCCCAGGTATTTTACACTAGAAGCAGGAACAATCGAAAAACAATTACATGCAATTGAGGGTGATATACAGGTATGCATTGTTACTTTGGCGTCATTGGGTGGTACTGAAGAAGCAGAAGTTATGGAGAAAGGTAGGATCTTTGTTTTTTGTAGATTCAGGGTAAGTAAGTTTTGTGAAAGCCAATTTTTTACAATTTTGAGTGCCTCCTGGGCGTTATGATTAGCAGTCCTCCAATCATTGCCATCCACTAACAATGCTGTATCATCAGCATACACAAATATTTCACAATTTGGTATAATTAATTTGCACAGGTCATTCACATATACCTGGAAAAGTGTTGGTCCTAATATGCTGCCCTGAGGGACGCCGTAGCCAATGTTTTCCGTATCACTGGTAAGAGAGTCAACTTTAACGCTTTGTGTACGATCCTGAAGGTAGCTTTTGAGAAGTTCCAGCTCCCGACCTCGAATGCCACTGTATTCCAGCTTCTTGATTAGTACAGGTATCGAAACTGTGTCGAAGGCCCTGGAGAGGTCTAGAAAGATTCCGAAACATTTCTGTTTACTGTCTACCTTACCAACTACTGCACTAGTAAAACTCGCGATTGCGTCCTCTGGGGAAACACCTGATCTGAAGCCAAATTGGTTCTTTGCAATTATATTATATTTATCTAAGAAACCAACAAGTGCATTGTTGATTATTCTCTCCAAGATCTTCGAGAGTACCGGTAGCACTGATATCGGTCTGTAATTGGCAATATCACTTTTATTCCCTTGCTTGTAAATGGGACTGACAACAGCTCGTTTCAATACCCTAGGAAAAGTACCAGAGGAGATGGAAAGATTACACATATGTGTAATCGGAGGGATCAGGACATCTTTGGAAGCTTTGATCACAGAGGCAGAGATTCCGTCCCATCCGGGAGCACAGTCGTCACGCAAGCCACCAATTATACGTTTTACCACATCAGAGTCAGCTTCTAGGATTGCCAGAGAATTTGAATGGGCAATCGTCGTCGGTGGACAAACCTCTGTCGAATCGGTAATTTTATTTGCTAAATTTACAGCTACATTTACAAAATACCTATTTATTGAGTTTAGGGCGGTACGGGAGTCTACGTTTGCACTAATAAGAGCACGTGAGGATTCTGCTTGACTCGTGCAGTCTGTCACTTTTTTTACCACCTTCCACACAGCCTTAGGATTTTTTCCTGCCTTAGCAAACTCACTTCTCTGGAATTCTTGCTTTACTTTATGTAAGAGATTATTTAGAAAATTACGGTATCTTTTATAGGTTACCTTCATAATATGGTTGTTTGGATCGTTACGTAATTGTAGGTGCATTTTATCTCTATTTCGTATACAACGTAGTAGACCCTCAGTGATCCAGGGCTTCAATGGAGTTTTTCTACGTGGAATTACTGTCATTGTGGTATGAGTTTTGATAGCATTTTGTATGATATTGATAAGATTTTCAGCCGCCTGATCAGCGTTTACCGAGCACATCACAGAAGAAAAGTTACTCTCATCGAGGGTTTCCTTTATGGCAGCATGATCTAGTCTGGTAAACATATGTAATCTAGTATCCTTATAAGATTGGACATGCGTGATGCACAGCAGAATGGGAAGATGATCAGTTATCGGAGATTCTAAAACCAAAGCCTTAGACACTAGGTTCGTTTTCAGTAGTACGTGATCTAAACAACTGCTCAACCTGGTGGGGTATGTATGGGCGGGTAGCAAACCCAAGGCTGCCGTTGAAGTAAGGTAATAGTCCGAGTTTCTATCATTGTTATGTGTTTTAATGTCAATATTTATGTCTCCTAGCATAGCAATATTTTTAAATGGTTCCAATGTTTTCATGAGCTTGGTTAGGCTGGTTATGAAGTTATCTATTTTAGGGTATGATGGAGAGCGATAGATGCCTATAAGAGCAAATTTCTTTTCAACAGTGCATACCAAGCAGTTACCATCATCAAAGCTGGGTTCCCACACCACAACATCCAAATCCTTTCTAGCATAGATAACAACTCCATCATTTTGAAGTTTGTTATTAAGTGTATGATATGAGCTATAACCTTCCAATTGCGGCACTCGGTTCAAATTTTTAAGCCAACATTCGCTGAGGATTAGGATATCAAGCTGAAGATTCATAGAGGTGACCAGGGCAGCAAACTGATCAAGGTTTTTGTTAATACTCCTAATATTAATGTGAATAATTTTAAAATATCGGAAAGGATCACCTATTTTTTGAATACACTGGTCGGGTGAACATAAAAGCGAGTTTGCGACATTAAATGAGTCTAGATCATTTGTGACTTCATTTAAATCAAGCATTTTTAAGATTTAATCTGCGGGCAAAATTTGGAACGAGGTGGTTGCATGGAAATTGTTTTTTTTTTTTTATTATTATTTTATGTAGGCTTAGCGTAATAATTGAGTGACATGAAGTTGGTACCAGATTTTTAAAACAGTTAAAATATTTGCCACCGTCATAAGAAACATGTGGGTGCGAATTTTGGAAATGTATCGTTAACTTATTTTTATAAATTAAATGTGATGTGTATAAGGTATGGCGATTGTACCGCCTGTGTATAGTGTGTATGTGCGTTAGACTGATTGTTAAGTGTTTGAATGTTCGGTGTGAATAAGGAAGTTTTTTATGTGTACATATTTTACAATTATATTTTCTAAATAAATATTTAATAGTAATAAGATAAGCACCTTCCAAGAAGAATGACACAGATACACTCAATAGTCACTGTTTGGCATGGAGATCACGCAGATCTTGTTCAGATTTAATAAGTACTTGTTTAGTCCCTTCTTCCCTGCGAAGATACACTCTGGAGTTCGAAGTCCAGCAGAATCTATACCCATTCTCCTTAGCAAAAGCTCTCGCTAGAAAGAAAAGTTTTTTCGTCGAATATGACAGATATTCATCAATATATATTGGTGTTTTTTCTCCTGGCAATCCAATGTGGTGAGTGTGTAGCTTTTCCGTTGGCTTGAGTGATTTATTGAAATTACGAACAGAGGTAAGAATATCATATTTCAATTGTACCTTCGAAAATTCGACTATGATATTTCCTGTTGAGCCAGGCTTAGTGGGGCCGCGATAAATATCTCGTAAATCCGTAGGCTGTATGTTTATATTTAGATATTTTCCTATATTGCATACAATTCCTACCAGGTCATTTGTGGTCTCTTTACTATTTTTTGGAAAATTCCGGACCTCAATTACTGCAGATCGCGACATCCGTTGCAGCTCCTGAATTTTTCCCTCCAACAAGACTAGACATTCCCGATTTTCTTTCTTCTCTTTTTCCAGTGCCGCTATTCTTGAGTGCATTTCCTCGTATTTTTTGTCGACGAATTCCAAAGTTTTTTCTAGGTCTTGATAGGATTTCTGTATATCTATACATTTCGCTTTAACTTCTGTAATCTCCGATACAAGTTTTTTTAATAAGGAATCCTGGTCAGATTTCCACAGTGCAAGGGCGGATTCTTGATCAGTTTTCCAGGAGCAGAGCAGGCTTTTAATTTCATCCTTGAAATTCGCAAACATATTTTTGTCGTCAGGCGAATCAGTGCGCTGGCGCTTATTCCTCACAGACACGAAGGACTTCTCAAACTCCTTACCCACTTTAGATGGAATATCGGGTTCAGATTGTGCCTGTACACCTGCAGTGACGCTGGACGATGTTGGCGAGCGTTGAAGTGGCATTATAATAATTTCCTGTGGTCACTTTGTAGCAAGTCACAAAAAGCGTAATAGATAAGCAAGCAAAAGCAATTTTTATTTATTATTTAACTGCAAGGGTATTCGCATACGCGTAGAAAATTATTAATTGAACGCGCAAGCCACTGAAGCTATACGGTATTGGAGCTCAAGAACTCTGGTCGAGCAAAATTGTACGCGGCGAGGCGACGCGACGTCCAGTCGTGCGAGACACCGACACACACGTTAACCGCCGTAACGCAGGGGTCTAGGTAACTGGTTTAGGTGAGGACACTCGCGTGGGCACGGCTGTTTACCGCGGCTATCGGCCGAGAAGTCCCCATAAAATCAGACAATTAGGTATTTAATAAAAAAATAACATAGAATGAAATTATAATTACTAGTTAAATAAACATAAGATGAAAATCTCCATTCAAGATAAAATATAGAAGTCATTTCCTATTTATTCTATATATGTAGATATAATATAAAAATGTTATTTTATAAAATCATCAACTTATCACCTTCTTTTGTTTGATAGAGTTCGTTCGTTGTAATTTAATACCTGTGATTTTTGAGGCAAATGAGAACAGACAAAAGTAAGAGATAGATATAATTATTGTAAACACCAACGCTCGTGGCAGTCGCATAATATTTACTCTTGATCGCACTGAACTGGACTTAAAGATGATGCGCCGGGTAAGGCCCGTAAGTGCGAGCGAGAGAAAATATTATGCGCGACGTTGCTCTATGCCGCTACACAGCTACCTACAGCCAGCGGTTTGGCAACATCTCGGGATTTCTGTGATGCGCGTGCGATATCGAGACCAAATAAAGAAATAATAAAACAACAACAATAATCAACGCGTAATTTTACATTTGGTTTCGATTTTAATATTGAATTCATGAATCTGGTATAGCCATATTTTTAAGTAAACCTATAGCCTTTTTACTCTCAAATGAGCTTAATAATTATTTCTTTTATTTTTATTATTGGGGGGGGGGGAGGGGCGGCTGATGTGAGCCCAAGTGTACGTTGTTGGGCAATTCACGTCTACCGTCAAGTGTCACTCTTACGTCCACGTCGTTCACCCCGGTAATACTTGGATCTGCTAACAGGCAACGTACACTAACACCTACCCTGGGATCCTCGTAGCTGAATTTAGTGATGCTATCCCACTGATGCACTCCAACATCATGGGAGACACTTCCCGCGACCCGTACTCCCTTCTCTCCAACTCCAATTAATCGTTAACCCCTCCCTTATCCTGAATCCTGTCACTCCTTAAGGCCGACCCTAACAAAGGCCTTCGGCTCTACCGGAAAAATGGGAGGCGGCCCGGTAGACTATTAGCCTCTCCTGCGCTATGGCCTGCGCAGTTGAGCGCCGTAAGGGGGGATGAAGGAGTCCTGGAGGGTTGAGTGAAGCGAGGTCGGCGGTAGTACCTTCGCGACACAACACGCCCTCTTTGGTCCGGATTTCAACCGAAACGGTAGCCTCTTTGGGTAGCGCCAGAGAGGAAACGGTCACGCGTCCCGTCAGAGGGCCGCAGCGAGGAGTGGAGGGGTCCGGGGCGGTTTGCCGCTCTGGATGGTTAGGTTCATGCTGACGAGGCAAGGGTGTGTGGAACAACTGGGGTACTCTGAACCGGTAACCCAGCCACACACTTCGAGCTTCCGATGTCGCACCTGACACCAACTCTCTGCTCCTATATCCAGTCGGTAATCCTAGTGCACCACTATGGGCACTCCCAAATGTGCGGGCTCCAAGGAGGGTGGGAAGCTGACTGGATGAATTTTTAACACCACAAACAATGGACACTAATAGGTTCAACGTTCCGCCAACACCCGATGGGAAACCAGAGGGTACTGCTGCTCGCTCGCAGACCGAGAAATCGGAATGCCAGCTTGAGGAAAGCAACACTACACCTCAGATTGAGGACACATTGCAACTGCTAGAGCAGAACTGGACGGTCGTGGCCCGGAAAGGAGCGAGGAAGTTAGAGGAAACTCAGACCCCTGCACCATCCGGTCAGACCTCTAGGCGTTTGTAGAAGCAGAGGGAGCGGACGCGAAGGAGACAGCAGCTCAAACGGGCCTCCCGTTTGACGGCTTCTTCTAGCGACCGTATTGTCCAGTCGGAAGACAAGGGCTCCGGAACGCCAGGGGGAGCGAAAGGCAGCCAGCTGCCCAAGCAACCCCAGGTGATGCCGGGCCCGAGTCGGAAGCTAGATCGCCCAAAGCCGAAGGGGAAAGGACCCGCGAAGACGAAGTCTAGGGCCAAGCGGGCTAGGCTCGATGAGACAGTGTCTCCTCGAGGCGAATCCAAACGGCCTAAGACGACGGTCGAAGACCGGGTTTATCTCGAGACCGACGGCGGAGCAAATTGAGGAGAAGCTCGAGGAAGCCTTTTTACAGGCAGCGATGAGCACGGAACGTCCGGCCTGTATGAGGGAGGGTCTTGCATTTAGCGAGAAACCCCTCTACGCGGACGGGTGCCTTCGCTTTACTTGCACCAACACCGCAACGTTTGGGTGGTTCCAACAGGTGGTACGAGACCTCCACGACTCGGACCTGGGAGAGCTTGTTGTCCTCCGGGACGACGAGATCCCCAAGAGAGTCAGGTGTGGTTTTGTGCTGCCTAAGCTCTGGAAACACGATCAGGCGTTGCTAGGCAAATGCCTACAGATCGGGAATCCAGACCTGACACCCGAACGTTGGCTGCTTAACGGCATCCAACAGCAGCCTTCCATCGGGGCCACATTCGTTGTGGTTTCGATCCCTGAGGACGTTGTGCCTGCGATCCTGGCTAGGGGACGCCGACTCAGCTTTATGTTTGGGTCGGTGTACCTGAAGTTCAGGGACGCCAAGGGGAAGTACGTCGACACTCTGCCGACGTCCAACCCCTCAGCACCACTCGGGGCTCAAACCACGGCGAAACTTACACCAGCGCCCCCAACACCATCTGCATCTAGCGCTGGCCCCACGGAGACCGTCGTTCCACGTGCCTCGTCACCGGCTGTCGAAGTTCCGGGACCCTCGCAGGTGGCGTCTTCGCCGCTTAGTGAGGAGTGTCTCCTGGAGCTCGACGGGCTGGGGCTTGAGGACGTTGACTGCCAGGACGATGGCGTCCCTCTGCAGTAGTGCAAACATACTGCAAATAAATCTCCACCACAGCGTAACCGCTACGGCTCAGCTTCGGCGGTGGTTGGAGACCAACAACACAGCAGTTGCACTAATCCAGGAGCCGTGGATTAGGAGTGGCACGGTGCGAGGACTCTCCAGCATAGGAGGTAAGCTCGTTCAAGCCACTACTAGCGACGTAAGGTCCTGCATATACATTTCCAAAAACATCAGAACACAGCCCTTAATGAATTTCTGTTCCAGAGATCTCTGCGCTGTAAAACTGACCCTAAACCAAGATAATAACAGTTGTGACGTGATCATAGCCTCTGCATATATGCCTGACAGCGAGCGGGCCCCACCAGAAAACGTTGTGTCTCTGGTCCGCTTCTGTGCTCGGGAAAACGTAGAACTGATCATCGCGACAGACTCCAATGCCCATCACCCTGTGTGGGGAATGGAACAAAGCAACAACAGAGGTAACCAATTATTTGAATTCCTCCTGACTACTAACCTAGAGTTAATCAACACAGGCAATGAACCTACCTTCGTAGGCAGACGGTGCAAGACCATCATAGACCTGACCCTCGCGACACCAAAAGCGGCAACAGCTATATCTGGCTGGCATGTCTCCGATGAGGCATCATGCTCAGATCACCGCTGGATCCGCTTTACACTACAGGTAGGAACTCTATCTCCTACACCCCAAAGGTATCCTCGGAAAACCGATAAACACCGCTACGCACAACTACTGGTGGACCTTCTAAGAAACAACTCTGGTAAGGGCAGAATTGAAACCACGGAGCAGCTAGAACAACAGGTAAAACACTTGACAGACAGCATAACGCGTTGCTACGAAGAGGCCTGCCCCCTTAGACTCCCGAACTCGAGAGTATCCGGAAAACACCACTGGTGGGAGCCGGAGCTCGAGAGATTGAGAGGAAAGGTGAGGAAGTGCCTTAACAGAGCAATGAATACATGCAGCGACACAGACTGGGACAACTACAAAGCTACCAAAGCTAAGTACAAAAAACGTATCAGATACTGGAGAACAGCCTCCTGGAGGAACTTCACCGAGGAGATAAGCTCCACCAACCAGGCAAACCGGGTAAGAAAATTGCTGGCCAAGCAAGGCCCTGGCGTGCTGGGAAGCCTGCGTCGACCTGACGGCACATTGTCCCACAATCGTGCTGACTGCGACGCTATCCTCCTAGAAACCCACTTTCCGGACTGCCAGCTTACAGAGCAGGTGACTTGGCAAGATGAACCTCCAAGTACAACAGAAGGATGCTGGAGACTAGCAGAGACGGTAATTACGCCTGAGGGAGTAAAGTGGGCTATTAACTGCTTTGCGCCTTTCAAATCTGCTGGCTCTGACGGCATCTTCCCAGCACTACTACAATGGGGCGGACAGGATGTGGTCGATGCGGCTACTCGTATACTAAGATCATGTCTGGCTCATCGGTACACTCCACATCCGTGGAGGGAGGTCAAGGTAGTATTCATACCCAAACCGGGTAAAACCGACTATACTAACCCTAAATCCTTCAGGCCCATTAGCCTAACAACCTTCTTACTTAAGACAATGGAAAGGCTATGTGACAGATACCTACGCAGTGGAGCATTAATCAATGCCCCACTACACAAACATCAACATGCCTACAGTTCAGGTAAATCTACTGAATCGGCTCTCCATCAGTTAGTCGGTAAGATAGAAGAAGCCCTTCAAAATAAACTTATCTGCCTCGGAACCTTCATCGATATAGAGGGTGCTTTCGATAAGACCAACTTCACCAGCATTGAGTCTGCTCTCAGGAGACACGGAGTAGAGCAACAAATCATTGACTGGACAGTTAACATGCTTCGCAATAGAATAGTTCGGGTAAAAGGTGAGGACAGCAGAGGAGCACTGGTGGCAAGAGGATGTCCGCAAGGAGGGGTTCTTTCGCCACTTCTGTGAAACCTCGTAGTTGACGACCTGCTGACCAAGCTAAACTCGAACCACTACTACACCATAGGGTATGCAGATGACATTACTATACTTACCCTAGGCACCCACGCCAGCATTACCTGTAACACCATGCAAGGTGCTTTGAAACTGGTTGAATGCTGGTGCAGGAAATACGACCTCACAGTTAATCCAACAAAAACAGAGCTGGTAATGTTTACAACCAAACGTGACGTAGGTGCTTTCAACTTGCCGAAGCTGTTTGGTATCACACTACAACTGTCGAAGGAGGTAAAGTATCTAGGCCTTATACTTGACAGCAAGCTAAACTGGAGTAACCATGTGGAACACAAAATCAAGACAGCCAGCGTAACACTTTGGCAATGTCGTCAAATGTTAGGGAAGCGCTGGGGTCTTGCACCAAAACTGTTCCTATGGTTATATTTCACAGTCATACGACCAATGGTAAGTTATGGCGCCATCATATGGTGGCCGAGATCTATCCAGACTACTTGTGTCAACAAACTACAAAGCTTCCAGCGGCAGATATGCAGCGCGGTGACCGGGTGCATGAGTACAGCTCCAACCGCAGCACTGGAAGTTATTTTAAACATCACACCGCTCCATATCTACATAAGACAGGAAGCGGCTAAAACAGCGTTGAGACTACAAAAGTTTGGACTGGTAAGGTTCGAAAGAGCAAAGCATCTCAACGGTATACTAAAGGAATGGGTAAACACTCCGCTCATAGATGCTGCATGTGACAAAGTAATACCCGCCTTCATATTTGACAAAAAGTACAGAATACATCTACTGGATGACAACGATCCAAAGGTAACACACAAGGCTCTCATGATCTACACCGACGGCTCTAAAACCTCATCGGGCACGGGCGCGGGTGTATTCTCTGAGGACCTCGACATACACATCGCGTTCCCCTTAAGCCCATACAACACAGTGTTCCAAGCTGAATGTATGGGCATCACACTGGCGGCAACAGCGATCCTTTCAAGAAAGGTAACAGGTCAGGAAATACGAATACTGTCCGACAGTAAATCAGTCCTACAAGCTCTAGATGCTTGTTTAGTCAGATCGAGCCTCCTACAAGAATGCCACCAAACCTTAAACAAGGTAGGGTCAAGCAATTCTATTACCATCCAATGGATTAAGGGACACAGTGGATCACGCGGAAACGACGCTGCGGATGAGCTGGCCCGGAAGGGATCTGATACGACCCCAACAGGTCCTGAACCAATCGTCCCAATACCGGTAAGCTGTCTCGTCAATAAAATCCGCGAGCACACTGCCGAACTAGACCAGCAATACTGGCTCGACCTGGAGATGTGCAGGCAGACCAAGCTCGCTTTGCCACGGGTGAACGCTGCCTTCTCCAAAACTCTCCTACAGCTAAGCAAACCTACATTGCGCATGGTAACGGGTGCTATCACTGGACATGCACATTTTAACAGACATCTTTTCAACTTAGGTGTTCGGGACAGCCCCCTATGCAGAGGATGCATGGAGGCAGAAGAAACAGCTACTCACGTTCTGCTGGAATGCAACGGAGTGGCCGAATACCGGGCGAAATACCTCGGCTCACCGGGAAACCTTCAAGAGGCAGTCACCAATGTGAAGGCCCGGGGGGCGTTCCTGGGGGAGCTGGGCTGGCTGGAGTGATTCCGGCCATACACCCTCCTCACGCAAAACAGGCGCCATAAGGACGTCGAGTTGCGGAAACGCCCGTAGCGACAAGAAGAAGAAGATGCTCTTGTAAAAATAGGTACTAGCTTTCCGTCAGCGGCTTCGCACGCGCAGAACAAAACTTTGATCATACATTGTAACCCCTTAGAGTATAAATAAGAAAATACTACCATTTTCTATTTCTCTCGGTAATTAGAAGCCTAATTAATTACCAACTCCGATATTAACAACCTTAAAAAATTTAATTTTAAATTTATACACATTTATCCCCATTTTAAGGAAGTTTCCTAAAATCCTTTTTAGGCAACGACTCCTAATATTTACCTACTTTCGTGTAAAATTTCACCTTCATATTTAAACTTTTAATTTAAATTAAAGTTGATGCTGTCACTTTCTTTGTAGAAACAAAATTTCTTGGTAAAACAAAATAAGACAACACGCGACTTAATGAAGCATTACCTTTAATTGACGCCTTAGAGTGCGGCCGTTAGTGACATATAAAATATCACTGAATTATTCAGGAGTTATGATTCTTATAAATAAATAAGTTGTTAAATAATCTACAGAACTCTTACTTCGTAAATAGCACGAACGATTACAACTGTTTCCGGATTTAATTATGTAGGTAATTGAAAAGAGGACATTCACTAAATCATTTACGAATTCCTAACAAAATGTAATATCATGAGCATACATTCATCACAACACAACCGAACTATTGCTGTTCATTCATAAAAAGTCGAGAGCCCGCCCACTAACGAATCGTACAAAACGAGTGCATGGCAAAATCGCCTTAAAGCTGGTCAGGCGGCCGTGACCGTGTTTGTACAAGTAATTATTGTTCTATTATATCTTTCCACTAAGTTAACTTGTGGGGTATACTTAGGTGTATAATGCACGTTAGGTATACGATATTTATTAAAAAGACTATCCATGAGCTTGCTTGTAAATTGGGTGCCGTTATCCATTAAAATGGTTTGTGGAACACCATGTACGAGAAACACAGATTCCTCAAGGATTTTCGTAATTACATCTGAAATCGCTTTTTTAATAGGAAAGATCAAGCAATATTTCGAAAAACAGCAAGTAATGACGAAATTATAACTATTACGAAGTTTTGTAGTGGGGAGAGGCCCCATAAGATCTATGGAAATAGTTTGAAAAGGACGTGAACAACTTTTAGGACGACCCATTTCTCCTAATAATTGATGATTTTGTGATTTATATGAAAGACACTTGTCACAAGAATCTATATATTTAACTACATCATTATACATGCCAGGCCAATAATAACGTAAGGCAGGACGTTTGTATGTTTTGAATATGCCCAAATGAGCAGCGGTAGGCTCACTATATGGTTTCCTTTAATAATATTCTCACGGAATTCAAAACAAACTACTTCTTTCCATGAGAATTCAGAAGTGAATTCATGTTTGTTTTTAGATAAACGGAATAATGTATCTTTTTTAATAATAAAATTTGGAAATTTTGCAGGGTTATTTAAACAACCGACATATATTTTTTTGTACCAAGCGTCTTTAGAGTTCAAATAAGAGTTAGCAGTCGAGATGGCGTTACATGGGATTCTGGAAAGGGCATCAGAAATCACGTTATCGGAACCTCGACGATGTTTAATGACAAAGTTAAATGCCGACAAACGTACTCCCCAACGAGCTAACCGACCGGTCGGATTACTAAGAGAGAGAAACCATTTCAGCGCGCTATGTTCGGTATAAACTGTGAATGGCTGACCGTTTTCAATATAACAACGCCAATATTTAAGCGCAGTTAGAACGGCTAAGGCTTCGCGTTCAGTAATGCCGTAGTTTTTTTCAGATGCAGTAAACGACTTGCTCATGTCGCAATAGCATGTTCCCTGTCATCGATAGTTTGGGAAGCATAGCACCAATACCGTAACTACTAGCGTCGGTATGTACTTCGAATGGCTTAGTATAATCTGGACAGAACAAAACCGGGGCAGAGTTAGTCTCTGCCCCGGTTCAGTTTCACACACTCCTTCAATTTTACAAACGCGGAGGATGCTTCAGGTGTTCACTTGAAAAGAGCGGCCCCTTTCCTAGTTGAGGTCAATTTATTTCAGGGCCCAGCCACTGTACTAAAGTTTGCGACAAAACGTCTGTACCAAGTTGCGGTCCCTAAAAATCTTTACAATTCTTTTCGAGAAGTAGATGTCGGGTAATTAAGAATAGCTTCAACTTGAGCCGGATCAGTACGCAAACCGTAATTGTCAACTACATAGCCTAAATACTTGAGTCGTGGCTTGAAAAATTCACATTTCTCGAGATTAATTGTAAGATTTGCTTGTTTTAACTTGTCTAATACACGTAAAGGTAAGGTCACGTGACTGTTGAAGTCCTTGGAAACGCAAATAATGTCATCAAGATACGCGAAGTCGTTGAGATCATATTCGGCAAATAACATATCGACTAATCTCTGCTGTGTTGCTGGAGCGTTTGTGAGTCCTAAAGCGGTTCTTATAAAACAAAATGTGCCTCTATTTGGGACATAAAAGGCTGTTCTTTCGCGATCTTCAGGCGTGATAGGAATCTGCCAAAAAGGTTTGGATAAATCTATGCTAGTTAAGTAGCGCGCATCTCTAAGGTTATCCAAAATTTCGGAGATGTAAGGTAAATTATAAGCATCCCGTTTAGTGACAGAGTTGAGTTTTCGGCTATCAAGACAAAATCTAGGTTGTCCGTTCTTTTTAGTCACGATTAAAACTGGAGAAGACCAGGCACTTTCACAGGGCTCGATCACGTCTAAGGATAACATTTCGTCAACCTGCTCAACTAAAATTCGTTGTTTCTCAGGTGAATAGGTTGTCACCTGAGAAACAACGAATTTTAGTTGAGCAGGGCAACGTCAGTAACGTTGACGAACAGGTTGAGCGTCACCAGTGTCAATTCGGTGAGTCATAAGATGTGTAACTCCAAGACCTTTTCGTTCAGCTGATATATTCTCGAACTGTTTAATGACGTTATCAGCTAATTGTTTATGAGAATCGTCTAAGTTTGAATAACTTTGAATGAAAGTTGGTTGTGAGTCAACAAGTGAAGCTGTACTATCAATATTGCTACACAGTTCGATACTATTAATGTACTTAGGGCATAAAGAAAATATAACTAGAAAAAATTCCACGCGGACCAGGCAGCAGACGGGACTCGAACCCGCACCCTTCGCAATCCGGGCGAATGCACTGACCAATTATGCTACCGCGGCCCTCACGGACCGCGTCGAAATTCTTTCTAGCTATTCTTAAGCTGCAAGGCAGCGCCATCTCTTCGCATTATAGGTAAACCCACAATGTCAAATGAATACTTTTACAAGTATTAAACATTTGAAAGAAGAAATAGCAATTATAGTTATAATTTTTATTATTTTTAAAGCATGTAACTGCTTGATGTTTAAATCTAAAGAAAATATAAATATATATTGCAGCTTAAGAATAGCTAAAAAGAATTTCGACGCGGTCCGTGAGGGCCGCGGTAGCATAATTGGTCAGTGCATTCGCCCGGATTGCGAAGGGTGCGGGTTCGAGTCCCGTCTGCTGCCTGGTCCGCGTGGAATTTTTTCTAGTTATATTTTCTTTAGATTTAAACATCAAGCAGTTACATGCTTTAAAAATAATAAAAATTATACTTAGGGCATAGTTGAAATTTTTGCCAAAAGTCTATTCCTAAAATAAGACTTTGTGTAATATTAGGTACCACAAAAGCCTTCAAAATGTGAAATTGGCTTCCAAAATTTACTGGCAAGTTAATATTGCAGGAACAATTTCCCAACGCAGAATTGGTGTTTTTGGGGGACTTTAATGCTCACCACAATTTGTGGTTAAGTTCTTCCAAAACTGACCATGCAGGGGTCTCTGCTCACGCATTTGCTCTCACGCATAACTTGAAGCAACTGGTTGATCAGCCCACCAGGATCCCAGATATTCCAAGTCAAGCGCCTTCTTTACTGGACCTCCTGCTCACGACCCATCCACAGGGCTATCAGGTTGTGGTAAGAGCCCCCCTGGTCTCGTCAGACCACTGCTTGATATCTGCCAAAGCACCACAGGCCAAGCCTCCGCGTCCAGCAGTGGTCAAGCGCCGTATCTGGCATTATGGGTCGGCAGATTGGGACGGTATGCGTGATTACTTTGCGTCCGTCCCTTGGAAGTAGCGCTGCTTCAGTGACAGGGACCTATCGGCCAGTGCCGTTGCCATTACTGAGGAGATTATAATGGGTATGGAATACTATATTCCTCATTCTGATCTCATCAGTAAGGACATACGTAACCTCTGGTTCAATCACGACTGTGCTGAAGCTGCTTCGCGTAAGCAAGCGGCATATCGTGCTTGGATCAGAGGCCGCGCTCTCAAGGATCCCGAGGTCGATTCACTCGAAGCAGCCTACAATTTTGCTTCCAAGGCCTGTAAGAAGGCTTACATCAGAGCGGATGCCCAGCGCGTTGCACGTGTTGGCCAGGAACTTATGACGCATCCTACGGGCTCCCGTAGCTACTGGCGTTTCGCCAAAGCCGTGCAAAAAAACTTCTGCCAGCCCTCGCTGCCACCTCTGAGATGCCCAAACGGAACACTAGCCCATAAGCCGCAGGAGAAAGCCGATTTACTGGCAAAACTCTTTGCGGCTAACTCCCGAATCGATGATTGCAATGCACTGCCACCATCATTACCTCACTGTTGCACAACGATGCCTGATATTAAAATCAGGCAGCGCGAGGTTCGTGCCGAATTGCAATCACTCGACGTCCGGAAAGCTAGTGGACCTGATGGCATCCCAGCAGTAGTACTTAAAAAATGTGCAGCGGAGTTGTCTCCTGTGCTCACGCGCTTGTACCAATGCTCGTATTCTTTGGGGCGAGTGCCGGAAACTTGGAGAGATGCTAATGTGCAACCGGTGCCCAAAAAAGAGGATCGCTCAGACCCGGAAAACTACCGGCCAATAGCAGTCACCTCAGTTTTATGTAAAGTTCTAGAAAAGGTCCTTAATAACCATCTGACCCGCTACCTAGAGGATCACTCACTGATTAATGATCGTCAATATGGTTTTAGACCGAAACGATTGACGGGTGATCTTCTAGCGTACTTAACTCATATCTGGGGTGAGGCTATCGACAAGCGTGGCGCGTCGTTGGCTATCAGCCTTGACATTGCCAAGGCGTTCAACAGGGTATGGCACAAAAGCCTTCTCTCCAAGCTTCCGGCATACGGTCTGCCTGCTCAGCTCTGCGCCTGGGTAGCTGACTTCCTGCGTGAACGTAGAATTTGTGTCCTTACAGACGGATGTAGTTTGCAGTTCATGTCAGTGAATGCCGGCGTTCCCCAGGGCTCCGTCCTATCCCCCACTCTCTTTCTGCTGCATATCAATGACTTAATTCCTCTTGGGAATATTCATTGCTATGCAGACGATAGTACAGTGCATGCGGGGTATCTCGGACAAGCAGCGGCTGGGCAGGCGGTAACCAAGGAAAAACGGGAGAAACTTGTCATTGAACTCAATCAGGCTTTGGACCACATTTCCGAATGGGGTACCAGGAACTTGGTTGAGTTCAATGCCAAGAAAACTCAGGCTTGCGCTTTCATGGCAAAAACATCGCCATTCCTTCCCCTTCCCTCTCTTCAGGGCACAACACTACCGCTACAGAGCAACATTTCCATGCTCGGTATGGAAGTTCGCTCAGACCTGAATCCAAAGAACTACATCGAAACTGTGGTCAAAACAGCTTCACGCAAACTCGGAGTCCTGAACAAGGTGCGGCGTTTTTTCACGCCCGATCAACTGTGCTTGTTGTACAAAACGCAAGTGCGGTCCTGCGTGGAATATTGCTCGCACCTCTGGGATGGCTCCGCCAAGTACTTGCTCGATGCTTTGGATAGGTTACAGCGGCGCGCGATCCGCATCATAGGCGATGAGGAGGTGACTAAACACCTCGAGCCTCTTCAATTACGCCGTGACGTGGCGTCACTAAGCGCGTTCTATGGTCTGTACCACGGCGAGTGTTCTGAGGAGTTATTCTCTCTTATCCCACCTTCTCCTTTCCTTCAGAGGACCACGCGCGCTGGCCAACGTTGTCACCGTCTAACTGTGGCCTACAATTCCAACGCGTACAAAGAAATTTGGGGACTCATTTCTTTGTCGCACTATCCGTAAATGGAATGCTCTGCCCGCTCACGTGTTCCCTTCCTCTTACAACCTGGGATCCTTTAAAAGAGGCGTGAAGAAGCAACATACAGGCCGGCAGGGTGAGGATGGCTGGTGTGGCAAGTAGAACTGCTGTATCAGCGATCTTCGCGTCTGGACTTTACCTTCACTTAACATCAGGTGGGGTGGAGTCATTTGTCGTATCTATCTATAAAAAAAAAACCAATACCACTAATTTTCTGACCTCCGGCAGCCGTCGCAGTAATAAAATCTTCTGTGATAATAGGCAAACCATGCTTTTCCAAAACTAAATGAGCTTCGTTACCACGTATGGTGACTGCGGAGCCAGAATCCAAAAGTCCCTTAATATTTAAACCATTGATTTGTAAAGTTACGTAAGGCCTATTATCCATTTCAGTGTTTTTGTTGAGAATTGTATGAATATTGTAAGAATTAAAAAATATTTAATTGTTATGACTTTATTTATTTTTTAAGCATTTAACTGCTAGATGTTTAAATCTAAAGAAAAGTTTACTAGAAAAAAATCCACGCGGACCAGGCAGCGGACGGGACTCGAACCCGCATCCTTCGCTATCCGGGCGAATGCACTGACCATTATGCTACCACGGCCCTATTAGCCGCGTCGAAATTTTCCTAGCCTTAAGCTGCAAGCAGCGCCATCTCTTCGCATTGTAGGTAACCCACAATGTCAAATGAATACCTTTTCAAGTATTAAACATTTGAAAGAAGAAATAGCAATTATAGTTATGATTTTATTTATTTTTTAAGCATTTAACTGCTAGATGTTTAAATCTAAAGATTTATTTTATTTAATTGTATCAAGCCATTTCCGCCAGTCATCTTTATCAAAATTCTTATTCAAGCAACTCCCACGCACTAGTTTTTTGAATTGTCCCTCTTATCTTTTTGACAAATTGGATATTCAGGAGTCTTAAAACCTTTATGACCACAGACAAAACAAACAATTTCACCCGTGTTAGCTGTACACTGTCTGAGGTTGTGAGTATCATTACGACAACGAGGGCAGTAACGTTACTTTTGATTGGAAGAATCTATAGCATGTATATAGTTATTAGAAGTAGAATTAGGTTTATAATTAATAAAAGTGCTATTTTTGTTACTTTAATATGAAGATTTAATATTAAAATAATTATAGTTTTATAAATGAGAAAATCTATCTGTATTAAATTTACTGTTATCAACATAATTTTGTTTTGATTGTGAAGCCCCAGAATAAGCAAACTCAGGTGCTAGAGTTTTCTGTGTAAGTTTGGGAGGTTCTTTAAATTGAGAAAGACGCACCTGTACACATTCATAGTTACGACAAGCGGCTCTTGTTACGTTCCTAGGGTGTTTAAATGAAACCAGACCCTTGGTGTAAACAACAAATTTATTTGGGCGTGGTTCGAAGTGCCCGGGTAAAAAAAACCGTTAGAGTATTTGAAGTTCTTTGCTTTCCCGGCCAGGCTTGGTACTCTCCTGGTAGTTCCGCCGAAGAGAAGTCCGGGCCCAGAGAAGATGGAGATGGTCACGAAGCGGTGGTCGTACTGGTCGACAGTGAAGTCCCGAAAGAAGTCGGAAGTCGTCGCCAGGCGATGGGGTGACCGTGACGGGATGGATTGCTGGTCGAAGTCACACGATGGTGTACGGTGGACGCCACACCATGGACCCTGTAATATGGTCGCATTAATAACCAAACTCCGTTGTCTCCTCTGATTGTGGCCATGGCAAGAACTGGAGTAGAAAAGTACCCGGAACGTATGTGTGTTTTGTTATAATTGCCACAATCAGATCGGAGTTACAATCGGAGAAATAAAACAATTAAATAAGCTAAAGCACAGCTTAGTAAGCTTAAAAAACAATACAAAAACAACTAGTCTAAAAAAACATCAGGAGGCCGCTAGAGGGCGTTATCAAGTAAACATTATCTCCGTATAAACATTTTATTTAAAAATTGTTAAACCAAAAGTAATACATTTAAAGTGGTAAAAAAATCATTTTCTAAGTGTAATAACTGAGTGACAGTGTTGGTGACAATAATACTTTAGTACAACAATAAATTTTCATAATATCTATAGAAAATATTTTGACAGTAATTGTTTTTTCATCTGTTTTTTTTTCGAAGTGCTGGTGGATCGGACAAGTGTGGTGTCAAATAGTCGGCCATTCCAGGTCCCATATTGCTTTAATCCTGCATTTTTCTGGATTTCGGGAATATTTTTTTTATTTGGAGTGGAGGGTGAATAAAGATTGAATAAACGACGGGCGATAGAATAGCTTTTATTGCACAAAGTATAGCGTCATCTGGCGGTAGAGGTGTGAATCAACACAACATCGTACAACTGCTTAAACAAATTGCTCGGATTAGCATACATTAGAACCATTAGACATGAATAAGTGTACTGGGTGTGGAAAGTTTCTGCCGACGACGACGATAGGTGTCGCTACGTGTAGCTTATGTCCTTTGAAATACCATAAAGCTTGCTTGGCCATGTCGGATAAGGCTCAGATATCAAAAGACTGGGTTTGCCCAACCTGCAAGCTGGGTGCACGGAAGGGCGATAATAGCCAAACACCAGTAAAAGGGATATGTGATACCGCACTTGCTAAATCCAAATCCCCTAGTTCTATTAAGGAAGCGGAAGCTGTAGCATCCGGCAGCAGCTCAGGAGTGGTGGCAGCCGCACTCCCTTCATCAGATGGTGCCGAAATGCTCGAGTTTCGCAGGGTGTTTGCAGAGTGTATGGCTGAGATGAGGGAGTTCCGGAGTGAGCTGACGTTGCTGCGAGAGACTTTCACCGCCACGACCGAGCGGCTGGACGTCATGGATCAGAGATTGGACGGGATGGATAAGAAGCTGCAGGAGTTTGAGAGTCGGGAACCTGAGGACGGGAGCGGGCGGGTAACAGAGCTGGAGCGCACCGTGGCGGCGTTGAAAATCGAACTCAACGATAGAGACCAGGATGCTTTGCTGGTCGATGTTGACATCGGCCAGGTTCCAGAGGAGAAGGGGGAGAACACGATGCATACGGTGCTAACGTTGGCCACCCGCCTGGGCGTGACGCTGGAGGAGCGCGACGTGGTGTTCGCGGAGCGCGTGGGCGCGCCCCCCGTGGAGGGCGAGCGCGCGCGCCGACACACGCGCGACGAGCTACTGCGCGCCGCGCGCATCCGCCGGCACTTCAAATCGTCGGAAGGAAGTCGCATCTTCGTCAACGAACGACTGACTCGCCGGAACCGCTTCCTCTTCAATAAAGTTCGCACGGAATGCCGCAACCTTAATTGGCGCTATTGCTGGACAAAGCAGGGCCGGATCTACGCTCGCCAGGGCCAGGGCAAACCCGCTTTCCGGCTGTGCACAGAAGAAGACTTTACGCGTGTGTTTGGTGGTCAGTCATCGTGACTCAAACTAACCTGTAACTATTATTTACTTTTAATATTGCTCAAACTAGCCTATTTTTATCAAATTGTCATAATATCGTTCATATTAAGGAAAGGATATCCACACTCACCTCTTATAGTTATATTAAATACCCAATTTACTTTGTTTGTAATTATCTTACTTATTTTCACTCTTAAAAAATTATCAAAGATAAAGATACTTTGTTTTACTGGGGCTTTACTGTCATCTTATTTAAAAGTTTTTCAAGTGTTAAGGTTAATGTTATCAAATAAAATCATATCAATCAGTGCATTAATAGAATATATTGTGCATATTATTTATCTACATAAACATAACAATATTCTATCTAATACCATCTATATACTACACATAACAATATTGTTATTAATGTACCAAAATATGTTCCATTATATTTACAAATTTTACAATTATTCATATTACAAAATCAAAAGTATCATTTTTATATTGTCCTGCAATTGTCAAAGTATGTTTGTGGCTATTGCATGTATATTAATCAGTGATTTTGACAAATGATTAAAAATAAGAATCTCAAAGTTGGAATTTTTAATGCTGGGTCGCTCGCTACGGGACATGAGGAGTTTATGGTGGCAATGGAAGAGTTGGACCCTGATATCATGGCAATAAATGAGACCTGGTTAAGAAAGGGTGAGGAAAACAAAGCACCTAAGTTGTCTAGCCATCGTCTGCGATACATCCCCCGCCCAGACCACATACGGGGTGGTCGTGGTGGTGGAGTGGGATTTTATGTGCGTAAGGGCATAAATGCACGTACCTGCCCTCATCCTGTTGCATCAATGGTGGAACAAATGTGGATAAATGTTCACATTCATAACCAGAACATCATAATAGGGACTGCATACCGTCCACCATGGTTGAATGTTGAAGTGTTTTTTGACGCTATTACTGATGCCATCGCTTCTTTCACTAAGCGAGATGGGCTGGTGCTGCTGGGAGATTTTAATATCGACTTACTCGCTGGTGGCAGCAGTAACCCGCGGACATTAGTCCAATTCGTGGAAACCATGAACCTACAGCAGGTGGTATCGGAGCCTACACACTTCACTGACCACAGCAGCACATTGATCGACGTAATCTGCACTGACATCCGTACTATAAAAACCGTAGTGAAGCATTGCCCTGATCTCGGGCACCATGCCATGGTGTCAGCAGAGTTCAAAATAAAAAAAGAAAAATCACAACCACGTTGGGTACAGTACCGACCTCTAAAAGACATCCTTGGGGACCAGTGGGAAGGTGACCTTGAAGCCGTTGACTGGAGTTGTTTTGGAAACGCAAATAGTGTCAACACCTTAGTGGATAACTTCACGCTTTGCTTGATTGGCTTGTTTGATCTGCATGCTCCAATCAGGAGACAAAGGTTCAGGCATCCCCCTCATCCATGGATCACAGAAACTGTCAAATCAATGATGCATATCAGAGACAAATGTCTGCTAACTTATAAGGCTGCTAAAACCAATGCACACAGGGACAGTTATCTGACCATGAAGCACCTGGTTGTTGAGGCTATTGACAGGGAAAAGAAAAGTTACTTTGACAAGCACATTAACATCCATATTAAGAACCCAAAAAAGTTATGGCACAATTTAAAAGGCACGGTGTTGACCAATGAGAAATTGTCATCTGAACTTCCCTCGTTTTTTGACAATCCAGACACTAATCGAGACTACACAATGTGCACTTCCTCAATACCCCTGGTAAGGATGTGGTGTCAGTGTCTCAGTTGACATACTTCGAATACCATAGAAAGTCTGCAGCCATATTGTCATTAAGACCTGTTGATGAAGACTCAATAATGAAAATTATCAAGGGGCTTCGATCCAATGCACAGGGCTGCGATGGCATTTCATTGGATATGCTGTTATTGACTCTTCCTCATACATTGAGTGCAATTGCTACCATCATCAACAGGTCAATAACGGAAAGCACATTTCCGATCGCCTGGAAAACTGCAGTAGTGAAGCCACTACCTAAGGTCAATCAGCCATCAAGTGTCCAAGACCTGCGACCTATATGCCTCTTGCCCTGTCTATCTAAGGTGTTGGAACGGGTAGTCTGTAATCAACTTACACAGCACCTCGAAGACAATGACATCCTTCCTTCCCACCAGTCTGGTTTCCGTAAAGGTCATGGTGCGGCAACTGCACTGGCCGATGTGGTTGATAATATTCTTTCGGATCAGGACCAAGGGTGTGTCACCATCCTCGTTCTTCTGAATTTTTCACGGGCATTCGAAACCATAAATACCACCCTGCTGCTGTCGAAACTATCCTTTTATGGAGCAGACACAGCAACTGTTAAATGGTTTAACAGTTACTTGTCACATAGACAACAATTTGTGGAGCTTGTCGATGAATCGGGCAACAGGTCTTGTTCGTCATTACTTCCTGTCAAGCGTGGAGTACCGCAGGGCTCTATATTAGGCCCTACTCTGTATATTCTCTACAGCGCTGACCTAACTAACATCATTACAAATTGCAAATTCCACATTTATGCAGATGACCTACAACTATACCTCTCCTGTACTCCTGAGAATTTAGATGTTGCAGTAGGCAAAATAAATGAAGACCTTGACAAACTGGCTATTTGGTGCGAGTCTAATTGTCTTGTCCTAAACCCCAAAAAGTCAAAATGCATGGTATTGGGTACCAAAAGGAATATCAAAAAACTCCAAAACTTGCCATTAAACATAATTGTCAATAATGAAGTTATTGAAAGGGTAGATGAAAGTAGTAATTTGGGATTGATTGTGGATAGTCAGCTTAATTTCGAGAGCCATATTACTGAGTGTGTTCGGAGTTGCTTTTATAGACTCAAATTACTATATAAAATAAGACCATATTTACATGAGCAACTTCGAATCAATCTTTGTGAGTCACTGATATTATCAAAATTTAATTACTGTGACACAGTATACGGACCTTGTATTCTGGCTAGAACCGCTAAATTAGTTCAGCGTGTCCAGAACGCCTGCGCGCGCTTCTGCTTCGTTATACCCCCGCGAACTCACGTGACTTCATTTCTCAATAACTCGAATTCACTGAAAATGGAGGCACGCAGAAAGTTTCATCTATGTAATCTGCTATTTGGTGTCATAAAATCCGGCAAGCCAATTTACCTTTACAATAAACTTACCTGGGCCCAAGATCACAGTGCATATATGATAAGAGCTTGCAGGCCGATTTTTAAGATACCGGTTCATAACACAAGAGCGTTTCGTGGATCGTTCAAGTTCGCCGCCACACGGTGCTGGAATGATCTCCCTCCGCCTCTGCGTGACCTGAAAACAATTGGCACATTTAAAAACCACCTAAAAAAACATCTTTTCACAACTCAACAGCAGTAGCAGGATCAATTAAAACTTACCAGCGGTTCTTTCACGTCGTGCATGCAAAGTTTAGGTAATAGGTATCCGGCACGGTGTGGCTTGCGGTTTAATTTTGGGCCGTCTTGCACGATTCCTCGGAGTTATTAAGTCACTCATAATGCGAACCAACGTGACGTGACAATGGGTACGTGGCATCCATCCACTTCACACAAAGATGGAAAGGTACAAAGTACAATACACAATTACACACCACAGATTGCAGTATAATAATCATAATGCATAGATTAAGTATCATATTGCACAGACTACTCGTACTCGTACGTAGTATTTAAGGTATTACGTATATTGACATTGGTGTCGATTCTGAAATGATTCTCTGAGCCTGAATATGAATTTGACGGCAGTGTATCTTTGTCATTCTCTATATAAAATGATAGGGGGGGACTGTTGTTGGGTTGGGTCTTGGGTTTGGAGAGTCATGACAGAGTCGACACCATTATCGGATGCGGTGCGGGTGCGTCGGAGTGCTGCGCTGTATTTCTTTATTTAGGATTGTCATTTTATGTATTTAATGTGTGTATATATATATATATTTATATCATGTATTTATATGTATGTATGTATGCGCAATACAATTAGGATTAGTTAAGCATTGTTGTATGTATTGTATTGTTTTTGTTGCTTGTTAGCGCCTAAGACGTCCTCGCACAGGCCCTGCCAGAATACCAGCGCTGATGCAGTGTGAGAGTATTCTCCCACTGTGTCAGCATAAGCTGAGGCAGGGTCCTGATTGGCCGTCTTAGTTTTATGTTGATATTTTTTGTTTTTAGGTTAAGTTCCTCTTTTATTTATTCTTTAAATTTATAGTATTTTTTATGTAAGATGGCCAATAAAGGTTTTTTCATTTCATTTTCATTTCAACTAGTATAACTTGCAAAAGCATTATAAATAAAGATAAAAATTCAAATCGACGGTTACTATTTTCAAAATTACCAATACGTGGGTTAATGCACTGAGTGTAATGATTGATTATACTTAAACAATTATTCAGATTATTAAAAAAAAATCAAAAAAATATAAAGACCGCGCGTTGTCCGCTAGGTCGCTGGGAGCACAGAACGAGCGCGGGTATGCTTGGAGTTCAATTTCGGAGTGTCAGATGGCCGGCCGCGCCGCAGCCAGCGCGCGGTGGTGCAGGTCGGGGGGGGGGGGGGGAAGGAACTTAAACAATAGGTATTCAAAAAAACTTATTCGTGTTAATAATGTACAATTTAAGTTAATAATATTAAGCGTAATTTCATTTTTAGGTAGAATATTATAAGTTTTAAAAAAAAAAATGTAACAACATTACACTCTAAGCTCATCATCAATGGTCTTGATTTCCGTAAGGTTAAATAAAATATTTGCGTAACATGGACGAAGATTGTGAAGGATAATTTCTAATTGATCGGCTTCATTTGTGTCCTTAAGCGAGTCCAACTTAGAAACTGCATTCCTGTATGAGTCATAGCAATCAGTAAGGTTTTTTTTTAAAACGTCGGTGCAAACGATACGGTTAAGCCAATGATAAAGATGATGTAATAAATTTTGTGTACGAAGCCAAGTGTTTTTATCAATTTGCGCGACCAAGTTAGAATTAGCTCCCTCAAGGACGTCGTTAATACCCTTAAGATCCTCTGCAGGACCGAAAGGACTCGAAAGAATATCCTCCGAAGGATATAATGGTCCGCACTTAGCAATTTGTTTGCGCAACTCCTGAACAGTCGAAGCAGGTGTTTCGCCTCTAATGGTCACTTTGTACTCCAATTCGGTCTTTTGAAGTGATATAATTTTCACGGGGTAAGACATCATGAAGAAAAAAAAATCTTAAATGGACAAAAAAAAAATTGACAACCCTAATAAAATGACAACCCTATCAAGGTGGATGTTGAACAAGTATGGCAAAAATAATACAACTACTCCGTCTGTTACAAAAAATAAACTACTTGTAACGCCCTGGTTGTTAAAAAAAACTACATATTACTACTAAAGCACTTTACTACAAAGCGCTAAAAAACACACAAAAAGGACAATTGGCAAAACGCACCCAGCCCCGCCAACAATGTAATTAGTATGAATCGATATATCTATGAAAAACTAGCCTTTTTTATTATGACACCGTAAAAAAAAATCCCGGGAGTCAAAAGATATGACACCGTAAAAAATATCCTGGTAGTCAAAAGATATGACACATGGGCATATTTAATAATAACTACTTATTAAATAATAAATTAATTTTATAGTACCTTCATTTTATATTATTAGTAACCATAATAATATGCCATATCGTACTATACAACCAGATATACAACAAAGCCTGCCGACCATCCTGCGCTTGCACTTACTGAGCCACCACAAAACGGTTTACGGGGGCTGAAAGACTGGCAGTTGCAAATAGTCGACTTGTCTTACTTCGTTGTGATTGTGGGCTCCCATGTCATTTGATTAATTTTTATCTAACACGCACACGCACGCACGGATATAGGAACCCGATTATCGGTTTTGTCAATAAGTATGGATGAACTGGATTCATGTTTTCTCCGAAGCGTGGACAAGTTTTTGTGATTTGTGGTCGCTCCGTTTTACATAGAAGACAATTTACTATAACGAACAGACCGTTTGAAAAAACCCGAACCCCTGCGGGGATTTTTGGATTTACTTTAGCGTGGCAGAATTACATAACCCTTGCACCTTATGAAGTATTCCCATAATACCTGAGCCGTCTATGTACGGTCGAACTAACTAAATTAATTTCCTTGTTTCATTAATGTTCGTTCTTTATAGTACTTGTACCTATTTAACCTAAAATAACTAAAGACCCCCGGGATGGAATTTGATGCGTTTTGGCACAGATGATCATACCTTTCAAATAAATGTAGTTTAAGCCGTGGCGGACGTAGGTGCAGCGTCCATACATTTTTGTCCAATGTCCTTTCTTTGAAGAACTATCGAGCTTACATCATTCACATCAACGCCGTCTAGGGAGAAAAACAGAAGTATATCAGAATTGAAACTCAATATGAGTTATTTAATTGATGAATCAAATGGTAAAATAAAAATATCACAAGAAAAATTGGAAATGAAATAAAAAAAAATAACACAAAACGTAGCTACAGATTCGTCCATAAAGAAAGCACCAGGTTTCCATAACAGCAACGCTAGAGAGCATCATCATTCAAAACAGATTTTTATTGTAGATGAGCTTCTGAGAGGTCTTGCGGCAGCTATTTTTAATGAAAGGTCAGTAAAATGGAATGACACCTATAAACCGTATGCGTTTATCATGACTGGAGCAACAAGTTCATTAATACTGGAACAATGTAATAATATTTTGCCAAGATTAAACAGCAATGACTTAGTTATTTTAGGGTGTGGTAGCAATGATATGGCTATAAATGAGTATCACTCAAACATATCTATAGCTGTTAATATGTTATGCTCTAGAGCTTCAGTTTTGATCGCATCAGTCATACATAATAGATATTTTAATGAAAATTTTATGTACTATAATTTAAGGTTATGGACCAAACACTGTAAGAATAGTAATACAATAGATATAAATGACTTTATACAGAATAATAGAAAAGACTACATTATTTTTTTAAGTTTTAAGATTAATCTATATATCGACTTTCAACAATATTAAAAAGAATTTCTTTCTGTAGGCCAATTAAAAAAATATATTAGGAAGAACCGTGGTGAAATATGTCACACAAACAAACAAAGATCTTCCTAAAAAAGGGACAATAAGTTATTACTTTTAAACAATACCAAAACAAGTTTTGGGGAACCATTCTAATAAACCGACCTATTCATAGAATAAAACTACTTCTGCATAATCACAACTTTACAGTAGAGCGATTTTAAGTTTGTAAAACGTAAAATATGCTGTAACTTGTATTGGTATTTTTCTATCATTTGAATTTTTTTACTAATCATATAAAGCTTTAAGAAGCAAGTTATGACGCATTTATTGTTTAAAAAAAACTACATTTTAGGCTTATATTTCGTTATTTAAGAGTTTCTTATGTGATTAAGTGACAATTTACTACGGATATCTTTATGTTACATATTCTTGGGAAACGTGTCAAATTATGTGTAGATATAACTTTGTTTCACGTAATTTATATTTTCTGTCGCATCACATTATGATAATATGGCAAAGATTGGGCAAAATCGATCAAACAAGAAAAATAAAATCAAACATTTAGTAAAAATTCTCAGTTTATAACAAAATTGAAGCCGTGCAAGCTGTGTTCTTGCCTATCCAAAAGGTTCTTGTGCTCTTGGCTCTATATTCTTCGGAAACAAAAATCACATGTACCTTTATTCAGTTGCTTTCTTCAAAGTTATAAAAGTTTTAGAATAAATGTTTTTAATAATAATAATAATCATTTACTTCAGATAATTATAGAATTATAATCCATAGAATTATAATTAGTACAAGTTAGTAACAATGTCGGGCTTATCCTATGTTAGTAGTATTAGTATATTAATTAATCAATCATTACCAAATTATCCGCCATATTAATTATATTCACAATTATAATCTATTTTACATGTCAATTAAATTAAGTTAACAATGAATGGGTATAGGTACGACAATATTCATGGGTGTAAAGTATGTAGGTGCACCCAGCGCTTCAACATTGGACTGTCCCTGCGTGCCGCCAATGTTCTCAGGATGCCGTTGGAGCTGGCGCGCAGTCGCCCCAGCATAGATGCACACCTTTTTCTCATTATCGCGTGAAATCCATCTATCTGGGACTCTGCAAACATGCCTGAGGCACTACAAAAGCGCGGCAGCCCCATCAGCACCCTGAATGCATTGTTGTACTGCACACGTAAGTCGCTGTATGCCCTCTGCGTATAGTCCACCCACAGGCTGCATGTGTAAAAAGACTGACAATATGCTTTAAATAGTGTGACTTTAACCTGATTAGTACAATGTGCGAACCTGCGGGCGATCATATTGCATCGGACAGCTAACGACCTGCGTTCCCGATTTATGTCCAAATTGTCATTTAAATTCGACGTGATCCAGTGACCCAGGTATTTAAACTGCTCAACTCTGTTCAACGGTGACCCGTCAAGTGAAACATTTGCAACTATAGAATAAGTTTTATTTTCCGCCTTGAAAACCATTATCTCACTTTTCTTTGAGTTATGCCTTTAACATATTTTTCACAAATACCCAAAAGACGCCTCAAGGCACTAATCGAAGGGCTCAACAACACCATATCGTCTGCATAGCTGATATTGTTTACGCAGACACCGTCAATATGGCATCCGATTTTTGTACTATTGAGCTCCTCAATTAGCCCATTAATGTACAGATTAAACAAGCTAGGTGAAGTCAATCCCCCCTGTCTCACCCCACACTCTCGCCTGTATGCATCAGAAAGCGAGTCTGCCCATCTCACTTGGTTTTTCTGATGATTGTACCAATACCCGAACAACCCAGTGATTTCATTTGGAAGGGTAGTATTACAGCGTAACTTATCCCACAGTGTATCGTATGACACCAAATCAAATGCCCTTGACAGGTCGAGAAAGCATGCATAGATTGGTGTTCTTCTCGTTTTGTAGTATTGGACAACTTGCTTAAGGCACAAAATGGCACTTTCAGTGGAAAGCTCAGGGCGAAAGCCAAACTGAGTGTCATTTAATTTAATGTTTAAATCCAAGTGTTGGCCAAGCAGAGCATCAAGTACTTTTGCAATTATAGTAGCTAACGAAATCGGTCTGTAATTTTTTTTTTTTATTTATTTATTTAATAAGGAACAAACAGTCGTACATAATATAATATGAACAATTTCATCGTTACAAACTGACCTAACAGTTCCATAACATATGACCTAACTTATATAATAATGAACTTAATAGAAGTGGAATAACACCATAATTTAAAAAAGAAATTCAGTACAACTATTGAGCCAAATGGTATAATGCAATAAACGAAGGGACAAACCTCCAATCTGCAGTATCAATCACCAACACAGGTGCTGGTCTCTGACTCAACAGACCAATACTCCGACCCCTCGCTCATCACATTACATGTTCGCCCACCAATTTTTTATACATATTCAAAGATAGGAAAAACACATCAACATCTCCCAAAAAACCATTGTAGTACCTACAAGCCCGCCGCATGAACGTATTTCCAGCATAATTAGTATAAGAAGGTGAAATATAAAATATAGATTTAGAACGTGAGGAGGTTCGTGGTATTTTAAATTTAATTAGTTCTAATAAAGGGGCCGAGTCTTTTCTATTGTTTATAATTTTGTAAAGAAAAATTTGATCCAAATAAGTGCGTCTTTTTTCTAATGAACTTATTCTGTGCCTTTGTGATGCAGTTTGGTAATCTACGAAATTGTATCCAGTTCGATATTCTAGTGACTTTAAAAATTTATTTTGTATTTTTTCTATACGATCTATATTTATATTATAAATAGGGTTCCAGATAACACTGCCAAACTCCAATATGCTACGAACAAAGGAATAATAAAGAATTTTATATGTAAGAGGGTTTCTGAACGGTTGAGCAAGACGAAGAATCATACCAAGTTGTTTATAGGCTTTCGAAACGATTTTGTCAATATGAGGGTTAAAACTTAGTTTAGAATCAAAGGTTATACCAAGATCTCTGATTTCGTGTACACGTTTAATTTTATTACCTGATAAAGTGTAATCAAATCTAATGGGATTAAGTTTACGTGTAAAGGTTATTAAATTGCATTTATCAGTGTTCAAAAGAAGTTGGTTTTTATTACAAAAGTGCTCAAATCGTTGCAGGTCTGACTGAAAATAAAGGCAATCTTCTTGTGAAGAAATAATTTTATAAATTTTTGTGTCATCTGCGTATAGCAGATGAGATGAATTCTGAAAACAACTGTCTACGTCATTTATATATATCATAAATAAAAAGGGACCCAAATGCGAGCCCTGGGAAATGCCTGAAGGGATTTTTAGAAATCTAGATACAAAACCCTTTAAAGCAACTGCCTGGCTGCGATTAGCAATATAGGAACTCAACCACCGCAAAAGGTCACCATGTATACCGAAATTCGATAATTTATTTATGAGAACGGAAGGTTAATTTTATCAAAAGCTTTTGAAAAATCGGCATACACGGCGTCAACCTGGTATCCTGAGTCAAGAGAATTAAGGAGAAAGTCTGCATACAACGACAAGTTTGTCTCAACACTTCGCCCTTTGAAAAACCCATGTTGATGTTGTGATATGTGTCGCGATAATAATGAAGATAATTCGTTAGTGACTATTTTTTCAAATATTTTCCCAAGAACGCATAATTTAGAAATTGGTCTATACTGACCCACGTCATGCTTATTTAACCCCTTTAAAAATAGGAGTAATTAGGGCTTTCTTCCATATCTCAGGAAAGCATCCTTCCGTCAATGATTTTTTGAAAATTATATAAACTGGAAGTGACAATTCGACGGATAATTTAGAAATAAATATAGGGTGCAGTCCGTCAACACCAGCTCCTTTATTAATGTTAACTTGCTTTAAATGTTTTTTAATTAAATCAAGAGTGAAGTGAAATTCTGATACGTGAACGGAACAATCCACAGCTGATAAATCCGTCTGAGGAGAGTAATTGATCAGAGAATTATTTATCGGAACGAAAACTGAGTGAAAGTAATCATTATAAAAGTTACAAATAGTTTCACCATCAGATGATGACACACCATCATATGTCATAAAAGCAGGTATGTTATTCGCTGAAATTTTTGATTTTATGAAGGTCCAAAAGTGTTTAGGTGATGTCTTTATCTTGTCTTCGAAAAATTTAATGCAGTTATTATAGCAATCCCGTTCCAGTTTCTTAGCGCGAGTACGTAATAACTTAAACTCTAGATAGTCCCGTGGGTTGTCGTAGGTTTTCCAAAGTGCATGTACTTTCAATTTTTCTCGAATCACTCTTATTAGCGCCCGTGAAAACCAAGGCGGGTGCTTATTAACAGAACAAACTTTTTTATTAGGGACAAAGTCTGAGATTAATTTATTTAAAATAGAATAAAAATGCGAAACTGCCTCCTTCGTATTCATATTGTCTAATACTTGCCAATCGACACACCTCAGTGCCTTACTTATTTCATCATAATTTGCAGCATGATATATGTATTTAATTTGTTCATTTGATTTTATATAAATAATATGACTAAGAGGAAATAATATTTCAATAGCCTTATGGTGTAAGTCTTCTGTAGTCAAAGGGGACCGAGAAGCTGATACGCGACATTCAGAGTTACTTAAAACCAGATCCAAAGCTCGGCCATTAATATTAAAGCAACCGTTATACTGTTTTAAACTTTCATGGTCACTAACATTATAGTAATATAAGTTATTTACGGGATTGTTACCGTTACTGTTACTCCGTGATCATGGCGCTTGCAACAGTGCCGAAATATCGGAAACTCGCTAAAAACAAGGTACATGGTAACAATCCCGTAAATAACTTATATTACTATAACCGTTATACTGTCTTAAATTTGTCAAATTCATGAAATCGGACAGAGCCGTAGCTTTCGGGTCACTATTCGTATTTAATAATAGATAGTGATCCGAAGTTTGACACCAGGATGCATAAGAAATGTTAAAGTCTCCCAATATCAAGAAATCATCATCTGGGTATTCTTGCATTCGATCGAAGACCGATTGGTAAAATGTTTGTAATGCGACAGAGTGATTAACTCCGTGCGGGATGTAAGTGCATACCAAGTGAAGCGAGCGTGCGCGTGCAACGCTAGAAGCGGTCGAGAGGCGCGGGGAGCGGGCGGGGCGAGCGCGCGACTCCAGTTCCAGAGTGAGCCATAACTCCTCCGCGGTGGGTGACGAGCACCAGTCGTCGTGCCGGAGCACGCTCAGCCCCGCGCGCGCTGCGACCAGCACCCCGCCCCCGCGCGCCGCTCCGCCTGCGCACTCAGCGCCCGGCCGGTCGCGACGATACACATTGTAATTGCAATAGAAATACTCGGCATTTTGAAAACCAGGAGTCAACCAAGTTTCAGTTAAAAATATTAAGTCGAAATTGTTACTCAACACGTTAGATAGAAAACTATGCGATTTAGTACGCAAACCTCTCACGTTCTGATAGTAAATATTTAAAGAAACTATGCTAGCCATTTGTATTACTGTCATATAATATATTTGTTAACTCGACTATGCTGGATATATTCAATGTTTCCTTTAGACAATAAATACTTAGGTATTTGGTTGGAACAGAAGATAAATGATTAAATATCGATATAATTAAACAGATAAATATATGCAATAAATAGTAAGTTAATCGAAAAAAGCGGCGGGGCTTGAATATCAATAATAACAGGTTACATGTGAAATTATATTTTTTATAATTATAGTATTTTCTTAATGTTTTGGTGGATATAACATAGGTAACTACAGAAGCGTATAACGTAACGAATTGTAATATTAAAACATAAATACAAAGTAAAGTTAGTCATTTCAAATTCAGTAAATCCGACTTGTTGTTGATTCTTATTATTTTGGTTTTTTCATTTTCCTCATCAAGATTTTACAATCTCTGACCCATAAATACTTGTATTGTAAGCTAGCTTTAACTTCTCGGGCGTGTTTCAACAGTAGCTTGTTTGTGGGCGTCAGATGTTCATTTATATAAATGTTTGATGAGGGTCCAGATATTTGGATGTCAGCCGTTGTGAGTTCACGTCTCCTGCGTGCCGCTGCTAATAATTGATCTTTGCAAAGACGTCGAGTAAAACGAACAATAATAGATGGGTGGCGGATATCGCCGTTTTCATTGATGAACGGACGAACGCGATGAATCGTGTCGATGTCGGCTTCTTGCATATTCATACCCAATATAACACAAATACCGCGCACTATACTTAGTAGATTTTCGCCTGATGAACTGGGAATTCCTTGAATTTCCACATTATTTAGGCGGGAAAATTGATCGTGAAGATGGATTTGATTTGTAAACTCGCCGATGGTTTGTTGGGCATCTGCAAGTTGCTTTTGCACTGTAGGTAAAATAGTAATAGCTGATTTTATTGTATCAATATCTTTTTTGATTGAAGTGAAATCATCTCGAAATTCTCTGAATTCCTTGATCAATTCTGCTATACCATCAGTAGCTGTAGAAGTCTGCGATGTGGGTGCGCCGCGGCAAGTAACACAACGCCAGGCGGCCTTTTTTTCAAGTCCCATTTTTCTGTAGGTCGATTCTGCCACTCCATCACAATGATAATGAAAATATCCATTACACAATCCACCCTGACAGGTTACAGAGTCGCTTACCGGCTCGTTGCACTTTGAACAAGACATTTTTTAAGGTGTTAATACTAAAAGTTGCCGTGAACGCGCGTATGAACAACAAAATTGTTTACGTAAACTAATAGGGTAGGACGTAGTATGAGCGCGCGCAAACAGCGAATCGACCGGCCCTCGCAAGTTCAAGCGGTTAACTCCAATCTGTCCAATAAATCTGATGCATCACCGGTCTTGTTCTTTATTATTGGCACAACCACAGTAAGCATTAATTTCTCTGGTAAATAGGAGTAGCCCAAACAAAGAGTATAAAACATAGAAAGTACTCTAGGCAAGTGGACGCCCGAGTGCTGCAGATGCTCGACACTAAGGGAGTCGTGACCTGGGGATTTACCCCTTACCATATTTTTTATCACCTTGGTCACATCCCCAGCACTAAAGCGTACACCCCGCTCCGCGTGATGTTTAGAATCGAACAACCGCGGTGCGGGCCCCAATGGTGAGTCAACCTTAAAATGCTGCCGAAAAACATTGGCGATGTCCCTAGACTGGTGCACACCTGCAACGCTCACAGGTAACCCCGGTCCATGATTAAGACTGTTTGTTTTTTTCCAAAAAGCTCTAAAATTTTTATTTGAATGGTGTCCCGCAATAATATCCATTTTAATTTGTTGTTGGTTACTTTGGCACCACTTTAACTTGGCTTTAAATTTACGTCTAGACTCGCACATATTATCGTAGATTTTGCCATTAGTGGGCTTACCATGCAGACACCACACCTGAAAACAATGTCGAGCATAGCTGTGAGCGCCACGAACATGCTTATTCCACCCCGTAATATATTGACCCCTCCGCTGCTTGACAAAATAACTAATCTCAGCAGCCTCAGTAAGTATATTAACAATATCCTGATACATCCTATCCATTACCACCCTATGACTTATATCAGAACACATACCATCGCAACATTCACTTAACGAAATAGGAAAGTCGATTTTACTGAGTTTAGTATTACAATAACTATAATATGATTTTATTTATTTTTTAAGCATTTAACTGCTAGATGTTTAAATCTAAAGAAAAGTTTACTAGAAAAAAAAATCCACGCGGACCAGGCAGCGGACGGGACGGGGGATTGTGGGATACCTACAATGCGAAGAGATGGCGCTGCCTTGCAGCTTAAGGCTAGGAAAATTTCGACGCGGCTAATAGGGCCGTGGTAGCATAATGGTCAGTGCATTCGCCCGGATTGCGAAGGATGCGGGTTCGAGTCCCGTCCGCTGCCTGGTCCGCGTGGATTTTTTTCTAGTAAACTTTTCTTTAGATTTAAATAACTATAATATTTATCAATTTGATATCTATCACGCTCGCCCCATATAATTTTATTGACATAATTGTTTGGCACTGTAGTCTTAGACTTAATTAAATTAAAATTAGTCTCTTATATCAAGGGATAGTGATCCGACCAATAAGTGTCATATAAAACAGATGCACTTACGACCATGTCCTTCGCAGAATCTGTCACTACACAGTGATCAAGATACCGATGACACCCATGTGCCTCACTCACATAAGTGTAGGTGTCCAGTGAAAACAGCTGCATGTCTACGCACGACCCTAACTGATCCGCACAAAAATTTAGTAATTCCATTGAAAACCGCTCACCAGGGTGCGCATTGTAATCGCCTAGCATGAACACCGACTCGACATTTTGGTTTTCAATAATGGCACTAATTTCACTTCAGCATTCCGCAAATTGAACAAGATTTTCACTATAGTCAGTAGGCATGTACACTGAAAAAATTAGAATAGCACTATTCTGTAACACCACCCTAATCGCAGCCAAACGCACGTTGTTACAAGAGATAACAGTGACCTCAAGGAACAACGATTTTCTCCACAACAAGGCCACTCCTCCATGTGGCCTGCCGCGCAGCATGCCCGCCGATGTGTCTAACGCAGAGGTGCCAGTAAAAGCAAACTTTTGGTCTATGTTTCTTAAGAAACACAAGTCATGTTGTAGCAGCCAAGTTTCCTGAAGTGCTATGATGTCAAACTCCGTACATAATCTTCTTACACCTTCCACCGATCTCATTATATTTTTGCAGTTAAAAGTGACTAGCTTGGTTGTGTCATTCATTTTGTGTTCTGTTTTGTTTACCAATCGTACTCCCAGCCTTATTGGCTAGACCTTGTTTCCTATGAAGTCAATAAAACGCCGGTACGTTATTCCTTCCAGTCAAAAATCATCTTGCATAAAAATATCTAATTTATGTTTAGGTACATATACTTTAAATGATTCGTAATCTTTCAACACTTTCATATTCATTTTTTCCACTGAGAAACTAAAATTTGTTTTACTTTTGATATAGTAATATCACATACGGATACTTCCTTCGCTACGTTATAAATATAGATGGGAATTTTTATGTCCACCGCCTTGAAATTCTCACTTTGTTCTAAAATCGCTTTGCCTTTATTTCCCACAAAACGATTTCTCAGCCTCTTTTTCTGCACAAGAGTCCAATCTTTGTCAATCGGTTGCGATTTCCACTCTCCATTACGCACAATATCAGCCAACGATTCCTTATTGCACGGCGCATCAGCTGTGTGTAATACTGTCTCGGCAGGTACGTTATCAGATGTCGGCAGGGGCGACGGGACGCGTAAACAATGCGCGTGAGTCACCGCAGTCGTTGGTTCATTGTTTACAGCTGAGGCTCGGTTGTTTTCGAACCACCCACTTTTTATGCACAAATTTTGTTACACCGTATTTTGACGAGGAATACTACATCTAGAAGATAACGAAGTATCCTGGCTTTTTGAAAGTATATCATGCTGCATTTCCATAGGGCCGCTGTCACACTCGTATCCATCCAGAAGGCATGCACCACGTTTTTGGTTGATATTATGGTGAAAATTATTGACTATCGAAGCATTCTTTAATTCACTCAAGTCTGATTTGATAACATTAAAATCTTCTTTTGTAGCATATTGTTCTTTTATTGTTTTTAGATCATGTTGCATTTTAATAATATTCTTCAATAACTTAGTTTCATCGACATGATCAAATAATACCGGCGGTAACTTTTCAAGATCACGAGCGACGAAAACTGGTAAATCTTCAGGATCTGTCTCCTTCAGTACACATATGATATCATCAATTTCTCGCAGCGTTTTTCCTTCTCGTTTCCGAAGCTTCTTGCGTTTAGCCGTTGGTATAGATTCATATAGCAAATTTTTGGCGACGGTTATCTCAGGTTTCGAAAAAGCACTCACACATATTTGGCTTAAGCTCACTTCGTCCATTACATCAATCTTATTGTTGATATACGCAAGTATTTCATTAATTACAATATTGCAACTAGTGCACTTTAACTCCTTGGAAGACATTGTTACACACGTACGTTCGTTAGCTCACGCGCGACGCGACTGACCACCACTGACACTTTTACCAGTAAAACATATGCGTCCGTTTCGCCTAAAAGTACAATAAGAGCAATTTGGTAACATTTTCCTACGTAACTTTATTCTATGCATAGGTCGAAACCGTTGCATAACCCTACATTTTCAACACAAAAAAAACTTTTTCTCGAATAAAATAAATAATTTGTTTACTATTCTACATCAAAATATACAAGGTCTGGGGTCAAAGAAATCCAGTTCAAAAATTACTTTGACAGAAATCAACAAGAATATAAAGCCAGACATATTGTGCTTTACAGAAACCTTTATTAAAAGAAACGAAGTAAAAAATATTTACTTTAATAGATTTGAACTGGCAAAAAACTACTCAAGGCCTAACAAAAGAGACGGGTCGTGTATATTGGTTAAAAAGGGGATTGAATATAAAAAACTAACATGTTTTGATGACCTTAGCATAAATTATCACTTTTTTTATTGCCTCTTCCCCTTGGACCGCGATAGCGTGTGGACGTACCTTCCGTGCCAAATAATTACTAAACTTTTAAATAAATAATTTAAAACCAGTTAAATTCTGTGTAAAAAGTTGACGCAGTACCAGGAGCGTACAGCCGTTGCAGAGGATTAACAACATCAACAACCGCGCGGTAAGCTCCGCCTTCGTTGGTACTGGCCCCACCCATCACTGCAGCCTAACACCTATCTAAACTACAATAGCAATATCACTGGCCCTAGAAATAGCTACTACGAAGTAAAGGCGTATTATTATGTTGCGTTCACCAAATAAAGCAGGTTCTGATTCTGATTTAACTAAAGTCCAATCACCATCGCGACCGGCATGTTTTGCAAATGCTAGAACCAAGCGCAAACACGAAGACGTATCCATTACAAAAGAAGATTTTATTGCTTTTAAAAACGAGTTAAAACAGACGTTGACTTCTTATAAATCAGATCTAGATTCTAAACTTGACAAAATGGAAAATTCTTTAGCACAGTTACAATCCACGACTTCAGAGTTTGAGAAGTCTTTACAATTTATCTCTCAACGGTACAAAGATATGCAAGTAAAGATAATAAATCTAAAAAAGCAATGTAAAGACAACTACTTATTCATATCTTCACTAGAAGCCAAAGTTGAAGATCTGCAATATAACATGAAAAAAAATAATTTAGAAATCCGTAACTTACCTTGTGAGGATAAAGAGTCTAATACTGATTTGATCCAGATGATAATTAACCTAGCAAGTTCACTCAACTATACCCTTCAACCAAGTGATATACGTCATATATACCGTGTTCCTCAGCTCCCCAACCGGGTCCGAGCGAGATGGAACTGGGAGCAAGCCTAAGCTCGGAGGACTGCGTCAGCGATGAAGATGGCGTCCTACGTAGTCCCTAGTCGCATTCAAATTATACAGACCAATCTCCAGCACAAGCAAATAGCGGCGGCCACTCTACGCAGGGTGCTGGAGACGAACAACAAGACCGTCGCCCTGATCCAAGAACCCTGGATCAGAAACAATAGGATCTGCGGTCTGAACAACATCGGTGGTAAGTTACACTTAAACACATCTATCGAAAAACCAAGGACATGCATTTTCGTACCTAAGTCCGTAAAAACAACCATGCTTAACCAATTCTGTTCTAGAGACCTCACAGCTGTGACGATCCTCACAGATAATCAAACAGTCCTGGTACTAGCTTCAGTCTACATGCCGAACGAGGGTGAAATACCTACGAGGGAGCTGACTGAGCTGGTACGACACTGCGAGAACCACGAATGGGAGCTGATCGTAGCGGCTGACTGCAACGCACATCACTCACTGTGGGGAAGTAAGGATACAAACAAGAGGGGTGAGTTGTTAACAGAATACTTATTCCAAACTAACCTTAACATCATGAACATTGGCACGGAGCCCACATTTGTTAGCTCCAGGTACCAAACCATCATAGACATAACCCTAGCGACACACACGGTGGCCAATCTAATCGAAGGATGGCACGTGTCAAACGAACCCTCCTTTGCAGACCACCGTAGGGTATGTTTCCAACTAAAATACAGACAGACAGACCCTGTTCCATATCGCAACCCCCGAAAAACAGATATAGCAAGGTACATAGAACTCTCGACCAAAGCATTAAGCGAGACACAAACACATGATGAAATTCTTGACACAAACAACATAGAAACAAACGTACAGTTCTACACTTCAGCACTTCTTAAAAGCTACGAACTAACGTACCGAAAGACCTGGGTAAAAGTTCCTGGTGGGGGCCTGAACTTGAAAAACTACGTAAGGAACTCAGGACACTTTTCAATCGAGCGAAAAACACCAGAACCAATGAGTACTGGGACAAATACAAAATAGCACAAAAACACTACAAGAAGCGAATCAGATTCCGGAGTAGAGAAGGTTGGCGCGGATTCTGCAGTAGTGTTAATTCAACAAATCAAGCTGCCAGACTTAAGAAGGTTCTGTCTAAGGACAACTCCAACCTTCTTGGGTCTCTAAAAAGGAAAGATGGCACTTATACACAAACAGAAGAAGAAGCAGATGCGGTGCTACTGGAAACCCACTTCCCAGGATGTCAACTGGCGCCTGGCCTTGAGTGGTCGAATGAGCTCCACAATGCACCAACAACCCAGGAATGGAACCTGGCAAAAACGATAGTAACGGTGGAAAGTATAGAATGGGCTATTAAGAGCTTTCAACCATTTAAGTCGGCAGGACTAGATGGCATCTTTCCGGCGCTACTACAATGGCAACTCGGCCAGGTAATTAAATACTTACAACCAATCTTTAAGGCCTGCCTGGCCTTCAAATATATACCGAAACCATGGAGGGAGGTAAAAGTAGTCTTCTTACCGAAACCGGGCAAAGACGATTACACACAAGCCAAATCCTTCAGACCAATTAGTCTAACCTCTTTCCTTTTGAAAACATTGGAAAGACTGGTAGACCGACACCTTAGGGATGGAGCACTTAGTAAGGTCCCGCTGCACCCTCAACAACACGCCTATAGAAAAGGCAGATCAACAGAGTCGGCACTGCATGCGGTGGTCCATAAAATAGAGTCGGCGATCACAAACAAAATCTCAACATTGGCAGCTTTCATAGACATAGAAGGTGCTTTTGACAAAACGATGCACAACAGCATTAACCACGCCCTAAGAAAACTCAAGGTGGACCAAGTTACCAGGAGTTGGATTACCGAACTGGTCGGCAAAAGGGCGGTTCAGATAGTGGGGAACACTACCACGCGTGCGAAGGTAGTAAGAGGATGTCCTCAAGGGGGAGTCCTATCACCACTTCTGTGGAACATAGTAGTAGACAGCCTCCTAAGGAGTCTGAATGATAGAGGATACACTATTATTGGTTATGCGGACGACCTAACAATTCTGATAAATGGGAACGCTGAAAACGTCCTGTGTAAAGTTATGCGTTCTGCCCTTCAGATTGTGGAAAAATGGTGTGACGAACATGATTTTTCAGTAAACCCGAATAAAACAGAGCTTGTTCTTTTCACCAACAAAAGGAAGCTACCCGAACTACAGTTACCAAAACTGTTTAATACCAAACTCTCCCTATCAACACAAGTGAAATATCTGGGCGTAATCCTTGATAACAAATTGAACTGGGCGAGTCATATTGAATTTAAAACAAAGAAGGCCTGCATAGCTTTTAACCAGTGTAGAAGATTAGTTGGTAAGAAATGGGGACTTAGTCCAAAGATCACTCTTTCGCTATACACAGCAGTTATCAGGCCAGCAATAACCTACGGTTCAGTTGTTTGGTGGCCCAGGACCCAACTGACCAGAGTGAAATCTAAACTCCAAAGTCTGCAGCGCTTGGCGAGCGTAGCAGCAACTGGATACATGAGAACAACTCCATCTGCTGCATTAGAGTACCTCTTGAACTTAAGACCTCTAGACCTGGTCATACAAGAAGAGGCAATAGCAGCAGCCTTGAAACTAAAATCTTTGGGCCTATGGAGATCAAACACAGTAACAACACACTCCAGTATTCTCCAAAGGTGCATGAAGGAGACCCCACTCCTGGAGGCACCTATGGATAGAAGCGAGTTGGCGCATTAGAACAAAATCAGCTTCGAAACGAACTAGAAATATGTGGTATTGAATGCGAAGAAAATATAGATCCAAAAGAGATTGTAAACAATCCACCGAGGACATAATTAGGGTAGTCAAAAAACAAAAAGTTCGATCAAAAACAGCGAAATAAAAACTTGCATCTTCTCTATTAGACTGCAGGATGGATCTCGAGATTCTTGGATTTCAGCAGCAAAGAAAAAGAAATTGAAAGCCAAAGATTGCGGCTTTACCGGAGAAAATCCTATTTTCATCCGGGAGGTTCTTATACCTACCACAGCTCAGCTGCTATGGAAGGCTAAAGAAGACCTCAAGAAGACAGGTCTTTAAAAGTCCGTCTGGTGTACGCAGAGTAGGATCCTCGTAAGAAAAGATGATAAAGAAGGTACTAAAATACATGCCGTGAAATCGCTAAAGGACATAGACAGTCTCGCTTAAGATTTGCAAGATAAGAATAAATAATAATAATATTATATTTCTTTGTTTATTATAACAGTTTTTAACACGTTTTTTTGTACACGTGCTCGTCACTTGTCAATCCTATTGTATCTAAAAATGGCTAATTCTAAGGAAATTTATTGTATAACAGAACACCATTATGATACCTTTCAAGAATTCATAATTAACTGCGATAAACAAAATATTAATTCACTTATTTTTTGTCACGTCAATATCAGATCAATCTGTAAAATTTTTGGATACATTGAACGCATGATAAATAGTACTAAACTAACTATTCATGTTTTAGCTCTAACAGAAGTAAATATCAAACATGGTTGTTATTCATTATTTGAGTTGGATGGATATAATATGATTAATTTATTAAGAAAACAGAGAACTGGGGGAGGCATATTGTTGTATGTTCATAAAAGCTTATTATTTCAACGTCATAATATAATAACAAATCATATGGAATGCATAATTGGAGAAATTCAAGTTAGTTATGTATATGTTACGCTCAAAGATCTAAAATGCTCAGTGAGCGGCAAAATAGCTCACAACGCGTTGTGGTCACAGTAAAACATCCACATAGCGAAATTCGTGTTATGGCTCTAATGAAAATGCGCACGACGCGTTGTGGCAATCACAAAAAGACCAAATAGCGAAATTCGTGTCGTGGCTGACATGCTATTCGATCTCAACGCGTTGTGGCAATGAAGAAAAGCCATGACGCATATGGAATATTATTTGATTACGACGCACACTACTTTCCGATATGGATCCTACTAGGCCTAGGCTGGAAACGTTTTGATAGATGTCTTTAGGAAATATTTTTAATTCTATAAAATCACTGCATAACGTGTTTGTCATTATTAAATATGTTATATAATTATATAAATTAAAATAAAACGATATTTGTTATTTATTGAGATTAATTAAATAATAAATAAATAAATATTTCCAACACTCACACCAATTAGCCTAGTCCCAAAAGTAAGCACAGTAAGGCTTGTGTTATGGGATGCTAGGGTAACGGATAGAATACATATACTGTACATATACAAGTATATTTATATAGAAATACATATTCAAACATCCATGACTGGAGTGCAAATGCTCGTATTCATCACACAAACATCTGCCCCCACCGGGATTCGAACCCGGGACCTCTCGAGACGGCGACACCATGAAACCCGGCGTACAAACCACTCGGCCACGGAGGTCGGCAATTTTTTTTTAAATCAACGTATTAAGTAATAAATTACTGAACACAAAATATTAATCATTTGTAAATTACTTATAATTCACTTAAAATAATTAGGGATTTTAATTTTTTTTATGACAATTTAAAATTCTTTCAAGTAATAAAAATATTTAACACAAATATAAATATTTATTGATCACCAATAAACAACAACAATGTACTTAAATCAATTACTTATATTAGAAATTACTATAATTGTGAAAAAATAGTATTTGTTGCTATTTATTTTTACAGGAACTATTACTGTGGAATTTTGAGTTGCATTTTATATTCTTGGAGCGACACTTGCACTTTTTATCAATACAGTATCTTTTGCAGTGGCACATTATAAACCCTTCCTTGCTTACTTCCAGATGATAACATAGATGATGAGCGAAGTGTGAATGACGAAGTTGAGGGCACATTACAAATGTTAATAAAGTTGGTTTCAGAAAGTGTAAACTCATTACGCGCAAAAAGTCTACCGAATGTACTTCCTTGTGTCCTAACTGGTAGAGACTTGATGGATTAATGCTCACAACAACACACATAACATTCCTGGGTGCTGCACGTCCTCTATCAAGTTACAACCTGTCCGTCGTGATATGGTTAAAACAATGAATGCTCAGAACGCGTCATGGCTTTTCTTCATTGCCACAACGCGTTGAGATCGAATAGCATGTCAGCCACGACACGAATTTCGCTATTTGGTCTTTCTGTGATTGCCACAACGCGTCGTGCGCGTTTTCATTAGAGCCATAACACGAATTTCGCCATGTGGATGTTTTACTGTGACCACAACGCGTCGTGAGCTATTTTTCCGCTCACTGAGCGTTTTCGATCTTTGAGCGTTACATATACAAAATAAATGTATATGTCATAAACAGGCCACCGGATTGTTCTAAATATGGCTTTATAACAGATATCAGCCACATAAAACATTTGTTTTACAAAAACAACTTTATAATTTTGGGTGACATGAATTTACTTAGATTTACTTAAAAAATCACATTATTGTACAACGTACTTAAATCTTTTGTCGAAAGCTGGCTTGGATTGCGTAATAAACTAATTTACGAGAGTTGAATTAAAAAAAGATAAATTGACAAGTAGCTGCATAGATCACGTCTTCGTTAAAAACTTCCCGAGGCTTAAGGTCAACTCCGCTGTAATTTGCTCGATATTTAATTACATGATGTCGGAATCTAGCAATTACCAGCATGCTAATTTAATTGTAAAATATGATTATAGTAAGGTAATAAGCAATTGCGTGACATAGACTGGTCTCACGCTTTATCTATGCATGATCCTAACGACATAATATTATTCATCACTGAAACATTTGTGCAGGCGTATGCAAAATATAGTTATTATAGAGAAATAAAACAAAATTGTATATACTGTAATACATAATATATATATATTAATAATATATATATATATATATATATTAATTATAAATAAAACAGTATGATAAACAAAAAACATGAGTTATTCAAATTATGGAAAAAGAATAAAAATAATAAGATAAATAGATTAAATTACAATATTTACAAGAATAAAACAAATAAAGCGTTAAATAAGGCCAGAAACATAAAAACAAAACAGGACGTTTTAGATAAATTTCGTAACCCCAGAAAACTATGGAAAATTATAAATAGGCTCCGTGGCAGACTAACTAAATCAATAGATAATATAATTTTGCAAGCTTTTGATATGTCACCGACTGATTTATCAAATAAATTTGCATTTGAGTTTCGGGATAATATTCAAAAGATAAAAACGTTTGCATGTGACACACAATTGTTAGATCCGATATCTTACGAGATACAACCAGACCGTTGCATGAGATTTAGGAGAGCGACGGATAACGATGTAAGCTTAGTAATTAATCAAATCAGTATACACAAAAGTCCCGGATTTGATAAGATAAAAATAATTGATATGAAAATATTATCAACGGAATTAACTCCAGTACTAAAACATCTAATCAATAAATGTATATAAACAAAAACATACCCGGATTCGCTTAAGATAGGTATTATTCGACCCATTCATAGGAAGTAACTCTGATACCAGCAACTATAGACCCATCACTACTTTATCTTGTATAGACAAAATAATTGAAACATTTATTGGCAATCAAATTAATGAATATTTAAAAAATAATAAAATAATCAATAATCAACAATTCGGATAAATTCTTATTTAAATAATAAAAAACACGTGATGGCTATATTTGTTGACTTCAGTAGGGCATTCGATGTTTTGCAGTATGATACGTTGTTTGAAAAATTATCACTTCTATCAGAATGGAATTTAAGGTCATTTACTAAGCTTGTTACAAAACTATCACCGAAATAGATTTATTACTGTAAAAGTGTCAAATGCTTTGAGTAATATGATACCTACTACCTCTAGCACGGCTCAAGGGTCAATCTTAGCCCCCTTGGAATATTTACTTTACGTGAATGATATGCATCGTATCTTTAAGGATTTTCGGTATACCAATTCGCAGACGACACATGTCTGATTACTGCGCATGATGATATTAACAAGGTAGCGAGGCGCATACAGCATAACTTTAATCTATTATGTATGTGGGCACACGATACGGGTCTATTCCTAAATGCACAGAAAATTAAAGCTATGCACATTCGTACAGCGCACAATAGGTACGATTGCCGGCCCGTCCTTATCGCACACGATCATAATTGCTTACATCGGCGCGTACACATACACGGAAAGAAAAACTTAGCCGTGGTGACTAAAATTTAGGTATGGTAGCTAAATTCCTTCGAAACTATACGGACAACGAAGTTTTTAGCAACCGTAGCAAAGTGTTTTTAGCTACCAAAACTTAGCTGTGATAACAAATATTTTTTGCTGAAATAACTCCAAATCGTAGAAAACTTAGGAGTGACAGCTAATTATATTAGCTAAATTTTGCTGACACTGCTAACCATTTAATCCATATTTAGCAGTGACAGCTAATTATTTTAGCTAAATTTCGCTGTGGCTGCTAATTATATTAGTAGTATCTGCATAATATTATTAGCTATATTTAGTGATGGCTGCTAAAAAAATTTGCTGAAGCTGTTATTTACTTTTGCTTCGCGACTAAAGTAATTTGTAGCCATGGAAAATAGTATTAGCTGTAGTAACTAAGTCAGTTTCATACTCTATCGAATTGCCTTAGAGATATTCGACAACGAGTTTAGCTGCAACTGTGAATTTTGTTTGTTACTTTAACTAAGAGGTTTAGTTGCGCTGTGCAATCACTTTAGCTGCGACGGCTAAAATGATTCGTCACCATAGAAGGTAGTATTAGCTTTATCAACTAAGTTACTTTGATGTACTATCAAATTACTTTAGCACCGAGTGACAATGATCTTAGCTGTCTCTGTGAATTAAGTTTGTTATTGTAGCTAAGAGTTTTAGTTACGACAGCTAAAATAATTCGTAGCCATCGAAAACAGTATTAGCTATAGCAACAAAATCAATCTGATACTCTATCGAATTACTTTAGCGGATTTTGACAATGATCTTAGCTGTAGTTGTAAATTAAATTTGTTACTGTAACCAAGAGTTTTAGCGGTGAGTTGTAATCGCTTTAGCTGCGATAGCTAAAATAATCCGTCGTCATAAGAAATAGAATTAGCTGTATTAACTAAGTCAGTTTGATGCTATATCAAATTACCTTAGTGACGTTTGACAATGATCTCGGCTGCAGATGTGAATTAGATTTGTTTGTGCAACTAAGGGTTTTAGTTGCGATGTATAATCACTTTAGCTGCAACCGCTAAAATATTTCGTAACCAAAATAATTAGTCGCATGGAAGATAATGTTAGCTGTAGTAACTAAGTAAATTTGATACTCAATCGAATAAACCTTAGCGGTAGTCGACATATGTTTAGCTGTAGCTGCTAATTGGGTTTGTTACGTAAATTAAAGGGTTTAGTTGCGTGTTGTTATTATTTAGTTGAAATGACTAAAACGATTCCTCGCATGGAAGACAATGTTAGCTGTAATGACTAAGTAAATTTAATAGTATATCAAATTTACTTAGGTACTGCAGCTAACTCTATCTTTCACGCAATTATTTTAGTCATTTCAACTAAATAATTACAACACGCAACCAAATCCTTTAATTTAAGTAACAAACCCAATTAGCAGCTATAGCTAAACATATGTCGAATATAATATTTCTTTCTCGTTCACGTTCGCCTGCAACGAGCGGGATGGAAAATCTTTACAGTAAGTCAGTCGGCTAAGTCGCATGAAAGATGTCAGTTTCAGTCGCGGCACGTAAGTCAATTTGATACGCTATCGTGTCGTACTATAGCTACACTGGGTACGCTATGCCGCAATGATGCGATAGTCAAAATAATCATATTGCTACTGCTGTTCAAAAAAACATCGTTACAAAGAATTTACATCACGCAACTTACATTTGATGAAAAAATTCAAATGCTGAAATTATTGTAATAACTTTATTGTGAAAAACAATAGTTAATTGCATTTTTCTAATACAGCGTGCCATAAGTAACAGTGTTATTCATTTGGAAAAAGATAGTTGCACACTGCTACGTAACGGGATTTTTTTTCCCTTTGAGTAGCAGTGTTACAGATACATTCAGTCACATCACGATTGTATTGATAGTGTTTTATGTGCAATATTATTGATAAGGGCAATACTATCGATATTATCGATAGTTATAGTGTACGTTACTCCAGCCGAAAAGTATTAACATTTGGAAGTCCTGAAAGTCTTGCGTTTATGCCGCTAGCCGTTTAAAGAGGCATTCGTGAAAATAATTTTCGGCTAACCGTAATGTTACTCTATCCACAAATTTTAGATGATTAAGAGATAGATCTTCATCTATCTCTTAATGAAGTATACGAAGGGGCTCACACACAATAGGCTAGTATCCTGGGTCAAAAATAAATTATTTTGTACTGATAAACAAATAAAAAGTCAGAAAATAATGTCACTTGTCATTGATCATACCCATTTTGAACGTGATTTTAATTTATTAATGCAGGAAAACTGACATTAAGAGCGCCAAATCCCATAAAAAGTGTTTGTTTTGACGTTTAGAAAAAAGTATTTGATTTGACTTATAGGCAACTAGCGGATTCTACACCTATAAAAAAATCAGGACTAACCGGCTTGCCATTTCAGAGATACAGCAATTGAGCAAACGTTACTTCAGCAGAAAATTAAGTACTTACTTCTGAAACCATACGGAGAACAACAATCACTTTTGAACACAAATTGATGCTGTCCCTTCGTATACTACATTTGCAGTTGCAGATAGGTCTTAGAAAATTCGACTGGAATAACGTTACGCCAGCCGAAAACTATTTGTACGGATACCTCTAAAACGGCTGGCGGCACATACGCAAGACTTTCAGACAGTTTCACACAAAGTAAGGTTCTATACATTTACATTTATTAATTTTCAAAAGGAGACGCTTTTCTGTTGAAGTTACGTAGTTATACGCCCGAAACTATAAATAGTGTTTCAAAATTTATAAAGAAAATAGCTTAAAATATCGATAATATAAATAGTAATTAAAAATCACTAACCGATCGTGTCGATAGTTTTAGTTATCTAGTACTAAATCGGGCATTAAACTATCGATAGTATTGATCATAAAACATTTATAGTATCGACACTATTAACAAGTGTTGATACTTTTACGGCTACAACACATACAATATTTACAGGATCACTTTGATGCGTCAACGCCATAAGTAAGAGCCATTCCGTTTTTGTATAAAGTGCCTTTCACTTCTACCCACTTTGCACAAAAGCAAGTTGTACTATTTTCAAGTATGTCTGGAAAATACTCTTTAAAAGTTAAAACAAATTCGGTATCTCTAACGTCTTGAAAATTTCCGGATCCAATAACAATCTTAGGCAGTATAGTCTCTCCTAAAATAAATCTGTAACAATGTGCAATCTGTCTTTTGACTGCTAATGAATAAAGTACATTCCTTCGAGACATACAAACGTTTGTATAACTTTTTAATTCTTTGTGTTTTCCTTCATTACGCATTGAAGATATTGGTGCAAATGGTCCATTTATATGAAAAAGACGAGGATAGTGCAACAGAAAGTGATGTTTTGGTTTCAAGGGCTCGCCAGTGAGTTTCATATACAGATGATTATGTTCAGAGACAATATTTTGTAGAATCGGGACAATATCAACTGTAAAGTGTCTACATTGAAAAATATTGAACATATCATGAAGATGTAAGTACATATGCCAATATTCATCACCAATTCATCATCTTCAGATATCATATCACCTACGAACAATCCAAAATATCTGACAAATACTGTCATCTCAGAAGCAGTCATCTTTAATTTCTTCTTGTTCAAGTTTTCGCGTGTGACAGAGGGTGGCTTATTATTGACATCTTGGCTATAATCAAACATGTACTACATACGACAGTTAAGTGTTTCCAGTGAAAGAGGGTCTAAATCAAGTAAATAATTTAATATAGGAATCATCGTATAGTGGGCTACGCCTTCAGGACCATCATGCATACAGTCAACTGCAAAAGCATTGGGAATATCAAAGCCCAAACTTTTAACATCCTTGAATACAAATTCCTCCTTAATACCAGTTTTTCTAAAATCATTTAAGGCGACATCATTAGCATAATTGACCGAATCGCGAAGACACGCCGAGTCTTCAACAATCATACTTTCCGTCATTTGTTTAGTGGCTTTACAGAAACGACACATATATGTCGCAGAAAAACATTCCACAAAACCACACATACCATTTACTCCAAGGTTGTCGCCAATAAGCAAGACTGTTGGAAAATATACTTTTTTCTCCCCTTGTGGTGTTTTTATAAGTATTCCCTCTGTTTCTAGGTATTTAAGTTCTTCAACAAGAGGCCGAAATGTTTTTTTGTTTCCATAAGTTTTTCTGTCATCGGCATTGAAAATGAAGACTTCAAATATGTTTTCAAGCTTAGATTGACATTCTTCTGGAAATTGCGGGCAAGTTAGCATAGACACAACCAATTTTTTCACTGTGGGGTCCAAGGGCATTATTTGGTTCCCAATCATCATAATATATGATAATGGGGATAACTATATCACTTTGGCTGTAAAATTGGGATTTTATCGTTTTCCACTTTTGACACTGAATTATATTGGATATAACATCAGATGACTGTAATTCACTAATATAGTTTAATGTGGCGTATAAGGCGTCCGGTAATTCAAAAATTTTTTTTAATGTTTTCCTAAGAGGTATGAATTGACCAGTAACATTTTGCATTTTACCTTTGACAACACCGGGTTAATGCACGAAACTTTATTTATTTATTGAATAAAAAAATGAAATTGAAGTCTTTCGAAGGTAGCTCGACAAATTAAATAAAAGTTTGATTCTGACGACGTAGCCTGTAAAGGCTACGAAATCGTCAATAAATAAATAAAGTTTCGTGCATTAACCCGTAAAAACTAGTTTTATTTAATGAGTGATGTGCGTGAAAACCTAAGAAACAAATAAACCAGGTTTGCTATACAATTTAGCAACAAAATCGGTAGCATGTTTTGTCAAGTTGCAGTTTTTAATTACATCAAAATCATCTCTAGAATCTATTTGAATAACATGATGTGGGCTTTTAAGAGATGGAACATTAATAACATTGTTCTCACAAAGAATTGTAGTATTTGGCGATTGAAAATGATTTGGAACATTATGTTGCCTAAACAAATGTTTTGGCAACATAATGTAAGAATCCCATTTATCAAATTTTCTAGCACAGTTTGCATTGACATCGCAACAGTATATATTACAGACTGGATGTTTAATAGAAGCATGAACACGTAAAGCATCAACACTCACAAAATAATCCTGACAGTCGCGAACAAAACATTTCACGGTAACATTACTCATCTGTAGACAAATAAACACTCGTAACTCAAAAATATTTTTAAAATGTATTATCCGCTATTCTATTTAATACTCATATAACTGGATATTTTTATATATTCTAGGGATTATTCCTGTGCATGGCGCGGCTATTCCCAATTATACATATTATTGGATATTAGACAGGCTTATATCTATTATATTCGTTGATTAATCCTTCGGTCTTAGAATCACGTATTTGTTTATCTGAACGACATTGTATATTGTAGACAGCCCTTTCCAGAAAATACAATTCCCTTTCAGTTTGTTTGGGATAACAACAATTTAAAGCATGAAACAGTTTAAAGAAGATGTCGAAGGCTTTAAGAGGGCTTTCTATGTTATACATTGTATCATTTATGATTAAAAAATACTCAGTGATGTTGTCTTCGCCCGGTGATACTGCAAACAATTGAGGACCAAGCGGAAGGCCCCGTTAAAAATAGTTTTCCTTATTATGCAGGTTAGTTGGCAGGACTTCAGCGGCAGACTGAAAAATTTAAAAACATTTGTAAAACATGCCTGATGAAGACCTCAGAATAATTAGGTAGTAATGAATTTATTGTGTTAAACTACGTACTTTAACATATTGAATAAAGCTATATTTAGTTTCCAATCTTGATGGCCTCCATTGTGTTTTTTTCTTCATTACAATATTTTTAATTGGAAATAACAATAGAAGGGCTCTCAGAGTTTTGATTTTTTTCCATCTGCAAATAAAAAGGACAAAATCACCTGATGCATTTACATCAACATTCTGTAACGTTCCACCAGTGCGATTTAAGCTTAAAAGGTCACAATTTATAACTAACCTGATGTACAGCAATCGTTTATTGCATTCTGCTCTTTTACTGGAACTTTACTAATGATAAAAGACGACAACGTCGGCCACTCGCTATATAGTTGCATTGCAGCGTTAGGATACAAATTTCCAAAATCCATTTCTAGCTGTGGGAAATATAATAGACATTAACATTTAGTAAAACTACACTACTATGTAATAGTCAGGAACAAAATTAGAGGAAGAATTTTAGATTTATTTAGAAAATTTTTAAAGAAGAATATGCGTCTTAAATATCCTGTTATTCTGGTAATTAAAACTATGTAATTTGTATCGTCCATTTTGTATTATGAACGTTCTTCTAATTTTGTCCCCGAGCATAGGAGGAGTAACAATTTCCATACTTAAACAAAAAAATCTCAAGCAATATGCTTTGCGTTCGGCCCAACATTTAACGTCGAATAGAGGTACTGATACTTCAGCCAGTGGAAGCCAGATGGGGTATTCGTATATAAAAAAGCTTCCTAAGTACAATTTGGAGTATGGGACTTGTTACTCCTCATCTATTTCCTCCATGTCCTTGAGTTTATAAACTGTACATTAATAGTTGTTAATTACCAATCTATAGCCGTCAGAACATTTGAGAGCTGGAAAATTGACTATGTATTTGTGGATTTCTATTGATCCTTTCAACATTAACAACCTTTTTGATGTTGTGCATTCCCAGTTTTCAATGACAAGATTTACCGTTCTGGTATTTTGTAGCCAGCGTATCAAGTCGTCATGCTCCTCTTCTACAGACAAACAAATAATGTATTATATAAAGACGAATATGGAGGTTATATCATGGTTTAATTATATTACATTAATGATAATTAAGTAACTAACACTACACATCGATGGCTCCTAAGTATACTGAGAATCAGAATCAGAATTTTATTTGTGAAACATAGGTTAGTATACATGGTATATAAAATTTTTGTTAGTATCACTACATTTCCACATTAATTAAGGTATACAAATAGATATGGACCTATGAAAGAAGTACTATTATTTTTACATTGGAATAACAATTTATGAATATAATTTGAAATTGTCTATTGTTACATGCATGTCAAAGTAGATTATAAATTAATTTTAAATTTGATAAGCCATAAAGTTGTCATACTAATAGTCAAAATTTTAATAGAAAAATAAGCAAAATGTCCAAAATAGCAATAAATACACATTTCTTAACTGAATTGACAATTTTATAATAGAGAACTGCTTTTATAAAAGACATGTCCGATTTAATTACAAGATTTGTCATTTAAAAATTCCTCAACTGTATAGTAGGCTTTTTCAACTAATAATGCTAACAGACGCTTCTTAAAAGTCTTTATCGGTAGTGATTTAAGACAACACGGAACCTTGTTGAATATTCTGTGAGCCATCCCAAAGAAGCTACTACTAACATGTACGGTTTTAAATGAAGGAGCGCAAATCCTATTCCAGTGACGATGATTTCTATCTGGGTTCCTTTCTGAGAGTGTCGGAAACAGAGAATTGTTACATAACACAAAAACAGCTACTTCATAAATATACAGCGAAGGCAAAGTCAGGATTTTCATGCTTATGAAAAATGATTTGCAGCTATCTGTCGATTTGAGGCAATTTATCGCTCTTATACACCTTTTTTGATGTTTGAATAAAAGAGTTTTATTCACAGAATTTCCCCAGAAAATTATTCCATACCGTAAGATACATTCAACATAACCTCGGTATGCAGTCAAAACAGTGTCCCTATGAGATACCTTGGAGAGTTTGTATAGAGCGTAAATTGAACTACTCACTCTCTTACATAATTTCTCAGTGTGAGATTTCCAATTAAACTGATAATCCATTTGCAGACCTAAAAAATTCGTTTCAGAAACAGATTCAATTTCTTCACCATTGCACTTTAAAGCTACTGAGGGTATTTCAATCTTTTGTCTGAAGTGTATTACTTTTGTTTTTTTACTATTCAGGCATAAGTTATTTTGGACTATCCTATTGTTAAGTTTTTCCATAGCATTATTAATATCATTTTCATAGTCTTGTTCATTATTACATTGAATCACAGCAGTACTGTCGTCAGCAAATAAAATCATGGGATGGTCAATAGAATTTGGAAAGTCATTTATAAATGCATTATTAAAGAATAAAGGTCCTAATATACTACCTTGAGGTACACCAGCCTGTTGATCTCTTAGCTATTAATATTGAAAGGGGACGAAGGATTGCTAGACGAAATATTAGGCGTCCTTTGAAAAATACTATTAATTTGTTCCAGGATGATCCTAGCGAGTCTTCTGACAGTGAGAGCTCTACGGGAAGTTCT
>CADHSE020000001.1:0-15333 GCA_902850365.2 Chilo suppressalis
TTAAAAATAAGCTAAATAAAGCTTTTGGGTTCATACCCCAAATATAAAGGAACCCCTTTTTTTTAAAAATAAAGTGCCTGAAGAAAAGGATTATTCTGATAGGATAAATTATATAGTTAATACTATCTTTATTAATATTATATTTTATAGAATTAAACTATATCTAATAATATCAAAAATTATTGTGCATCTTACACTAAAATATAAATTTTTATATTATTATATTTTTAATATAATTTAATATTTTATTATTTTTTATTTTTTATTTTATAAACCCAAATAAAATATTTTTTATTTTTATTCTTTTTTTTAGAACTTTAATTAGTATTTCCTCTAATTCTTGATTAGGATGTTGAATTGGCTTAGAAATTAATTTGTTAAGATTTATCCCCCTAATCTCAAACTCTAATAATTTATTATCCACAGAAGCTTCTCTAAAATACTTCCTTACTCAATCTATTGCATCAATTAACTTTTTATTTTTTATTTTATTAAAAATAATTTTTATAAAAATATTTGAAATAAATAATTTTTTAAGAATTATAATTAATTCCTCTCTTCTTATAAAAATAGGATCTGCGCCTTTTCATTTTTGATTCCCAAATATTGTAGAAGGTATATCATGATTTAATAATTTTTTATTAATATCATGACAAAAAATTTCACCTATTATTTTATTATCTTATTATTTTAATAAAAATTTTTTAATTTTTATTATTATAATTAATGCTATTATTGGAGCTATCGGAGGATTAAATCAAACTTCCCTACGAAAATTAATAGCTTTCTCCTCAATCAATAATTTAAGATGAATACTATCATCCATTATAATTAGAGAAAATTTATGAATCTTTTATTTTTTATTTTATTGCATATTAATTAGAATTATATGTTTTACATTTTACATATTAAATTTATTTTTTTTTAATCAATTATTTTTTATTAATTTTAATTATATAATTAAATTAAATTTATTAATTAATTTTCTATCTTTAGGTGGATTACCACCTTTCATTGGATTTTTCCCAAAATGAATTATTATTAATTTTTTAATAAATAACAATTTTATTTTAATTAACTTTATTTTAATTATATCAAGTTTAATTATATTATTTTTTTATATTCGAATTATTTACTCATCTTTCATGTTTAACTATCTAAAATTAAAATGAATTAATAATTATGTAAAGAATAAAATAATTTATTTATTAAATTTTATTAGAATAGTTTCAATTTTAGGTATAATTTTAAGAACATTTTTTTTTTATTAAGGTTTTAAGTTAAATTAAACTAGTAATCTTCAAAATTACTTATAAAGAATCTTTCTTTAAGTCTTAATAATTTTATACCTTAAAATTTGCAATTTTATATCATTTAATTTGACTATAAGACTAATAATAATAATAAATAATTATTTTATTAATAAAAAAGAAAATAATTCTTGTTAATAAATTTACAGTTTATCGCTTAACCTCAGCCATTTTATTTTATTGCGAAAATGACTTTACTCAACAAATCATAAAGATATTGGAACTTTATATTTTATTTTTGGTATTTGAGCAGGTATAATTGGAACATCTCTTAGACTTTTAATTCGTGCTGAATTAGGAACTCCAGGATCTTTAATTGGAGATGATCAAATTTATAATACCATTGTTACGGCTCATGCATTTATTATAATTTTTTTTATAGTTATACCAATTATAATTGGTGGATTTGGAAATTGATTAGTACCTTTAATATTAGGAGCTCCTGATATAGCTTTCCCACGAATAAATAATATAAGATTTTGAATATTACCCCCCTCATTAACTTTACTAATTTCTAGAAGAATTGTTGAAAATGGAGCTGGAACAGGTTGAACAGTGTACCCCCCACTATCATCTAATATTGCTCACGCTGGAAGTTCAGTAGATTTAGCAATTTTCTCTTTACATTTAGCTGGAATTTCTTCAATTCTAGGTGCTATTAATTTTATTACTACGATTATTAATATACGAATTAATGGTCTTTCATTTGATCAAATACCTTTATTTGTTTGATCCGTAGGTATTACAGCTTTATTATTACTTCTATCTCTACCAGTATTAGCTGGAGCAATTACAATATTATTAACCGATCGAAATTTAAATACATCTTTTTTTGATCCTGCTGGTGGTGGAGATCCAATTCTTTATCAACATTTATTTTGATTTTTTGGTCACCCAGAAGTATATATTTTAATTCTTCCTGGATTTGGTATAATTTCTCACATTATTTCACAAGAAAGAGGAAAAAAGGAAACTTTTGGTTGTTTAGGTATAATTTATGCTATAATAGCAATTGGATTACTTGGATTTGTAGTATGAGCTCATCATATATTTACAGTTGGTATAGATATTGATACCCGAGCTTATTTTACTTCGGCAACAATAATCATTGCCGTACCAACAGGAATTAAAATTTTCAGATGATTAGCTACTTTACACGGAACACAAATTAATTATAGTCCTTCAACTCTTTGAAGTTTAGGATTTGTATTTTTATTTACTGTCGGAGGATTAACCGGAGTAATTTTAGCTAATTCTTCAATTGATGTAGCTTTACATGATACTTATTATGTAGTAGCTCACTTTCACTATGTTTTATCTATAGGAGCAGTATTTGCTATTATTGCGGGATTTATTCACTGATACCCACTTTTAACAGGATTAACTCTAAATCCTTACATATTAAAAATTCAATTTTTAATTATATTTTTAGGGGTAAATTTAACATTTTTCCCACAACATTTTTTAGGATTAGCAGGTATACCACGACGATACTCAGATTATCCAGATATTTATATTTCTTGAAATATTATTTCATCTTTAGGATCATATATTTCATTATTAGCAATTATACTTTTACTTATTATTGTATGAGAGTCAATAATTAACCAACGAATTATTTTATTCCCTCTTAACTTAACCTCCTCAATTGAATGATATCAAAATCTACCACCTGCTGAACATTCTTATAATGAATTACCAATTTTAAGAATTTTCTAATATGGCAGATTATATGTAATGGATTTAAACCCCATTTATAAAGGTTTATCCTTTTTTTAGAAATAGCAACATGATCAAATCTCAATCTTCAAAATGGGGCCTCACCTTTAATAGAACAAATTATCTTTTTTCATGATCATACATTAATTATTTTAATTATAATTACAATTTTAATTGGATATTTAATATTAAATTTATTTTTTAACAAATATATCAATCGATTCTTATTAGAAGGACAAATAATTGAACTAATTTGAACAGTTATTCCAGCTTTTACTTTAATCTTTATTGCACTTCCATCTCTTCGATTATTATATCTTCTTGATGAACTTAATAACCCTCTTATTACCTTAAAATCAATTGGCCATCAATGATATTGAAGTTATGAATATTCAGATTTTAACAATGTTGAATTTGATTCCTATATAATTCCATCAAAAGATCTAAAAAATGATAATTTTCGTTTATTAGATGTAGATAATCGAGTTATTTTACCTATAAATAACCAAATTCGAATTATAGTTACAGCTACAGACGTTATTCATTCTTGAACAATCCCATCTATAGGGGTAAAAGTAGATGCTAACCCAGGCCGATTAAACCAAACCAATTTCTTTATTAACCGACCTGGAATTTATTATGGTCAATGTTCAGAAATTTGTGGAGCTAATCATAGATTTATACCTATTCTAATTGAAAGAATCCCACTTAAAAATTTTATTAATTGAATTAATAATTATTCTTCATTAGATGACTGAAAGCAAGTACTGGTCTCTTAAACCATTTCATAATAAATTAGCACTTATTTCTAATGAAAAGAATTAGTTAAAAAATAACATAAATATGTCAAATTTAAATTATTATAAGTAAATAATATTCTTTTATCCCTCAAATAATACCTATTAATTGAATTATTTCATTATTATTTTTTATTACAATATTTATTATTTTTAATATTATAAATTATTATATTTTTATTAATAAAATTAATAATAATTCTAAAAATTTTACAATTCAAAATAAAAAAAATTTTAACTGAAAATGATAAATAATTTATTTTCTATTTTTGACCCATCAACAAACTTATTTAATTTACCACTAAATTGAATTAGAACTTTTATTGGATTAATATTTATTCCTTATTCATTCTGATTAATCCCTAACCGTCATTTTATTTTTTGAAATTTTATTTTAAACAAATTACATAGAGAATTTAAAATATTAATTAATAATAAAAATTCAAATAACGGATCAACATTTATTTTTATTTCAATATTTTCATTTATTCTTTTTAATAATTTCTTAGGATTATTTCCATACATTTTTACTAGAACTAGACATCTCACTCTAACTTTATCTCTTTCTCTACCTCTTTGATTAAGATTTATAATTTATGGTTGAATCAATAATACTCAACATATATTTATTCACATAATTCCTCAAGAAACGCCAACAATTTTAATACCTTTCATAGTAATAATTGAAACTATTAGAAATTTAATCCGACCAAGAACTCTAGCTGTTCGTTTAACAGCTAATATAATTGCAGGTCATTTACTAATAACACTTTTAAGAAGTACTGGACCAAGTATACCTTATTATTTTATTTTTATTTTATTAATTATTCAAATTTTACTATTAATTTTAGAATCAGCAGTTGCGGTTATTCAATCATATGTAATTGCCATTTTAAGAACTCTTTATTCTAGTGAAGTAAACTAATGAAAAACAATTTTAATCACCCCTATCATCTTGTTGATTTTAGCCCATGACCTTTAACTGGAGCTATTGGAACTATAACTTTAGTGACAGGTATAGTAAAATGATTCCATAATTTTAACATAAATCTTTTAATTTTAGGTTATATTATTGTTATTCTAACAATATTTCAATGATGACGAGATATTTGTCGAGAAGGAACTCTTCAAGGTAAACATACAATCTTAGTAACAAAAGGATTAAAATGAGGAATGATCTTATTTATTATCTCTGAAATTTTTTTTTTTGTATCTTTCTTTTGAGCATTTTTTCATAGTAGACTATCCCCTAATATTGAAATTGGATCTATGTGACCCCCTTTAGGAATTATACCATTTAACCCATTCCAAATCCCACTATTAAACACCATTATTTTAATTACCTCAGGAATTACTATTACTTGGGCCCATCACGCAATTATAATAAATAATTATAATCAAATAACTCAAGGATTATTTTTTACTATTGTACTAGGAATTTATTTTACCATTCTTCAAGCATACGAATATATTGAAGCTCCATTTACTATTGCTGATAGAATTTACGGATCAACATTTTTCATAGCAACTGGATTTCATGGATTACATGTTATTATTGGAACAACATTTTTATTAATTTGCTTAATTCGACATTTAAAAAATCACTTTTCTAATAACCATCATTTTGGATTTGAAGCCGCAGCATGATATTGACATTTTGTAGATGTAGTATGATTATTCTTATACATCTCAATTTATTGATGAGGAAATTAATTATTTATATAATATATTTAGTATATTTGATTTCCAATCAAAAAGTTTAATTTTATTTTAATATAAATAATTCTTATAATAACTTATATTTCTATTTTAATTATTTTAATTTCAAATATCATAATATTCTTATCTATCATTCTTTCTAAAAAAACTTTTTCAGATCGAGAAAAATGTTCACCATTTGAATGTGGATTTGATCCAAAATCCTCTGCACGAATCCCCTTTTCTATTCATTTTTTTTTAATCACTGTTATTTTTCTAATTTTTGATGTTGAAATTGCATTAATTTTCCCAATTATTAAATTATTTAAAATAACAAATTTTTTTAGATGATCTATAATTATTTTCTTTTTTATTTTTATCTTACTTCTAGGATTATATTATGAATGATACCAAAATATACTAAACTGAACAAACTAATTAATTAATTAATTATATTATTATATTATTATTATTATTATTTATTAAATATCCTTAACTTTTCTTATATATATATATATATATCAGGATTATAGTTTAATCTAAAACATTTGATTTTTATCTTAAGTAAGAAGCAATAATGCATTTAATTTCGACTTAAAAATAGAGTAAATTAATACTCCTTACTTGTTAATTGAAACCAAAATAGAGGTATATCACTGTTAATGATATTATTGAATAAAACTCCAATTAAATAGAAATATAAAGATTAAAATTAAGCTTCTAACTTAATTTTTAGTGGTTTAATTCCATTAATATTTCTATTTATATAGTTTAAATATTAAAACATTATATTTTCAATATAAAAATAAATAATATACATATCTATTTTATAAATATATTTAAAGATTAATATAATCTCCCTAATATCTTCAATATTATGCTCTTATTATAAGCTATTTAAATAAATTATTATAAATATTATTAAAAAACATACCCATAAAACAAATCTAAATAAATAAATTTTAAAATTATTATTTATTTGAAAAAATCTATAAAACACAGTATAATTTTTTAAAATTAAAACTAAACCCTGACCTCTATAAAACTCTCTTCACCCTATGTCAATATTTTTTAATATAAGCTGACCATAATTTAAAAAATAAAAATTTAAACCATATGTTGATAAATTAGGTATAAATCATATTAAACACAAAAATGATCTTAAATTATATGATTTTAAATACTTATTTATAGAATAAATATTTATATTTCTTATTAAATAACCTAAAAAAGCCCCTAAAATTCTTACATAAATAACCAATAATTTAATATTTAAAGGTAAATAAATTATATAGGGATAAGAAAAAATCATTCACATTAATATCCTACCACTTAAAACTCTTATTATTATTAATGTAAACATTCTTTTTAATATATCATAATCTTCATCATATAAATTATAAACTCTTAATAAATTAAAATCATTAATTATTAAATACATAGTTAAACGAAATCTATAAAATATAGTTAACCCTGTAGAAACATAATATATTAAAAAAATAAAAAAATTTAAATTTCTTATTCTAACTATTTCTAAAATTAAATCTTTAGAATAAAACCCAGCTAAAAACGGAATACCACATAAAGCCATATTAGAAACATTTAAACATAAACAAGTTAAAGGAATAAAATTTCTAATCCCCCCTATAAATCGAATATCTTGTATATCATTTATTATATGAATAATAACCCCAGCACACATAAATAATAATGCTTTAAATATAGCATGAGTTAATAGGTGAAAAAAAGCCAAATCAGGCAATCCTATGCTTAAAATTCTTATCATTAAACCCAACTGTCTTAAAGTAGATAAAGCAATAATTTTTTTTAAATCAAATTCATAATTAGCTGAAATCCCTGCTATAAATATTGTTAAACCTGATAATACTAATAAAACCTTAAAAAAAAATATCTCAATTAATAAACTATTAAATCGAATTAACAAATAAACACCTGCAGTAACTAAAGTAGAAGAGTGAACTAATGCTGAAACAGGGGTAGGTGCTGCTATAGCCGCAGGTAATCAAGATCTAAAAGGAATTTGAGCTCTTTTTGTTATAGCTGCTATAATAATTATAACTCTAATTATTATTATTATATAATCATTAACTATAAAATCTAAATAAAAAATATAGTTTCAACTTCCATAATTTATTATTCATGAAATAGATAATAAAATAAAAACATCCCCCACTCGATTTGATAAGGCAGTTAATATCCCAGCATTATAAGACTTAATATTTTGATAATAAATTACCAAACAATATGAAACTAAACCTAAACCATCTCAACCTAATAAAATTCTAATTAAATTAGGACTAATAATTAATAAAATTATAGAAAATACAAACATTAAAACTAAAATAATAAATCGATTCAAATTCAATTCTGATCTTATGTAAACTTTTCTATAAAAAATAACTACAGAAGAAATTATAAGAACAAATATCATAAATAATAAAGATATTCAATCTAATAAAATTCTTATAACAATTCTTATAGATCTAAAAGAAATCAATTCTCACTCTAAAATATAAACTAAATTTTTTATTACAAAAATGAGAAAAAAAAAAAATATAACTATTCTTAAAGAAAATAAAAACAAAAAAGAAATAAAACAAATAGAATACTTTTGAATAATTTAAAATGATATCTCATATTTTTGACTCCACAAATCAATATTTTACTTAAATTATTTAAATTAAAATCAAATTATAATATAATCAATTTTTATAATTAAAATATTTAAAGGTAATCAATGTAATATTAACATTAAATATTCCCGAGATAACCCTATATAAAATCTATAAATACCTAAATAAAATTTCCCATGTTGAATAAATGAATATAAATATAATCTATACCCAGCTCTAAAAAATAAAATTAATATCAATAAAAATATAGATATTCAACATCAACTCATTAAACTATTAATTAAACTAATTTCACCTATTAAATTTAATGACGGAGGTGCTGCTATATTAGACGATATTAATAAAAATCATCACAATCTTATAGAAGGTATTAATCTTATTATACCCTTATTGATATATAATCTTCGCCTATGTAATCGTTCATAATTAATATTAGCTAAACAAAATATTCCTGAAGAACATAACCCATGTCTAATTATTAAAATATATGAACCAATAAACCCTCAATAATTTATTGTTATAATACCCCCAATTACTAAACTCATATGAGCAACAGATGAATAAGCAATTAAAGACTTAATATCTACTTGACAAAAACACTTTAATCTAATAAAAAATCCACCTATTAATCTAATAATAACAAAAATAATATTTAATCTAAACCCAACTTTTTGTAATAAAACTAAAACTCGCAATAATCCATACCCCCCTAATTTAAGTATAACCCCAGCTAAAATTATAGAACCTGAAACAGGAGCCTCTACATGAGCTTTAGGAAGTCATAAATGAACAAAATATATTGGTATTTTAACTAAAAAAGCCATAATTATAGAAAAATATAATAAATATAAATTAAAATTAAAAAATTTTATAAAATAAATTATAATAAAATTTATTTTTATAAAAATATAAAAAATCCCCAATAATAAAGGTAAAGAAGCAAATAATGTATAAAATAAAATATAAATACCCGCTTGAATTCGCTCAGGTTGATACCCCCATCCAATAATTAATAATAAAGTAAAAATTAATCTTGACTCAAAAAATAAATAAAATATAAATAAATTTATAACTCTAAAAGTTAAAAATAATATAATTAATAATATAATTAAATTAAATAAAAAAAAATTAGGATAAAAATTCATTTTATATAATCTTTCTCTAGATATTAATATTAAAATAATAATTCAAATTCTTAATAAAATTAAACCATAAGATAATATATCACAAGAATATATATATCTTAAATTACAATAAAATATAACATTAATTATTAAATTCATAAAAAAATACATTATTAAAAATAATATTATTTGAACCATCCAAAATATATTTTTTTTAAAACATAAAGGAATTATAAAAATTATTATTATTAAAAATTTTATCATAATATACTAAAACTTTGAAAATAATCATTTCTATGAGTTCGAATTATAGAAACTAAAATTGATAAACCTAAAGCCCCCTCACAAACAGAAAAAACTAAAAAAACCATTAATATATATATATCAAAATTAACATAATTAAATACTATTATTATTTCTAAAAAAATTCCTAAAACAATAAACTCTAATCTTAATAATACTACTAATAAATGTTTGTGCTTAGAAACAAAAATTATTAACCCAATAATAAATATAAAAATAGAAACTAATAATATATTAATAAAAATTATCATTAGTTTTTATAGTTTAAAAAAAACATTGGTCTTGTAAACCAAAAATAAGGCTTTTCTTTAAGAACTTCAAAGAAAAAGAAATTTCTTTATCTATAATCTCCAAAATTATTATTTTTATAAACTATTCTTTGAAATAAAATTATTTTTATCCTTATTAATTATTATCATTTCTTTTTTAATAGTATTTCTCCACCATCCACTATCCATAGGATTAATAATTTTAATACAAACTTTACTAGTATGTTTAATATCAGGTATAATTATTAGAACTTATTGATTTTCATATATTCTTTTCTTAACATTTTTAGGAGGATTATTAATTATATTTATTTATATTTCTAGTATCGCCTCAAATGAAATATTCAAAATTAATTTAAATATACTAATTACTTTTTTTTTACTTCTTATTATAATTATTAGTATCACAATACTACTCAATAATAATTTAACTTGATTAAATCTATCAAACAATAATGATATAAGAAATTTTTTCAATTTATTTTTATTTTTTAACAATGAAAATAAAATTAATTTATCTAAATTATATAATAATCAAACTTTTTTATTAATAATAATTATAATAATTTATTTACTTATTACTTTAATTGCTATTGTAAAAATTATTAATATTTTCTACGGTCCCTTACGATCATCAATTAACTAATGATAAATATATATAAACCTATTCGAAAAAATCACCCTATTATTAAAATTATTAATGGATCTTTAATTGATTTACCTACTCCATCTAATATTTCATCTTTATGAAATTTCGGATCATTACTAGCACTATGTCTTATTATTCAAATTATTACAGGATTATTTTTAACTATATACTATACTGCTAATATTGAATTAGCATTTTACAGAGTAAATTATATTTGTCGAAATGTAAATTACGGCTGATTAATTCGAACACTTCATGCCAATGGAGCATCATTTTTTTTTATCTGTATTTACATTCATATTGGACGAGGAATTTATTATGAATCATTTAACTTTAAATTAACTTGAATAGTGGGAGTAATTATTTTATTTTTACTAATAGCAACAGCATTTATAGGTTATGTTCTACCTTGAGGCCAAATATCATTTTGAGGGGCTACAGTAATTACTAATCTTCTTTCAGCAATCCCTTATTTAGGTAATATATTAGTCAATTGAATTTGAGGTGGATTTGCTATTGATAACGCAACTTTAACTCGATTTTATACTTTCCATTTTATCTTACCATTTATTATTTTAATAATAACTATAATTCATTTACTTTTTCTTCATCAAACAGGTTCAAATAACCCTCTAGGAATTAATAGAAATTTTGATAAAATTCCATTTCATCCATTTTTTACTTTCAAAGATTTAATTGGATTTATTATTTTATTATTTATTTTATCTATTTTAACTCTTACTAATCCCTACTTATTAGGGGACCCAGATAATTTTATCCCAGCTAATCCGTTAGTAACCCCCATCCACATTCAACCTGAATGATATTTTTTATTTGCATACGCAATTTTACGCTCAATCCCAAATAAACTTGGAGGTGTAATTGCTCTAGTAATATCAATTTTAATTTTAATTATCCTTCCATTTACTTTTTATAAAAAAATTCAAGGTAATCAATTCTATCCTATTAACCAATTATTATTTTGATGTATAGTAATAATTATTATTTTACTTACTTGAATTGGAGCTCGACCTGTAGAAGACCCATATATTATCACAGGACAAATTTTAACTATTTTATATTTTTTATATTATATTTTAAACCCATTAATTAACTTTTATTGAGATAACTTAATCTATTAATTAATGAGCTTGTAATAAGCATTTGTTTTGAAAACTTAAGAAAGAATTATAATTCTATTAATTTATACTAAATATATTAATAAAATATTATAATTTTTAATCCTAAATAAAAAAATAAATAATTTAAAGAAATAGGCAAATACATTTTTCAAGCTAAATATATTAACTTATCATAACGATATCGTGGTAAAGTACCACGAACTCAAATAAATAAAAAAGAAATTAAAGAAATTTTGAAATAAAATCCCAATGTTAATTCATAACCCCCTATATAAATCAAAACTATCAATAATCTTATAAATAAAATTCTAGAATATTCAGCTAAAAAAATTAAAGCAAATCCACCTCTTCTATATTCAATATTAAATCCAGAAACTAACTCTCTCTCACCCTCAGCAAAATCATAAGGAGTTCGATTAGTTTCAGCCAATCTAGAAGAAAATCAACACATACTTAAAGGAATTATAATAATAATAAATCAAATTAAATTTTGATAAATCATAAATTTTATTATATTAAAACTTATAATTATTAAAATTCTTGACATCAAAATTAAAGCTAATCTAACTTCATAAGAAATTGTCTGAGCCACAGCTCGTAACCCCCCCAATAAAGAATAATTAGAATTAGAAGACCAACCCGCTACTATAACAGTATAAACTCCCATTCTCGTACAACATAAAAAAAATAAAATACCTAAATTAAATCTAATTAAATTATAATAATAAGGAATTAATATTCAAATTATTAAGGATAAAATAAAACTAACTACCGGAGAAAAATAATAAACTAAATAATTAGAAAATCTAGGATAAGTTTGCTCCTTAGTAAATAACTTAATAGCATCTGAAAAAGGCTGTAAAATTCCAATAAATCCAACCTTATTAGGACCTTTACGAATTTGAATATAACCTAAAACCTTACGCTCTAAAAGAGTCAAAAAAGCAACCCCAATCAAAACCCCTAAAATTAAAATAATCAAACCTAAAAAAATTATTAATATATCTTTCAGTATCATTTACTACATATATAATAAATTATATATTTATGACTTCTAAAATCATTACATTTTTCTGCCAAAATAGTCTAATTATTTACCCATCTATATTATATATTTATTGTATATAATTACATATATTTATAATTAAATTAATAATATTCTTTAAAATAAATCTAATTTAAATATTTGATCCTTTCGTACTAAAATACTTCAATTTTTTAAAGATAGAAACCAACCTGGCTCACGCCGGTTTGAACTCAGATCATGTAAGATTTTAATGATCGAACAGATCAAAAATTTTAAACTTTTGCATTTAAATTTTATCTTAATCCAACATCGAGGTCGCAAACTCTTTTTCTTATTTGAACTAAAAAAAAAAATTACGCTGTTATCCCTAAGGTAATTTAATCTTTTAATCAAAAATTTTGGATCATTACTTTCACTTATTTATGTTAACTTTTTAAAAAAAAGTTAATTTAATTTTTTTATCACCCCAACATAATAGAAAAAATAATTTTAATTCATAAATTTATATAAAACTTTAATTAATTATTATCTATAAAACTCTATGGGGTCTTCTCGTCTTTTAAAATCATTTTAACTTTTTAATTAAAAAATTAAGTTATTTTATTAATAAAGAGACAGTTTATATTTCATCCAATCATTCATACAAGTCACCAATTAAGAGACTATTTATTATGCTACCTTTGTACAGTCAAATTACTGCAGCCCTTTAATATTCATCAGTGGGCAGATTAGACTTTAAATTATATACAAAAAGACATGTTTTTGATAAACAAGTGAATATAAAAATTTGCCGAATTCCTTTATATTACTTATTTAAATTATTAATTTTAATTTAAAAATTTATAAATACTAATTTTATCATTATAATTTAATTTATTTTATTAAAATTTATTTTTTTATAAAAAATTAAATTAATTTTTTTTTTAAATTTTTAATTAAATTAAAATTATTTATAAATAAATTATAATTTTTAAACAATATAAATCTTAAAATTTTTTATTTTAAATTTATTAATTATAAAAATTTATTTTAAAGCTTATCCCTTAAAATATAAAATTTTAATTTAAATTAATTAATAAAAAAAAATTAATTTAATAAATTAAATTTAAACTTAAACTTTTTTCTAAAAAAACTAGATATCTTAAAAAACGATTAACATCTCATTTCAAATTAACTATTTAAAATATTTATGTAACAATAACTTTAATAATTAATTATCTCTTTTTAATTCGAGAAAATTTTATATTAAATAATTTTATTAATAAACTCTGATACCCAAGATACACTAATTAAAAATTACTTTTTAATAATTTTATTTTAATAATATTTCAAAATTATTTTACAATACTAATTAACTATAAATTTATTAATTTTTTCTATATTAATACTAAAACCCCCATTTTAATATTAAAATTATTTTTATTAATTATAAATTTATTAATTTACCCCTCTCTACTCAAATTAAATATTAAATTATTATCTTTTCAATGTAAATGAAATACTTTACCTCAAGCTCTAATTTGATATTTCTAGAAACACTTTCCAGTACCTCTACTTTGTTACGACTTATTTCAATTTATATATGAAAGCGACGGGCAATATGTACATATTTTAATTTTTAATCATTTTAATAAACTAAATAAAATTACATTTAAATCCACCTTCAATTAATTATTTAAAATTAATATTCATTTTAAATAAATTTATTGTAATCCATTATATTCTTAATTATAATCTGCATCTTGATCTAATTTAATTTTTTATTTAAATTTTTAAATATTATTGTATTATTTAAAAATATTTTTATAACAACGATATACAAAATTTTAAATTAAGTAAATTTATTCGTGGATTATCAATTATTAAACAGATTCCTCTAAATGAACTAAAATACCGCCAAATTATTTAAATTTCAATAAATAATTATCTAATAATTTAGTATTATCTTTTTAATTTTTAATAATAGGGTATCTAATCCTAGTTTTTAAAAAAACTTTATTAAATCTTTTCAAAAAAATTTTTCTTAAATTAAAATTTCACCTAATAATTTAATATTTAATTATTTTAAAATTTAAATAAATAATTAATTCCTAATAAAATTTAATTTAACTTTTGTTTAACCGCAACTGCTGGCACAAAATTTGTTATTAATTTAAATATTACTAAATCTTAATTTCTTAAATTTTTAATATCAATTACTATATTTAATAAATTAATTATTATTTAAATAATTAAAAATAAACACTAAAATTTATATGTAAAATAAATTTTTAATAAATTTAATTTAAACCATAAAAAATTTTTTATTATTAATATTCAAAATCTAACACATAGATTTTTTTTTTTTTTTTTTTATATTAAATATTTATTATAAATTATTAAATATTTAATATTTCTTTATTCCCCTATTTTATAATATTAAAATTAAAAATTAAAATATAATATAAATCAATATATATTCATTTATATAATAAATATATATATTAATTATATTAATTAATTAAATAATATATATTATATTAATATATTTATAATTAATTAATTATTTATATATATATATATATTATTAATTAATTAAAAATTTAATGAATAAGAAATAATAAAACAAGACCGTCTTTAATATTATGTATATAAATATAAA